>CM055878.1:7942377-8542377 GCA_029582165.1 Portulaca oleracea | reverse complement strand
AACGGTTGATGTAGTCAACAACTGGCTCATCACCCCATTGTTTGGTGTTAGCCAATTCTGCCACGCTAACAACACGACTCGTGCTGTAGAAACGATTTAGAAACACCTCCTCCATTTGCCCCCAACTATCTATGGACTCAGATACGAGGTTGGTATACTAGTCAAATGCGGTTCCTTTCAAGGAGCGCACAAATTGCTTGACTAAGAGATCTCCATTTGTGCCAGCATTGTTGCATGTCTCCACAAAGTACGCGACATGCTGCTTTGGGTTACCATGTCCATCAAATTGATGACATTTGGGAGGTTGGTAACCATGTGGCATACGAAGAGTGCTGATTTTCTTAGTGTATGACCTAGTGTACCTGTGAGTTCTTGGTGAAGCTTCTCCTAATTGATCCTTGAGTGCCTTTGCGATCAAATTTTGGATTTCTTCCGCAGTCATTGAGCTTGTCGCTGATAGTGGCTTATCGCCCTTCTTAGCCATGTCACTCTCAGCCTCACTTTCACTAGATTCGTTTTCTCCCTCTACGTCTGAATATTTATTGAGGGACTTTGTTGGTTGTTGCTTTAACTTCTTCTCCAACTTAGCAATCTTTCTATCTTGACGCTTGATTTGCGCGTCCTTCTCTTTACTCTCTTGAGTAAGTTTCTGCAACATGGCTTTTATGTTAGCCATTTCTTCTTCTATAGTCACAACTCCTGTAACCATGACTGGCATGGTAACGACACCAGATGACCTTGTTCTACCATGAATTTCCCCTGTCATGCCAGTAACCTTGTGGTTCATCTTCACATTTGTTGCGAGCTCTTCCTTAGGAGATAGATTGGTTGAAGTCTTCATAGCCATGTCTTATTCGTGGAGAGGTTCTTGAAAGTCTTGTTTTCAGAGATGGAGATGAGAAGTAGAGATTGTCCCACCGAACATGCCAAAATTTGTAACCACAAATTTTCGAGCCTAAAATAAATAAAGACAAGAAAAAATGGACAAATATAATTTGTATTGATTTCAAAGAATTTGGGTACAATCTCTATAATATTTGTTACAAGATGAATAAATAAAAATCCTCTGATTCGATCTATGTCGTCTTCTTGAAGGAGGGCCGATGTGGCTTGAATCTCGATCAAGTTTGTGTTGAATCTCTAGAACAAACGACACATAATGAAGTGTTTGCTGTTTAATTCAAGAGAGAGTCTTCTTGAGAGTTGGATTTTTCCATCCATCCCCTTAATGAGAAGAGGTAGAGTCCTATTTATAGGGAAAGGACTTGATCTCTCTCTCTTGGGCTTATGACTTGGTAGTCTTTGTGGGCCGTTGTTCGGGCCTTAGGTATGAGTTGACTTGGCAGTCCATTTGACTTTGACTTGATAGTCTTTGTGGGCCATTGTCCGGGCCTTAGGTTTGGGGTTGGCTTGACAGTCCATTTAACTTTGACTTGGTAGTCGGTTTGACTCTGGCTTGAGCTTTCGTTCGAGCTTTGACTTGATAGTCAGCTTGAACCAATTTTAACTAAATTAATTAAATTAATTAATTTGGACCGACCAAAATTAATCAACATAATTTATTTTAACTTTTTGACACTATTAAGATTTTTTTTAGTGTCTACAAACACATTTTTGTATCATTCATTTTTCAATTAATTGGCTAGTCATATATGTTATTCTATGAATACTTCTTTGCAAAGTATTTTTCAAGTTAATGTTTTTTTTTTATAAAAAAAAATTTGCAATTCAATGTATATGTAAAAACATACATGTAGGTGGTTATATTAATTTGTCAAATAATACAACACTGTTTACTCTCGGCATATCTTGGAATCATTAACATTGTATGTATATTATGTTATTGATAAGAGAAGATTATCTTAGGTTCAATGACATTTGACACTTCTTTTTTTTTAATTCTATGTCATATGAATTTTAACCAAAAAATTACATTTTAAATTTTTAGTACCTCATTGAGAAAATTGATATCTAATGTGTCCATTATTTATCAATAATTTTATTTAAGAAAGTTTAATTTATTTATAATAACCTAATTCTTATTTTCAAAAGTTTAACAAAATTTTGATCAAATCATCCTGAATTGTCAAAAACCATTATACCTCCTGACTAAAAAATGGTGGTATAGTATCTTTTTTTTAATGGAAGGTATAGCTCCCTGTTACCTTCCATTAAAAAAAAGTGGTATAGTTCCTCATTTAGAAAATTGATAGCTAGTGTGCCCATTCTACATTATGCATTTTTTTTTTTTAAAAAAAAGTTTGCTATTTGATTTGTATGTCTGACACAAGATAATAGTAAGCTTTATAATACATAATTAAAAAATAATTTTGTTATTGAAAAAAGTACGTCAGTAGTAGCTAACATTATTATTGTTGCTGTAAAAAAAACTCAATATTGTAAAAGACTGGAGTTTTTACACCTACCTTAAATCTATACCTAAAAAGAAAAAGGAGAGTTACTTTTGTTTGCTGCCTGCCTGTTGTTTGCTGCTTGCTTGGTCATAGACTATAGATACATATAGATATAATATACCCCTTTATCAAAGATAAATGGGTGCTCGATCTTGGATTTTTGCTACCAGACTGGAGTTTTTACACCTACCTTAAAACATCATGCAATATTTAATTTGTTGAGTTTTTCTTTTATAATCAATTATCTGGTAATTAATTAGGTAGCAGTAATACCAACACATTTCATTCTTTTGGGGATGACAATGGTTTCGATTTGCATGCCTATATTTAAAGAAAATAATAGGTGTTTTATATGAATAGTGAAACACATATATCAAAATACCCTTGAGGTATATATGTGACTTCTAAGATACTATTTAGGTTCTTAAAAAATCTATTTAGATTACGCCTACTTTGAAATTATGTATTCTTTATTATTGTTATTGTTATTATTATTATTATTATTATGATCATCATCATCATCATCATCATCATCATCATCATCATCATCATCATCATCATCATCATCATCATCATATTTCAAATGTAATTTTATAACAATGCAATACCAAAATATTTTTTTTTTGTGAAAAACCAAAATATGTTTTAATTAACATTAATTTATTATCATGTAACACACGGGTATAAAATTACTTGAGAGGAAGAACTCAATTGTTGTTGAATTAGTATACAAGAAGCAAGTTTGCTCTTTTCTTTTTCAAGTCTTGTTTTACTTTATTGTCAATTTCTATTGCGGTGGTATTTGCGCGCCAAATCTGTCGGTGGTGGTCATCCTTTATCCAACTTTGATGGGTTTAATATATAGTTGTTGGGTGGTGAAATTTTCTTTATCTCAAGTCCATATCTTGTGTTTGTGCCAATTCTTGGGCTTGGTTGTATTTTTCTTCACAATCATCGACTCAAACATCTAGATCACACCACGATACGCTCCAAGTACAATGCTCCAAGACTCACATCATTTTTTATATGAAATTTTGTGTTATAAGATTGGCTAATCTTATTGAAAGTTGAGGCTTACATAGTTTTTGTATTTTCTTTTTGTAAGTTTTTGATATGCTTTGTTATTTGGAAAATTGGTTTGTTTGGTGATCCGAGTTTTTCTCAATTTTAGCTATTTTGCTAATATTGGGATTTTGGCACTGTGTTCCGAGTTTCTGTTTTTCCCCCTTTTCAGAAAAAAGAAAAAGAAAAAAAAGGGGCAAATCTTGTTGATCTGTAGTATTGAGTTTGCAAACAAAGGAGAAAATAAATAATTCAATTATCCGAATTTTAAATTCTACCTTCGAGGATCTTAATCCGTTCGTGGCAACAGCTTCCCTTTCTCTGGGTTGGGGTTCTGTTGCAGACTTATTTTTTTAGGGTTCTTGACATTTTCATGTTGTAGGATTCATGGTGTTTAGGCTTATTTGATTTCTAGTTTCTATCTTCACATATGTGTCCATGTGTGTGTGACACAATCACTATCAAGATCTTAGTAAGTTGAAAACGTGAAATAAGGGTAGGTGGAGCCATCAAAGTAAAAATCATTGAGGACTTGGTTGTTTCTTGGGTTTCATCCATTCTTAAACGCAGTATGTGGGGAGGACAAAGCGATCTTGGTAACTATGGTATGTTGAAATAATGTCACCATAAGTTAGGGACCTTCTTTGGGAGGATATGGTTACATTGGCAACCTAAAAGGATTACAAAATAAGGAAGCTTATATACCTAACAATTATCGATAATATCTATATAATTTTATGGGAAGAAAACATTGTGAGGAGACCCAAACTATACCTGAAGGGGATTGATATTTAGTGTTGTTATTGAAGCAAATAGATCAGAAATGGCGCCAACCCCTGATTCAAAGGACAAAGGCAAAGACAAGGACAAAGAAAACAACAAGGACAATGATAATGATAATGATAATGATAATGATAAAGAGAAAGATTCGGCTCCATCACCATCGTCAAAATCATCATCGCCATCATCCAGCCCATCAAGCAAGAAGCAATCATCTTCGTCATCGAATATGGTATCTCCTCCCGCATCAAATTCGCCCCCTCCACCACCAGATAAATCGCCACCACCAGCAAAGTCACCTCCAGTGTCACCGCCACCTTCACCGCCTCCAAAAGCGGATGAATCTCCGTCTCCCCCGCCACCGAAAAGTTCACCGCCCCCTACATCCAAAGGCTCCCCTCCAGCTCCTCCTAAGGAGGAGGACTCACCTTCTAATAAGGAAGATGACTCCACTCCTTCTCCCCCGCATAGTCGTGGGTCTTCACAATCATCCTCTTCAAAGTCTCTATCTCCCCCAAGTAGTTCAAAAGATGATCAAACATCGTCGTCGTCGTCATCATCCTCATCACCTCCACCTCCACCGCCATCATCATCTTCATCGTCGTCATCATCATCATCATCATCATCATCAAGTGGTAGTAGTAGCAGCTTTTCTCCTCCCACACCTGGTAGCTCTTCTTCATCCTCTTCTCCAATTTATGCTCCATCACCTCGGTCGGATTCTCCCATTTCAACGGGGGGGTTGATGGAAAAAGCACCAGATGAGATAACAGTGAGTTCGATTGTTCATTCTCCAGTTCATCCCCCAGATCAAGCAGCTCGAATAGGTATAGCCCTTGGTACCGTTGCTGCTGTTCTCATAATTGCCTTTGTGCTTGCCATTTTATTGGTACGAAGGCGTAGAAGAAAGCACGACCAATACAATTCAATGTACATGGTCCCTTCTGCATTTGCCTCTTCACCAGATTCGGGTAACATTTATCTTACAGTTGAGTTTGATTGTTTTCAGATATCATTTTCCTTTTTCCCATATATATAAGCATTCTTATTTTTTTTCAGAATAACAAAATGAAGCTCATGTGGATGCAAGTAATTGTATGATATTGCTCTTGTTCACTTGTCTTCATCATTTTGGATATCTATATATGTGACCATATGGCATTATACAATTTGATCTTTAGGCATGTCAAGCTGAATTTGTAGCTGTAGCTAAATCAATAATAGTACCATACTCTTTCGAATATCGAATCCTAAACATAGAATTAATTATATGGTTCTCTGGAGTAAATGGTAAAGGAGTCAGAAATAATTTTCATAAATGCATATTCAACCACACAATGTAACCAATGATGTGTGAGCCTAATGTTTTCAAGTTTTAGAAATGATAAGAAATGGTACGATTGGGTTCAATAACTTATGTTAGATATGTTTGAACTCGACTAGATCTGAATTTATTGATCAATATGAAATATAACTTGAATATTAGTGAAATCCATCATTTATGTATTGTATGTCAATGCATATGGCAGAAATGCGTAGTTGAAATTGAAGTTTATCATAAATGGTTTTATGTCCCCTTTTAACATCCAGGTTCGTTCATGAAGCCAAGTCCTAACGGCGTTGGTGAATATGTGCATTCATCTCCAGATACTGTTGGAATAGGTAACTCAAAAACATGGTTCACGTATGAAGAGTTGGCAAAAGCAACAGATGGTTTTGATTCAAAAAATATCATTGGCTCTGGTGGATTTGGTTGTGTGTATAAAGGATTCTTACCAGATGGCAAAGAAGTAGCTATAAAGAAACTTAAAGATAAGAGTGGACAAGGTGATCGTGAGTTTAGAGCGGAGGTTGAGATTATCAGTCGTGTCCACCATCGCCATTTGGTTTCCCTCGTTGGTTATTGTATAAATGATCAACAAAGGTTGCTTGTCTATGAATTTGTCCCGAACAACACCCTTTACCATCACCTCCATTGTAAGTACCTACTAACATTCAATTTTATAAGTTTTACTTAGCTATATGTGGTCTAATTAATACAATAATAATAATAATAATAATAATAATAATAAATCTGCATATAATTGTTTTTTCCCCTAATGATATAGTCCACACTCTAATTTAGACATGTCCAATTAGTCTAACTAGAACCGAATATGGATAAAGGCCCTAGTTATCAAACATATATTAGCTATTTGTATTCTAGTTAGCTACTTACAATTAGTTGTTAGCTATACTTATATTAACAATTTGTGTTAGTTGTTTCATTTGGGTTGTATTCTGTTGTGGCAGTTCCTAACAAGGCACCTATGAATTGGTCGCTCAGGGTCAGGGTTGCTTGTGGTTCAGCAAGAGGGATAGCCTACCTCCATGAAGATTGTAATCTCTTCTCTTTTCAAACTCCTTGCACTTTTGTTTCATATTTCTTATTCTCCTTTTTCTTTAGAAAAAAACCAGATATATAATTTGGTATTTCTTTTCTCCAGGCCATCCACGAATAATTCACAGGGACATTAAATCTGCCAATATTCTTTTAGCTAACAACTTTGAAGCGAAGGTATGTGTTTGAGCCTATGATTATTGTTCCTCTATTGAGATACTTTGTAATGGCTACTAAAAGAAGATTGTTGTTTCCATATACCATGAAAGTTTGTTAATTTGGTTGATTCTTTCAAAAAAATAATCCAGAATTATTGAATATGTAAGATTATTACATTTACAATATCTTATTGATTTAGGAGAAATTTATCTTTAAATAATCTCTATACCATGAAAGTTGACATTTCATTAGCTTCTGATTACAGGTGTCAGATTTTGGATTAGCAAAACTAGCGCAGGAGTTAGAATCGAATACACATGTTTCAACGCGTGTTATGGGAACCTTCGGGTAATGAATAACTAAATTTTTGCTTGTTTCTTGTTCTTTTTCATTTGCTTATATATGTGACTCTTGACTTCCTTAATAGCAAGCCAGTGACTTGGTAACGTAATCATACAGATGACATATTTGTCTGCAACATGTAAATTGCTAAAATGGTGTTTCCTTGTAATTTTGCCTAATCTTAATGAAAAAAGAATGTTAAGAGTTAAAAGGTATAGATAACAAGGTGAATTATGATTTGATTTGTTGTAGTTGGGATTTTTGACAGGTACATGGCACCAGAGTATGCAACGAGTGGGAAGCTAACAGAAAAGTCAGATGTGTTCTCATTTGGGGTGGTGCTTTTAGAGTTGATAACAGGTCGGAAGCCTGTTGATGATAGCAGACCCCTTGGGGATGAAAGCTTGGTTGAATGGGTAAACTCTATGCAGACACTATTCAAATTCAAGCTAACCTTTTTAATGTTATATAATCTTTAAAGTTGTTTCACACTTCATGTGTCCATTTCCAGGCTCGACCTTTGATGAGTGAAGCATTAGAGACCCAAAACTTTGATGAACTTGCAGACCCGAGATTAGAAGGAAACTACGATAGGGGTGAGATGTTTAGAATGATTGAAGCTGCCGCAGCTTGTGTACGACATTCAGCCTCAAAGAGACCCAGGATGAGTCAAGTATAAATTACCTTATTTTTCCCATAACCATGTTGCAAACGTATTATATATGTATATCTAATCATAATTATTTTGTAATCATATTAATGTCTTACTTATTTTGGTTTGTAATTAAGGTGGTGAGAGCATTGGACACAATGGGTGATCTCTCAAATGGTGTGAAGCCAGGGGAAAGTGAAATAATGGATTCAAGAGAACAATCAGTACAAATTAGAATGTTCCAAAGGATGACATTTGAAAGTCAAGAATACAATTCAGAAATATATAACAGCCAGAGTAGCTGGATCAGCGAAGGTGTAAGTAGTCGTGCTAGTGGAGGTACAAGCTCAAATGTTGGTGGACAAACTGGAAGGTCCAGTGAACAAACCTAAGACAATTCATTGACACTCAAGAATCTTGTTGCGTTTGCCTAAGCAATCCAAGAGATGTTTATGATAACTATGTTGGACACATCAGTTATACTGGTCGTTAGCATTCAATATCTCTTGGAAATGCCTACATGGTGAACATGTCTACACAGAAAAAAAAAGTTCATCATCCCAGTGTATTGATCATATCAATCAGCGAAAAATGTTTAAGGATTGCCAATAGAATTTGGAGGGTTGGTTATTCACATTGTTACCATCCATATATGTCAACTATTAAATCGGTTTCTTTCTACAATGGGATCAACCAAATATTGGTCGCCACGTGATTTGAGGTTGTAAGGTTGATTCTATCATTGTTTCTACGGGTGAACATAGGTTCGTATTGGTTAAGTACAAAGCATTTTCATAGTAATGGACATTGATGAGTTATTTCCATGGTAGAGACATTCATGTCTATAAGTTGTATATCTGTCGGAGGTTATTATTGACGGTACTTGCAATTACATTCTCCTTTCGATCTTATGTTCATATTTCTCTTCACAAAAAAGTCATGTAACTACTTACGTGGTGTATATATAATTAATCCATGTAAGTACACAAAGGAAAGAACTCAAAAGCATACGATCCTTTAAAAGGTTACCTGATCATGCGTGTGTTCATCGACAATATTTGTTGACTTTGAGTATAAGAAGTTCATTGTGGCTTAGCTCGTTCAGGACAACTGGAAGTTCATTATAACGTAGCTCGATTAGGGCAATTGCTAATGTTAAGAATAGCTTTGATGTTAGAAACTTAGAATTGAACATCATCCATAATACAAGGACTTCATATTTGTTGCTTGCAAATCAATGTCAAATTTATTATTTTTTTAAAAGAAAAAGTGACAACAAAATTAAATCAAGAGATTTTCCATATGTTTGTACACATTTCGTTTTCGGTCCATTTTTAAAATTTATTTTCATCAGATACACTTGCACTTTTACAATTTTCAATCGGTCAACTTTTTAATTTCACCTCCAGAATCTTACAATATATTCACATGAAGAAAATAACTTAACATGACTCATACCTTGCCAAAACAAAATACAAAATAAAATAGTACCAAAAATTAAAGACAAATGAAAAGGCCAAAAACCTATTTATCTTTGTCAATCGTAGTGAAATGTAACTATTACTATTCACAACAATATATTTTTTTTCGGAAGAAGAGGAAATTATATTAATTAAACAACATCAACTACAATGCGGTAGTAAGGCACAAAAAACTCAGACCTTGCTTTCACAGCAAAAATGCCCTTTAGGGGCTGATACATAGCCGAAATCAGAATTATACAGTTATCTATCACTAAGGCCTTAGACTTGAGAGCATCTTCATCAACATTATCATACCGACCGTTTCCGTAACATTCCCTTTGAAAATCCAAGGTCCAGCAAGGCCCAAAAGTGGTTCAAAGACACCAAGCCAACCCACCCAAAAGAGTGATATTAAGGCCCAAAAGCTGTTTCCACACCCCCCTGCTCAACATTCACAACAATATCATTTACTCTATCATAAAAGGGAGAGTTGCCTCCCCCTTTTTTGTTTGTGTTTTGCACCCTGCTAGGTTGCTTGCTGAGCTGGCCAAGAATTAATACAATATACTGTTTTGCATCTTCCTTTCCAATATACACTATACAGTTGTCTCTCTTTCTACTTTCTATTCACACATTATTTTACAGTTTTACCATTTTATTCTTTACAATAAAAATTCATAGTCACCTGCCATTTTCCTCTATCTTCATATTTTGGCGTTCAAACTTCAAACCATCAAAATGCCCCTTAAAATAAATGGCAGAATAGGACGGGTCTTAAATGGGATGGGTTTCTTTCATTCATTTTTTTTTTATAATTATTTATCTTTCACAAAAGTGCTTTAAAATTAATTTCTATGGTTCTTTTCAATCAAGGCATACTCAATAGTAATGAAAAATTGTTAAATTAGATAATATAGGATTGTATAAGATTGCATTCTTATGTGGTTTTTTCCGCTCTTTGTTTCAGATGATATTATTGATTATGTGAAATTATTACATTATTAAGGATTATTACCGATAATAAATTTATATTATATATATAATTTTTTTCCTCGGGTACAATAACTAAGCAATGTAAGTCGATTGTATATTTGGTTAGGGTAAATATGGGTCGGGTGTATTTTGATTTCGGATAAATTTCGCTCTAAAAACATGTCGGGTGTATTTTAATTTCGGGTAAATTTCACTCTAAAAACATGAGGATGTATTTCAAATTCAGGTAAATAAGGGTCAGATGTCCTTTGATAGTAAAAAGTTATTTTTGGGGTAAGTACGGGTTGAGTGTACATTAGTTTCGGGTAAATTTCACTCTAAAAAAGTAAAAACATGACTCCGGTGTATTTCGGTTTAAGGTAAATATGATCGCGTGTATTTCAAATTCAGGTAAGTACATGTTAGATGTTCTTTGACAATAAAAATTTCTTTTAATTTTATGTGAATATATTTTGATAAAAATATATGTATACAATGAAAACGTTAAATTCTTATTATATGACAAACTTTAAAGGATTTTATTTTAGTATGAAAACTAAATTATTGTACATTGTATTTGAAAAATAAATATAATATTATATATATATTACACAATATTATATTATAATTTTTCATATTTTTTATAATTTAAGCCAATATTTACTTAATATAATAAATTTAATGTACCTTATTACGCCAAATATATATTGCATATCTATATTTCCCAACCCGTACAAAGCACGGGCATTTTATACTAGTATTGATAAACGTTATAGTTGAACTAGTTGAATATATACTAAAGTAAAAAAGTTGTCCAAATAAAAAGTGAAAAAACATACGTTTGCCACACGCAAATTTAATTTAAAAGGTGTACCAAATAGAATGTATAAAATATAAGATCTCTAGATGAATTCCCTTGATTTACTTACTAATTTTTATAAATAAAAAATGATAATAGTCTTGTCATAATATACTTTTATGTCTCTTGTCTTAATATAAAGGAATTGTTAACCGCAATACTATAAATTTCAGAGGTACTGGTCCATAAAAATATAAACAATTTTCTTGGACAATGACCGATATAATATAAACAATTTTCTTTAGCTCGTCAAAAATATGATGCATTACTAACTATGTAAGTCAAAGGTAGGAGCAATTGAAAAAAATGTTAATTACCACATTGTTTGTCGGCGAACTAGAAGCCAACGCTTCTAATTATATATAGATTAAAAAGTCAATGGATCAGTTTTATTGAACACCAAGTAACGGGGGCTTTGACTTTTAAGGGATTTAGGTTCTGCGGTTGGCAAACTGCGGTGTCACAGTCTACCGCAATTTGCTACAACCCACCACATTTTACCGTAAATCATTAATTTTTTCTCTCCTCACTTTTCTCTCTCCTCACTTTCTCCTTTACTTTTTACATTCTCTCTTCTCACCTACCCCACATACCAATAACCTACCACAATTCCACCACACCCACCACAATTCCACCACACCTCACCACACCATTCCGCAAAATACCGCAGAAAAGAACAGGGCCTAAATTAGTGAAGCATAATAAGACCAAGTTAGCTTTTAAGCGAGTAATTAAGTACTCTTTCTCCCTTTTTCTACTGAATTGCCGTCCATAAATAATTATGGCAAAAAATAATGTCTCCCAAAATTATTTGTGAAAACACACTACTCTTAAAATAAATTCTACAAAATGTACAACTATTAAAATTGTTTGTCTATGCCATTTTTTATGTTAAAAGAATAATAAATTGAATAGTTATTTTCAAGCAACATGAGTCCTCACCATATTATGTGGTATTATGGCCTTGTACTTTAGACTAGTAAGTTAAGTCTAGCTTAACTCAACCTTACCTTATCTAACTTTACCCAACTTCCTAAAAAATACTCAAATGAAACTCAAAATTTTAATCAAAAACAAATTGAAATGATATTATTTTAATCATTAAATCATTCCACTTTTTTCAACACTTCTAACTTTTTCTTTTTTTTCTTTTTGTCAAAACATTTAAATTTTATTAATAAAATATTTCCACCCCCACAACTAACTTATAACTCAAACAAATCTCAACATTTCCTTTCCTTTCCTCTCCTTCCCTTACAAATTCTACCCAAACCCAACCATTCTAAACAATTCAGTCATATCTTTTTTTAAAATTTGTTGTGCAATTTATTATATGATTTATATTAACACAAGACACGTAAAAAAAATTATAATAAGACTTATACCATTTTTATTTGTAAAAATTAGCAAGAAACCAAAGAACTTTTACATTAGTCAAAATGGATTCATGAGAATTCTGATTTTAGTGACCTTGTGTTTTCATACATTTTATTTGGTCAATTTTTTGAAATAACTTTTGATGTAATATACCTTTATTTTTACACTTTTTATTTGGTGCGCTTTTTTATTTTAGTATCGCACTCATACACTTCACCACTGTACCAAAATATTTTTGCGAATAGTAAGAATAAAATTTTACTCCGTAATATCCCACAATACATACAATAAGTCAAAAATAAAAATTAGCTTGATTCCATTCTATAACAGCTCTCCAAACAGTGGGAATGGAATTTGATTCCATTTCAGTTTTTCTCCAAACCAGTTCCGGTTCCTAGTTCCATACCCAACCCCCCAAATTTCTAATTTCATACCTATTCCATTCCTGAAATCTCTCCAAACAGACCATTAGATAGGTAAAGAAGAAATCATATGACTTGTCTCATAATCAGTGAATTTCTAGGTATCAATATCCAATACCAATGACAACACAGCTCAAGGTATTTGCTTGCACCAATGCATGCCAGACTGTCAGTCATATGTACACAAAATGCTCACATTTTTCAGTCACAAATTGATACATAACAAATGGGAGGCGGCACAGAAATAAACCCTTTCAGATTGAGATCTTGATAAAGACAACAATATGCAGTAAGAAGATGTAAAGTACAAAACATGACCTCAGAAGCCGGAGCCTCTGCCGGTATTCAGACCGACCACCCCCAGTATGATGGGGTAGTTTGCCATGGCCATCTACTTCGCTGTCCGTTAACTCAAATCTGTTGCTTGACCCGCTTCTTCCCAACCGATTCCTAGCATTGTAGGCTTCCTTCATCTTCTCGACTCTCCTCCACAGCCTATTAAGTTTTTCAAGCTCCTTCTCTTTCAAATGTATTTCGTTTGCAAGAGCTTCAGCTTGTGTCTAAAAAATGAAAACATTTAAATTAGAAGTGTCAAATACAAAGGTTGTTTCTCGCATTTTTCATGCAAAAGAAAAGTCTCTTCACAAATATTATCAGTTCGAAATGTGTGGAACTAAAGCAAATGCCTTATTATAGTGCCTATACTTCTTCACTCTAGAATAGATGGTGTCTAATGTTTTTTTGAATCTAAGTCAAACAGCAACAACCTACTTGAAATAACAAAAAAAATTGCAAACCAAACCACTTCCCTCCCCCCTTTCCCCCTTAAAGAAATATATATATATATATATATATATATATATATAACCTAAAAGCACATAGAGGGTCCAAGACATTGTTGAGATGAAAATTGTGACAGTTTGTGAGTATAGCATTTCCTATATCTTGGCCAGAGGAGGAAGATCAGAGATCTCAAATGTTATTTGTACTCAAACTCACATATCATTTATGACAAACCTGCTTTACCGCTAGTTGCTCTATTAAGCTATGAAGCTGCTTATCCAGAGCTTTCTCTCTCTGAGCTGCAGAAAATAAGTTTCACGATGTCAATAACACAGAACAGTGGAAAAGGTTTGACATCATCAGTCCAATGATGCGCACAGCTTATCTAATAGCAATAACAGGAAGGGGAACAGCCTTACAAGGACTTCACAAACACCATCAAACAAGCAAAAGAACATTTAAATATTCAGCAGTTGTGACTATGGTGAAATATCGTAGAAACTTGTTAAGTTGATGCTTCCAACTATTGAAAGTTGTGTTACACCATCGAACAATCTTGTTTGTTCCCTTTTAATAGTAGATCTCTCTTGAATATAGGGATGGCAATGAGGTCGGAGACGGATAGGATATGGGAACCTCCAACTCCCACTCCAATTCTCCAATTAATAATCGGAGGTAAAATTGACCTCCAACTCTGAATAATCAGAGGGAATGGACCTCCAATTTCGATTATAATCAAAGGCAACGGGTCAGAGTCGGATTGAATTTTGGCTGTATTTTTTCTTTTGAGGGAATAATTTGGTTGCCTTCCATCTGGCAAAATATTCTAAAAAGTTCCAAACCATAAACCTAAAAAAATCACAAGCTCTGACAATACAGATATTAGAGTTATGACTCAGTCTCCAATAAGTCACGCTTACATATGTTCTTAGAATTTGTTTCCAATTTTCATTATTTTTATACTATAATTGGACTTAATTTGACTTAATCGGATCACGTCAAAAAATTGTTGGGAGGTGGCAGATATTTTTGAAAACTGACTGGAGGGTCACTTCTTTTTAATACACTCACAGGTCATCTAATCTTGTAAAAATTGGTTGTAGAGTGACAATCCAACTATTTTGATTGAAATCCGGCGACATAGGTTTAAAAAGATGAAGATGCCCTTCATTATATCTCCTTTCTGGCTATAGGGTTACCTAATCTTGGAAATAGTGGTTGTACGATCACCACCTTTTTCTTTTCTAATCTCACACTTCATCCATTCCTTCATCCTCTTGTTTGATTTTCACTACCTAATTAGCGACCTTCAAATTTGTGTTGACGAGACTTACCTCCATGGCTGCTTCGCCCACACCAACGAGGTCAGTTTCCCTCTCGTTATATCTACTTTTCTCGCTTTGTTATGTGCTCTTAAATGAGTCGGATGTTTGTTAGTTGCTCATATTGTAGTCTAGTTCACTTCTTTCCAATTCAGCAATTCACAAACTGGGGGTTCAGGGTTTCTTTGTCTCCGCACCCAACTTAGAGAATAAGATTAATTTTTTGATACTGACTTTGAGAGTTTAAGCATGTGAATGGAACTGTCAATAATGCTTGATGAAGTTTTGGAAGGGTAGTGTTAACTTGGGATTAAGAGTGCTCCATTTTCACAAGTTGGAAACTAGGGTTTTAGGGGTTTTATTCTTTCTTCCCCTTTCCAGTTGTAGTAATGGAAAATGAGGCTAAATTAATTTGTTGTCTGTAATATCTTATAAGGAATGGATGAAGTGTGAGATTAGAGAATGAATGAATGGATGAAGAGGACAAGGATGAGAGAGAAAGAGAGTTGAGGGGTAGATTGAGTTGAAAGGAATAAATAAGTGTGTTAGTAATCTGTTCAATGAATAAAATAGAATATAAATTGATCTATGTCAAATATTTGCAAATATAGCTTAAAGTTTTGGTAGACTACATGTTTGACTGAAAATATTACTGAAATTTGTCATTTGTTTTGTTTGAATGAATTATTAGCTTGCTTACTTTATTGCATAAGTTATTATAAGACTATACGTCTTATATTCCATATACATATCAAGAGCATGGTGTTTTAATGGTATGGTAGTTGGAAATTTATCTTTCGACCCAAGATTCAAATCCGTTTATGTATTAATATCCAACATGGAAACTATTTAAATAAATTACTTTTAAGATAATCTTAAATTGTCTTGCATGATAATTATTTTTATTTATATGGAATTAGGTTAGAAGAGTAAGTCAGCATTTTCAAGTGGGAGTGGGCTAAGCAGCCATGGAAGTAAGTCTCGTCGACCCAATTTGAAGGTCGCTAGTTAGGTAGTGAGATCAAACAAAGAGGATGAAGGAATGGATGAAGTGTGAAATTAGGGAAAAAAAAAAACGGTGACCATACAACTAGTTTTTGCAAGATTAGGTGACCCTACAACCAAAAAGGAGATACAATGAAGGGCATTTTCGTCTTTCTTAACATATGTCGCCGGATTTCAGTCAAAATAGTCGAATTGTCACCATACAACCAGTTTTTGTGAGATTAGGTGACCCGCAAATGCATTAGAAAAAAGTGGTCACCCTCCAATCACTGACCTTTGTTCTAGGTTTGGAAATTTCGGGCCTAACCTTAAACTTTTGGGCGAGTCCGAGTCGGTTTCCGGGTCGGGTCAATTTCTTCCGGCTCTCACTTTTCAAAAATATGTGCCACCTCCCAACAATTTTTTTGAGGCAGGCACCTCCAAATTTGCTCCGATTATATTCGTAGTCACATGTTTAGTCAAATTCGGATCGAATTAGATTTTTTTAGCCTCGGATCGGATTGGATTTGCTTCGACCTCAGATGTGACTATTATCCCTACTTAAATAGCAGATTATTGGGTTTTAAACACTCTATGGCAGTGTTTGAATCTTTTTTTTAAGTTATTATATTTTATGGTTTCTAGGTTATGAATTGTTTATAACTTTAACTAACAGTAATATGTTGTGGGATTTATCTAATTGCAATTTATAGCTATTTTATGGCGTTTTTTGTTGTACTCATGACTCATGATGTGTGATCCCTTGTCATAATTGAGCTTATTTGTCCAAAATACGAAGTGGGAATGACTTTCAAGCATTTTTAAGTATCAAGTGTTGCTCACTTCCAAACAACCCATGTTTGTGGGTCGGAGTCCTTGGTAGCTCTAGAATGTGCCCCAAACTCCTTTTAACTAAGGGTACACAGATATATATGTCCAAGCATTCAACACCACAACCATCCATCAAGGAAGCTTGGTATTATGTTAACAGAAAATGCCCAAAACTTAGATGCTGGTTTGTAACGGTAAAGTGAAGAGCTACGTACATAAGCTACAAGAATTAGATCTTACAAAGGCAAAAGCATGTGACAAAGAATATACCTGGAGAAGGTTGCTTCAATACTTTGTCTTGAATCTCTGCCCACATCCTCTCTAGAAGCTGAATTTTCTCTTCTGCCGAGTCCTAAGACCAAAACAATAAGAAAACAGAGAATCAATCAAATTTAAAGCTGAGCATCTAGGAATAAAGGAGTAATATAACCAAAGTTCCAGGTCTAGAATTCAGGCATGCCTATAAGTTCTTATTGCAAATGAGACTCACTACAAATTTGAAAGTGTCTCGTCGAATAGGGTTGCATGAGTTGTTGAGCTGTTTCTCAAATCCAAATAATTGTTGGAAGATCAATCCAACACAAAATGGAAAAAAACAAGTATAACACATACTTGGTCCTTGTAGACCTCTCCCTATTCCACATTGTAAGGATGAAATATGTGAAAAGAGGTAGAGCATGGCCATACCAATTCCTTTTTTTTGCTTTCCAGCTTCTCCACAAGGGCAGCCATGGAAGCCTCTTCCTCGGCATTGTTTTCGATCCCTGTACAGTCTCAACTGTAGATTTATTGGAATTCGTGCTTGAAGTGGCTGGAGCTTTCTCTAGCTCTCTTCTGAGGTTCTCTTCGGTCACTTCCAGCTCCTAAAAATGCTCAAGAGGAGCAAATGTCACAATATGGACAGCCACAAATACAAAAGGGACAACTTGTACAGGCCCTTATGGTCAATGCCATTGTTGAATTCAGCAAAATCATGCATCAAAGGAACAAAAAGTTTCCCAAAGCCTGAGTCTACCTTCAACTTCTTCTGCAACTGCTGGGCTTCCTGTGACTTCTCTTGGATCTTAGCCTGGCAAACTGATATTTCCTTTTCGAAAGCTGCATTTTCTTCCAGCAATTTTGCCTCTCTTTGTTGTGCCTGATCATAGCAACCAATCATAATAACGCCATGAAAAGAAATTCAGTCACTGCCCATAATCCTCTTGTGAAAATTTGCCCAAACTACCAACTCATTTCTAAAATACACCACTTGATTTCATCATATACAACTCAGGATCCCCGTGAAAAATACAAATGTGACATCTTGGTGTGTGTGATGTTTGTGCAAAACAGATTTTGCAATTCAATTTCTGTGTTGAAATTAGGGAATAAGTGCACACAAATCGCTTAATCGGAAAAGAAGCCGAAATGGAGAAGAATAATAGTATGAAAACAGGGGTAAGGAATAAGTAAGGTTAGAACCTGGTGACGAGTGGCAGAGTGAGAATTTAATTGAAGGGTAAGGGCAGCATTGGAAGCGAGGGAGTGAGCATGGAGGTGAGGAAGACGCTGGGAGATGTCAGAGGGAGGGATTCTTAACCGTAGGTCATGGATCCAACGGTTGAGAGAAGCTGCCTTGTGGTTGAGTTCTCTGACATATTGATCTTGTTCTTGGGTGAAAATAAGTGGGATGGAATCAGGGTCGCCGGATCCTCCGTCGCTACCACCACCTCCTCCCACCACGTCCGCCACCCAAGCTAGAAGCCCCGCCATCTCTTTTTCTCTTATCCCACCAAGTCTCAACACATTTCAAGGGCCACGGAATATGTGTTGAGTTCTCCCACTGGTTGTTAATACTCGTGCAAAATGTCAAAACAACCCTTGAAAAGTTTTTTATTAAAAAATTGTCATAGTTTAGAAAACGAGAATGGCGATGGGTCGGGTTCAGGGCGGGTAGAATCGTACCTTTATTTGTACCCATTTTCAAAATCAATATCCTTACTCTTACTCATATTTAGCAGGTACTCAAAATTGGTATTCTTACTCATACCCACCAGGTATGCGGGGGTATAACCGGTATTATTCGGGTATAAATAAAGATTAAAGTATACACCCATTTTATACCCATATATACAAATTTATGGATCGTATTCGGGTACTTCAACTACAATTTAGGGCATGTTTGAGTGCGAGTGGAGGAATTTGGAGAAACCCTAAACTAGCATCATTATAACAACGTAAATGGAAAAAGAAATGAGGAAGTGTAATGACTTTAGAATTTAAATGTAGTGCGATAATATTAATATTGGTTTTCATAGTTTTTTTTTTCGAAATTATGAACTAAAAGCATGAAACAAAATGGGCTAAAGTCCAATTGGACATGGAGTATGGGTGGTGTGTGCGAGCACTATGTGGGTTTTTTAGGTGCGGGTCGGGTCGGGTCGGGTTGGGTACCCACCAGGTTCTCCCTTGTACTCGTACCTGTACCCGACCCTTACCCGTACTCGTATTTTTTTTAAAAAGAATAGTACCCATACCCATTTTTCCAGGGTCGGGTAGGAGCAAGTACCCGTGGGTACAGGTATTATTGCCACCCCTAAACCGAACCACCACCACCGCTAACCACCACCAACAACTCTTTCTCTCTTTCTCTCTCCTCCCCTTACTCCTCCCACTCCCCTCAAACACTAGAAAAATGATTATGAGCATGCGCTTTCAATGCTCCATACGTACGCAATACCTATTATGTGCACTTAGAGCATGTGCTCCAAGTCCTACGTGGCATTTACATGCTGACAATTTAGAAAAAAAAAAGGGATTATTTGGTTTAAAATCCTCAACTTTGAGGTTTGTTTATAAGAATATCCCAAACTGTAACACCCCAACCTTAATCACAGGGTTAAACTCTACTTAGAGAAGCTAAGCTCGCGATTAGCGCAGCGGAACACTTTTTAGGTTGAAGTGTCACCGCCGTCTCCCAAAAGAGACAAGGCAACAACACCAAAAAAACTTCCAAAACCACAAGGTAACTTACTGACTTAAGAACCTTCACATATAAAACTTATACAACCCTTGGATAAAATATATAAACTTAAACATAGCTTAAAAACTGATACAACTTCCAAAAGTGCTGCTAACCTTGCTATGATTTCCTTAGAGAACTACCTTGAGAGCCTTGAACTACTTTGGAACCGACTTGTCCTTGCCTTGGGAGCTCGAACCTCCTAAAACAAAACATTAAAACATTGCAAAAAGGGTGAGAGGGGAAACACTCAGTACGTAAACCTCCAGCACGTAAACCGTTCGAAAACGGTTTTGGTGCCGGCCTTTAAATTCATTTTGAAACAAGGGAAGGGGATTAAAACAGGACTTGAATGACATGATCATGAAAATATGCATAAACATGAGCAAATGAGAGTAGAAAGTAGGTGGAACCCTTACGATCGGTGCAAGCACCTCACACGCGTATGCCCAAGTTGACGAAACTTGGAATGGGTATGCCAAGCGATCGACACTTTGGCAGTCAAGGCACTCTGATCAGGAGTGCTAAAACATGAAAGTAAATATAAACATAGAGTGCAGGTCCACTATTAACTATAAAGACATTGTAAACCATAAAACTTGACATGGCATAAATTGAATGAATCATGACTATAACTTAGATTGTAAAAGCTGGACAATTCGCGTACCTTGGGATGCTAAAGACCTTGGCGGCGCGTCTCGGCTTGGAGATGGCTTTCGAAACTTGTCAACTAAAATAAGAATAAATAGAAATGAAGAACCGAATAAGGTTCTAAATTAGATTTACAAGTTTAGAAACTTAGTAATATCAATGAAATAACTTTAGGAATAAAATTTCAGGTTGTCTAGAAAATAGAGTTTATAGCAAAACTTGAGTTAGGAAAATCGAAACGAAGTGAAAGAGTACATCCCGGAATAGGGAAAAACATAATCTACAACTTTGTTAACAGCACCAGAGGCTAAAAACGAGTGGAAGGGCTCCAAAATGGGTCCGGACAGAAGCTGTGCATATAAAACCTTAGAATTTCCGGGTCGGAAAAACATGAGAATAATGACGTAGAAGATGATTCGAATAAAAAGGGCTTGAATCGATGACTTAAGTACCAAAGGTTGGATTGATTTAGGACTTGGAGGCTATCAAGCTAGAAGAAAATTCTTAGCTAGACCAAAGACATTGAACATTATGCTAAAGAAAGATGGGGAAAAAAAAAGGTACTTTGCCAAACTTACTAGCTTTTGGAAGCTATCCTTAAGACTCACTTAAGACTCCAAAATGACAACTTATGACCATGACACACTTGTGCTTAGAACCCCTTATTGGGTTGATTTGAGGCCCAAAAGATATTAATTTACATAAGCTAAATTGGGCAGAAACGTTGTTCTGGACAGCCCTGCTTCCCGGGCTCGTAACTCAAACTCCCGACATCGGATGACTACGAATCATACCTTTCTGGAAAGCTTGCAACGTGGCCTAAAACTTTCATGTTTACCATAAAAACTAAAGAGATCTCCAAAGGCACAAAAAACAGCCCTCAATACAGTGACTCAGAATTCGTATATAAAATTGTACCTTCACGGTTTTGGTCGTAACTCGGGCTATACCAATCGGAAACTCGAAATTCCAAAGCCTATGGTTTGCTAACACCTTAAGCTATCAAATGGAGTAGAAATTTGGGCAAAAATCCCACTTTTATACTACTGTAAATTTCCAGAATCGAAACAGAGGCTTTAAACACCAACATCTCAGTTTTTAATTGAGTTTTTCCCACTCTTAACCATATTAAACATAACCAAACCTCTCCTAACTTCAATCCACTATATTTCCAGAATATAAACCTTGAAAATTTACTCATCAAGGAACTTAAAAACCACATGCAACCATGGATTAAACATAAACTCAACATAAAGGACTTGTTCTTGAACTCTTGCACCAAAACCTCACTAATTCACCCAAATTAAACATAATAACACTTAATTCATAATCTCAAAACATAAACACAGCCCTTACATACTAAGAATCTCTCAAGAATTTCACATGCATTAACATATAATCATCATCCACCATGAATTCATCCACAAAACCTCATAAACACTTAGAAACACACATGCATGTACTCAAAACTTAACCCTAACATAACCAATACAATTATATACTTGAATTTAAGATAAAAGAGAGTAAAAGAGATAGAAATTACAAAAGAAACATATGTAAAACATAGATTTTCAGATTAGGGTTTAGAGAAATTGAAATTGGGGGTTTTGAGAGGTTACCCTTGAAGATAAAATTGGAGAAAAACACAAGAGGGAGGAAGAGGAGGGCGGCGACCACTGGAGGCTGGCGGTTTCCGGCGCCGGCTGGCCGGAAAAAGAGTGGTGGTGGTGGCTGGGAGTGGCCGGCTGGTTGGAGGGAGAAGGAGGAAGGGATAACTCTTGAGAGATTGTCTAATTTGAGTGGAAGTAAAATGACTTAAGCCTCTCCTCACTAAAACATATATATATCCATCATCTAATTAAAACTAATGCTAATAATAACTAAAATAAACCTTAATTAAATAGTAATAGGATGATAACAATAGGATAAATATATTGTAATTATTGTAATAAATTGAAGTATTGGGTTTTTTGTAGGAAATTAAATATATTGGTAATAATTTGGTAACATAAAAATAAAATACAATGGAATTTGGATTAAGAATAATAAAGTGGAAAAATTTACCTCTTTAAAATTATGTAAAGGAAATGAAACTAAATAAATTAAAATTGGGACGGTAAAATATATATAGAAATCGAGGCGGATAATTATTAACCGTTTCTCGGTAAATAAATTTATAATACACATCGTATAACCTAAAATGCTTTAACTCATTGAATGAATATGTAAAGTAAATTTTTAAGCCGATAATTCGGCACCTTAGCCATCTCCTGCACGAGACTTGACACCGATATCAATAAATAAATAAGTAAATAAATAAAGGTAAACGCGAAAAATTTATAACGCAATTTGGATAATTATTGTGATTTATAGATAATTAAACATGATTTTGGGGTGGGTTATTACACAAACTTTATTTTTGACATGAATATCCCAAACTTTGAAAGTTGGTATTTATTAGCAGTCCAACACCGAATTCACATCAATTAAACTCATGTTTTTCTACAATGAAGTGATTGTTTTTCGATGTAAACATACTTTCACTCTACAAATTACCCCAGAAAATACTGTTACATCACAAAAAAAAAAAAACTAAGTTTAATTAATATTAATTTTGTTTTAGGCTGTTGCCAAATATGATCCCCTAAAATTTGGGATATTCATATTAAAATTGGGGATTTTAAAACCCTAAAGTTGGGGATTTTAAAAAAATGTGGGATATTCATATTAAAAACGGAGGTAACCGATTCTTATGAACAAACCATAATGTTGGGGATTTTAAAACCCAATAATCCAAAAAACAAAAACAGATTCATCAGTTATGAATCGATTACCTCCGTTTCCTGTATATATAACCTTCAAGTCATGCATGTTTAACCTTTTTCTTCCTCAACCTCAACTCTCTCTCTCTCTCTCTCTCTCTCTCTCTCGTGGTTTGGGAGCAAAAGTTCACGCAGTTTGGGACCCATGCCAAACTCAAATTGCATGAGTGACAACTGACATGTTAGAGTGAGAAAGGATCATGTAAACATGCAACATAAAAGCCAACTCCAATTTGATCAAAATGCCCCAAGTACTATAGACTGGAATAGTAACCAACAACTCTATCCATTTCTACACCGTTGGACGAAGATAACCCAAGTTCACTGTTCATTGGAACAGTAACAAATTTACTGTTCATAGGAACAGTGTAATGAACAGTTATAGGGATTTAGGCTTTTTAAGTATAGTGATTAGCATCTTATCATGTTCATCTTCATCTGGCACAATCACGTTCATCATCATCAGCATCTTATCATCATCATAATCATTATCTTCATCACAATCACGTTCATCATCATCATCATCATCATCATCATCATCATCATCATCATCTTGTTCTTCATCACCATCAAGTGAACAACGAATTTTACTTCGCAATCCCAACAATTGAAATGGATAACCCGGACCATCATCATCATCATCACCATCACCATCACGCTCATCATCATCATCATCATTATGACGCAAAGGACAACATATCAAATTTGTATCTATTGGGAGCTTTTCCAAGTGAGATGTTATCATTCACTAATAGGCTTCGGTTGTTCACTAGATATGTCGTAATTGTTCATTGGATAACTAATGGTTGTTCATCACAAATGTTTCTATTGTTCACTATACAGATTTTCATTATTCATTATATTATCATTGTCCATCTTATACATTATTCAATTTATCGGTATTCCTCTTATACTTCTAATGATAATGAACAACATTAAATGACCCAATGAACAACATCAAATAAGTTAGTGAACAATATTTGAATGATTCAGGGAACAACCACTTTATTGACTTCTAATAATAGTGAACAACATTAAATATTAGTGAACAACATTGAATGAGCCAGTGAACAATATTAAATGAGTTAGTGAACAACAACTCTGTTGACTTTTAATGATAGTGAACAATCTCACAAATATCAGTGAATAACATCAAATGAGCTAGTGAACAATATTAAATGAGTCAGTGAACAATAACTTTATTGACTTCTAATGATATTGAACAACTTTGAGTAAGTCAAATAAGCCAATAAACAACATTGAATGAATTGGTGAACAATTTGTACAATGCTTAGTGAATAATTCAATTCAAATTAGTGAACGAAATGGGGAATAACGACACTATTGTTAGCATATATGAAATGCTCAGTGAACAACGCAAATTAAGTTAGTGAAAAATGTATGGTGAACAATGAAGTTATAGCCGGTGAACAATAAGATTTTCTGAACAAAATCATGCGCAATCAACAATCAAACACTGCCTGGTGATGGTAACCGCCTGCAACTGCATAGACTGATCACACCAGTTGACTTGATAACTCTCATGTAACCGCCACTGGTAACCGCCATTTTTTTTTGTTGAAATTAAAAAGAAAATGCCATGTGGCTGCCATGTCATCTCCTGGAGCACATGCTCCATATCCCATGTGGCATCCAGACTGGCATTAGGGTTTGGTATTTTTATTTTTACATTTAAAAAATTTCCAATAACCGCAACACCCACGTTTCTTTACTTCAAAACTAGATCGATGCTTCCCCCTCCTTCCTCTCTCTCTCTCTCTCTCTCTCAAACCATGCTTCCCCAACGACGCCATGAAAGCTTCTGCTTCAACTGCTTCGTCGTCACCGCCTTCACCGCCATTGCAGACACTTGCGTTCGCCGAGTAAGCAACCGTCAACTGAGACGCTTCCCATTTTCTTCATGGTTGCCATTGTCGGTGAGTTAAGTGAGTGTAGTGTTTATCTTCCCCAGTTTCCCTCGCTGGTGGCTAATATTTGATTTTTCAGACTCTGTTTGCACTGGATTCCAGTCAATTGGAGGGTTTTACACTCTTTAGTCCATCTGAACGCAATCTTGATGAATTTTGTGTGAAACCCTTGATGATATTAATCATGGTGTTTGATAGAACATGGATTCAACTCTATCAATGGAGAATAGAGCTTATTCTATGGATATGGATATTACCTTGTAACCATTTCCATCAAGATATGGATGTTTTGGATGCAGTTCGGCCGAATTTTTGTTCACTATTTCAAGGAGGTTTGTTCACTGGTTCACGGGGGTTTGTTCACTAGTTCATGTAGCCTTATTCACTAGTTCAGGAAACTTTGTACTGTTTGTGTTTAGTCGAACAACAGTCATTGGTGAGCTATCGATTACTTTTCTAACCCAGATTATGATCCAAACAACAAGATTCGAGAATCCCGATTTTGACGTCAACAATTCTTCTCCAGATCAGGCTTCCAAGATCGTTTGATCGCCTCCCTCGAAGACCATTGTTCACTCATTAAAGGATCGTTGTTCACTCATAAAACAAAGAAGTTTAAGATTGTTCACTAATATTAGGGACATTGTTCACTGGTTCATGGAGCGTTGTTCACTGACTCATGAAGTTTTGTTCATTAGGTAGCTAATAGTTGTTCGCTATAAATATTACCATTGTCTACTATGTATCGTTCATTAATACGATTAGATTGTTTACCAAATATTTTTCCGTTGGTAACTATATATGTATCCATTTTTCATCTTATATATTACGATTGTTATATAATTTATCTTCGAATTTAAACTATGTTCAGGCCTATATTTAAGCAAAAGTAACATGCTTGCTATAAACTTGTAAGTTGTAAGTGAACAATATTGAACATGTTAGTGAACAATTATAATAAACTACATAAGACAATTTACAAGTGAACATTCACATTTTTACGAATGAACAACCTAATCTATCTAATGAACAATTCCATTAGACTTGATGAACAACAATAAACTAACTGATGACTCTCAGTGATCGATTAAAAATGAAGCAGGGATGAACATGAGCTGCAGAATACTGGAGATTTTTTAGTGAACAATTAACTTAAAGTTAGTGAACAACGTGATGCCAATTGATTTGATAACTGCCGCATTGATAACCGCTGCTGAAATTTTTAAAAAATAAAAATATCTGACATGGCGCCATGTCATCTCCTGGAGCACATACTCCAGGAGCATACAATAATTTGCATATCCAGGATCATATAATAACTTGCACCATGCATGTGTCATTTATAGACCTGTCAACACGGGCGGGCGGGCGGGTTACGGGTCGGTCGTATATCGGGTTCGGCTAAATACGGGTCGGGTGTATTTCGGGTTCGGGTAAATACGGGTCGGGTGTATTAGGTTTAGCGGTTTGGGTGATCAGGTCATGACCGCCCTTTTTCTCAGTCACTTACAACTAATAAAATTGATTATAATTAGTCAAAGACGCCTATGTAATATATCATTCCATTCCAAGTTGACCACCATGATATGTCATAGTTGTATTGACATATTATTATACACCTAATGGACAAAATTTAACAATATTCAAGTCTACAAGTATTATGCGGTTTACGTCAACAATTACGAATAACAATACTTATGAAATATATAGGGTTTTGGGATGCTAATACACTAAGCTTTTGGTGTATTGGACGATAATGTACTGAACTTTGACCTTTGACAATAATATACTATTTTACTGAAAGAGAGGAGAGAGACGGGACTGCAGGAGTTTGAGGGTTCACTGAAAGAGTGAGTGAGTGACAGTGTTAGGGTTTTGTTTTGGTCATTTGTTATTTGATTATTTCATTTGTATATCTCTCTCTACGCATAGCTTTCCAAAACCACCCAATATTTTACTTTTGGGCCTTAATTTTCATGGAATGGGCCCATTTTTTTGCACAAGGCCAAAGTAGAAAAAACACTTAAAATTAAAGTGTCTGACCCAACGGGTCGACCCAAACCTGACCCGAACTGACCCGTTTTTTACCGGGTTCTTTGGGTCGGGTCATTTTCGGGTCCCAGGTCGGAATTTCGTGTTCAAAACCCACTTTTTGCGGGTCGGTTTGGTTCGGGTTTCCGGGTCGGGTCGAGAATTGCCAGGTCTAGTCATTTATTTAGTTTTTGTTCTATTATTTTTTAAATATATAAAATGTGCTTTTTCTTGTGTCAAATATTTCAATATACTTTGATTTTTTAGTTTTAATTATACTTTTCATTTATTTATTTTTATTTTTATTTTTCTTTGTTATTTTTATTATTTTATAATTTTTTCCGTACCTCTAACTAAATTTTCAATAAAAAATATTTTATGAGCATTGTAATATAGATTTATGAGTATCCACTTAACAAATTATGAACATTACAAGCTAAGAGATATGTTATGAGCATTGTGGTTATAGTTTTTGAGCATTGTAGTATAGATTTATGTGCATTGTAGTATAAAATTTGTATAATGATTCATCGTATAAAATTGATCTCATTAATTTCACAACTTGACATTTTTATAATACTCATAAACCAGTACATAAATGCTCATAAACTTAAACTATCATGCTTATAAACCAAAACGACAATGCTCATAAACTAGTATATAAATGCTCATAAATTAGTAGATAAATGTTTATAACCTTTAACACGAATGCTCATAACATGACATTTTCACTACAATGCTCATAAAGCAATATATGGATGCTCATAAACCTAAACTACAATACTTATCAACTATTATATTTATATGAGTGTTCATAAACTTGAACTATCATGCTCTTAAATCTAAACTATAATGCTCATAAATAAACTACAATATAATGCTCATAAACCAGTATATATATGAATGCTCATAAATAATAATAATTATAGTTAGAATTAGTTCAATTTAAAAATATTTATAGATACAAAAATAATAACTGTAATTTACACTACAAAAAAGCATCACTTGTGCCATAGTAAAATTCCTGGCACAAGTTCGAAATTCCCGTGGCAAAACTGTCTTGCCACGGGTTTTCTTCAAATTTGCCTTGTGGCAAAGTGGCCGTGGCAAGGGTGTAGCCACAGGAAATTTACTACCGTGGCTAAATGAAAAATCGTAGCCACAGGAGCTCCCGTGGCAAACACTGTCATTTGCCACGGGAAGACCCGTGGCAATCACTTTTCTTGCCACTTGTAGTCCCGTGGCAATCACTTTTCTTGCCACGTGAAGCCCTGTGGCAACCATTTTTCTTGCCATGTGTAGTCCTGTGGCAATCACTTTTCTTGCCACATGAAGTCCCATGGCAACCAATTTTTTTGCCACATGAAGTCCCGTGGCAATCACTTTTCTTGCCACGTAAATTCCCCTGGCAATAACTTTTTGGGCCATGCTAAGGCCTGTGGCAAGTGTTACAATTAGCAGACATTGTACAATAAATTAGAACAATTAATATTGATATTAATTGATATAACATATATAATATAATTAAGAAATGTAATAATTGTCTCAAAATAAAAAAACAGAAATGATATATATATATATATATATATATATATATATATATATATATATATAGTATCAAAAGATATTCCACAATATACCTGAATAGTTTTTTTTTTAAAAAAAAAGTAACACTAATACCTAACACAAAAATTAATTAGCTAAGCAAAGTTCATAACATAAATCCGCAAAACTAGCAATCAAATAACTAATAAGTCTTCCTCGAGTTGAACCATCTCTAAAAACAAACTTGACTTGAATTTTTGCATGGTCTGCAAGATGACGAATTGTTTTCCTAGAAAAAAGAGATCATGATAGGAAAAATAACAACATTAGCATTATTCAAAAATTTGTAAAACACAAATAGTAAATCACAAGAGTTCTAGTTAAGAATCTTAAGACTTGTTTAAGAATACTAATCCATGTAGAAAATATAGAACAAATTTCAGCAAAACCTCCTATATTAATTGAGCTATACAATGGTTAACACTAATCATCAAACAGCTACAAGTTAAAGAATAATCATGGTTATATTAAAATGGGTCACACACCCCTATAAATTGAGCAACCCAATGGTTAACACTAGCCATAAATCACGTGTAAGTTAAAGAGCGTTGATAGGTATATTAAAATGGGTCACACCCATAAGGAAATATTGAAAAAATTTCAGTAGAACCTCCCTTGTGAAATGAGCTACCCAATGGCTAACACTAACCACAAAACACCTGCAAGTCAAATAACGTTGATAGCTATTAAAATGGGTCATACACATATAATATTACTGTAACGCTCCGACCCCTCCCGGGCCGCGGACATTACCGATAACTGTTTCAAGGATCACTGACTGGCCCCACAAATCACCACGAGGCTTTCCAGCGTGTTTCGTCCTTGCTCATATGCTGCCTGGGAAAACGTCCCAGGAGGTCACCCATCCTGAGACTACTCCCAGCCAAGCACGCTTAACTGAGGAGTTCCCAACGGATGAGCTACCATAAAAGAAGGTGCACCTTGGTGAAATAAGTAGTCATTTCAATCCTCTTAAGCCACACTTTAACCATATACCCGGGGTATTACAATCACCCCCACTTAAGCGCACAACGTCCTCGTTGTGCCACAATACACTCCAGAATCTTTGCCCCGCTAGGTGACTGCCCATGGCTCTCCCGTCCACTGGGGCAACTCACGGTCGCGGGTCGGCTCTGATACCATCTGTAACGCCCCGGCCCCACCCGGGTCGCGGACATTACTGAGAACTGCTTCAAGGATTGTTGACTGGCCCCACAAATCACCACAAGTCTTTCCAGTGTGTTTCGTCCTCGCTCACACGCTGCCTGGGAAAACTTCCCAGGAGGTCACCCATCCTTTGACTACTCCCAGCCAAGCACGCTTAACTGAGGAGTTCCCAATGGATGAGCTACCATAAAAGAAGGTGCACCTTGGTGATATAAGTAGTCACTTCAATCCTTTTAAGCCACACATTAACCACATATCCGGGGTGTTACAATTATAATCCCCAATAAACACATTTATTGAACTTCTATTTTGATCAATAACTAAACCCAAAACCAATTCACAGTAATGATTGTGTTTCAAACAGTGGTCTTTGTGGGAAATAAGCCAAAGTGTTATTTTTTCTAACGACAACATGCAAAGTGTAAACATAACCTAAAAGTAGAGAAGGATAGAAATAAGCACACATTTGTAAAACTTACCAACAAATATCAACAATTTCTTCCCATATCACCACTAGCGAAAGATGTCAAGAATTGATTCATCATACTTTTTTCCAACAACTCATTGTTAGCTTCAATCTTGGGATCCAATTCTTTTCTAATCATCTTAGCCTTTTGCTTAGCTTCTTCAGCTTCTTTTCTGGCTTGCTCTACTTCTATTCTAGCTTCTTCAACTTCTTTTCGAGCATCTTCTACAACTTTCTTGGCTTTTTCAAGACTTTCATCAGCTCTCTTCTTGTGTTCAATAATATCTTGAGCAAGGTCCAAGTGAGAAGGCTTTACTCCAAAATAGTTGGTAATGCTCTTGCCCGGTCCATATGCGCGCAAATATCCATGAGTATCTTTATCGAGTACCTCTTGGAAAATTTGTTCATCTGTCTTGTCATTGACATCAACGCAATTACCAAAAACTCATCATCTACAACCAAAACACAACCAAAGACCAGAAAAATTTCACACAAACAAAACATCAAACACCTAGTGGGCGTTCTAAACACTGCATTAAAACACCCAAAATCGACACTCAACTTGATATTAACTCCACTAGGATACAAATTACTTGTGACGTTCAAATCAACCCAAACAAAAGAAGATGAGAAAAATTCACACAAACAAAACATCAAACACTTGGTGGGCATTCCAAACATTGCACAAAAACATTGAAAAATTGCTTCTACTCAACTTCTTAACATTTCTCCCCATGTAAATCTGATTATGCCCAATAGAGCTTTGTCTGCTCAGGAGATAAATGACAAACAGTCCAAAAACCAAAGACACTACAAGTAAAACTAGAGACATCACAAGTAGAAGAAAAAACAATAAGACAAAAGTCATACTGACCTCATTTGAGTGGAAGGATTACTTAGGCGAGCAAGCAGCTCCGGGGTTAGAAGGTTTTGTAAGTTTTCCAGGAAGCCCCTTTGTGCTTCAAATTCAGCCTAAATTTATAAATGGCGTTTGGAATTAACTTTAAATTAGCCTAAATTTATAAATAGTGTTTGAAAATTAGCTCACACATTTTACCCTCTACAATGATTAATAAAAGAAATCAACAGTGAGAACTAATGCTTATAATGATCAAATTATAAAAAAATTGATGCGGCAAAAATAATTAATAAAGATATTAAATTACAAGAGATGTAATAAGTTTTTAAAGTAAACATATAAATGAAGTTAAGCATGGAAAATAATGATGAAGTCAAACAATTGATTAACTGATCTCAAAGATACATGAACTGCAGAATATAAGTGATGTCAAAGAGCATCCTAATAGCAACGCCAATCAATACTGACACAATCAGCACCCAGAAAACCTCCAAGAAGCACCTTTATGCCTTTTTCTCTAGGCTCAACACTCAGTCTTAGCAATCCTCTGAACAAGACTTAGAAAATTGTTCATGCTCCTCAAAACTATTCAAAGCTTTTACCAGCCATCACCTACCTACGAACTTGCAAATAACAACCCAATATAAAGAAACCTCTTAACAGAATGATGACCATATTAACTGCTTTTTTAGGACATGAATGTTGAGCTATACAGCCTATGCTTGAGACCAGGCACCAGTGCTTTGGCATTTGCAAAATAACAATCAAACGTTTGAAGCAATTAAATTAGAAAGCAGAGCTTGTAGAAAATTAAGACACCGAAAATATTTTAGTGTAAGAAAATGGTAAGCTAGGAACTCTCCCAGGCCCACATGAAAAGCACAGCATCAGTCTAGAACATCCTTTCATGGTAACAAAGGGGAGATGTGGCACCATTTCTTCCCTATTGTTACCTCAGCACGTACAACTTTGCTATTGAAAAATATATAATTAGTTGTCATTAACTGAGTAGTTGGCATTTATGCAGTATTCTTAGACAGACAATCTGCAAAACATCTTGATTCTGGAAGCTGTAATCCTTCCATTAGTCCTTCATTCTGAAAGTCATAACTCAAAAAGATTGTATATTTCCTTCACCCTATGGCCATCATCTTAATGGATTCTATATGTACAACAGCATCAATATATGATGCAACGAAAACTGTCAATGATAGCATCCTTGTAGATTCTCAATTAAAACAGATTCAATGTAACATTTAGACAGCACCATAGCATATTTTGAATTACATTTGATCTCATTGGTATTTCTTTAACTGTATTCACAACATGTATGTACAAAAACCATACTTACAAGCAACATATTGGTATTTTTTAATTAATAGTGTAGGTATTTGCTACGTACAACCCTAGATCCCTAAAACAGCCGGCAATCAACAAAAATACCAATTGATTGCTGCAAAAGCCAACACCCCAAACATTTTTGACAGATAAGCCAATACATAATTCAACCCTTCCTTATTTGTATAGCTATCAATAGATCCCTAAAATAACTTCAATTTAATACAAAAAACTACAAGGATTCCTGAATATGTCTTGAATCAGAAACAATAATTCGGTAAGACGGAACCATAATAAGGAGTGAGATTAGTAATTTGTGATAGACAGAGAAAAGGGGCCAAGCATTTGATACCTGATGGAGCAGTAGTTTCAGGTTCAGCGTGAGGAGCAGCAACGATGTGAGATGGAACAGTCTCGTAAACCAGATGGAGCAGTGATCATGAGGGAGAGAACCAGCAGTAGCAGCCGTGAGATATAGAGAAGTAGTAGCAGCGGGGATGGAGAAGCAGTAGCAGCGGAAGTCGTGAAGGAGAAAGTAAAAGCAGTAGCAGCGGGGATGGGCTCTTGAAGGAGAAAAAGGGAAGCGATTAGCGATGTGATCGGGCGGGAGTCGTGAGGCGTGAAGATGGAAGCGATGAAAGTTGTACGATCGAGCCTTAGGGTTCGGTTGTTTTGTTTAAGTTGTATTTCCTTTCCATCTTTACCCAGGAATGCAAAAATTTTGGCCTTATTTGGTGCTTAAAGGGAAAAAAAAGAAAAAAAAAAAGAGGAATGTATATAGATTCTATTAGCAAGATGTGTCGGGTCTTTCTCTGGGGTGGTAATGAATCTCACATTCCTCCTATTTCTTGGAAAGCTTGCTGTTTAGGGAAGAAGGAGGGAGGTATTAATATTTGAGATGCTCATAACTGGAATAAGGCTGCCTCTGGGAGCTTGTTGTAGCAGATTGTGATGAATAAGGAGGCATTATGGGTAAGATGGGTTAATTCACTCTACTTGAGGAAGCAAACAATCTGGAATTGTGAAGTTAGACAAAATGTCAGCTGGTATTGGCGAAGATTAGTTGGTATTAAAGAGGAATTGAAATCTCTTTTTCAAGAGATATCTACTCGTAATCCAAGCTATAAAATCAAGGATGGTTATCAGTTTCTGAAGGATCATAATGAGGAAGTTAGTTGGCATTCTCTTGTATGGCACAAGAGAACTGTTCTAAAATTTTCCTTTGTCTTTTGGATGATCTTATTACAGAGACTTTTGACTTTGGATCGTATCCAAAAGTTTGGCACAGCGTTGGCAAATAGATGTTTCCTGTATAAGATGCAAGAGGAATCAAATTACAATCTCTTGTTCCACTGTTCTTTTATCCAGGAAATTTTTGTGGAAGTCTATGGTAGATTGGAGTTACAGTAGCCAGACAGATTTGAAGATTTGTGCTGGTTCTCGCATTTTTCCAAGAAGTTGAAAAACATTCATTCTTTGATTTCTGCAGCTATGATCTACCACGCTTGGCATGAAAGGAACCGAAGAATTTTCAAGGATTTGGAAAGAGATTACATATGTCTTGCTATTGTAATTTCTAATATTTACCCCCAACCAAGTTTTTGGAAAAGAGGATTTTACCCTCTACTTTTGAGAAATCATATATACCCTCCCTCACTTTTATAGTTTATGACAGATATCCATAAAATCGGACTAATATATCAAATGGACGAAAATACCCCTATATTTTACGATGAAAGACAAAAATGTCCTCCCCTCTATCTTCCTATAGGACATAATCTTCGTGCTCATCCCTTTAGAATCTTCATGGTTGTCATAGACTTCCTTACGATGCTCGAACGAGTGTGCAAGGAAGGTTGGATGATGATTGAACAGACGACAGTTGGCTCTACCACGAACCGGTTTCCAATCCTAGTGAATCCCATGCTCCTTGTTCTAGTGAATCCGCTCCTTCCACTGCCAACATAAATGAATTTTCCTCTCTTGTCTTTAGAAATAACTTCTCCCTCTCCAACAGCTTTCTTTTGCTAGGATTTGGAGTACCAGATTGAGAGGAACCCAGTTGGAGAGGGAGAAAGAAGAAGATAGAGGGAATGACATTTTTGTCTTCTCATTGTAAAATATAAGGGTATTTTTGTCTATTTAATACATCAGTCCGGATTTTGTGGATATCTATCATTAACTATAAAGGTGAGGTAGGGTATATATGATTTCTTAAAAGTAGAGGGTAAAATCCTCTTTTTCAAAAACTTGGTGGGGGGTAAATATTATTTGTTCTAATTTCTAATGATGTGAATTACAAACTCTATTGAGTTTTTGGTTTTGATCTTGTTGTTTTGATGCTTTTTGGGTGCAACTAGTTGTTTGAGGGGGTAGAATTCCTACCCTTTGTTTAGGTTGTAATTCGTTTTTGTTAATGGATCTGGTATTTCTTCTGAACCGATGAAGTTATCTTATGTATCTCCTCTTGAAGTTGATGGAATGTTAATACATAAGTTCTCATTGGAGGATATTGTTTTTGAGTTTTAATTCTGGAGTTCCTCTATTATTGGTTTTGTTTTGGGTGCTCGTCCACCATTGAATGTTATCGAATTATTTGCTAAACGAATGTGGGGAGATGATGGTTTGGACAGAATTATTTGGAATCCTGAGGGTTCTTTCATTTTTAGATTCCATTCCGAATCTACTCGTGATAAGGTTCTATCTCGTCATTTGGTTTATCTGACAAGAAACCTATGATATTGAAGAAATGGTCTGTAGGTGATTCTACTAAACCTGATGAAATCTCCTCTGTTCCAGTTTGGATTAAGCTACCTGGTTTGGATTGGAAATTTTGGAGTAAAGAAAGTTTGAGTAAAATTGGAAGTTTACTGGGTGAACCACTTATGGCTGATGCATTTACAACTGAGAAATCTATGATGAGGTTTGCTAGAATTCTTGTTAAGATGGACATTGATAAACCTTTTCCTGAATCTGTTCCTATTATTGATGAGGAGGGTTTCCTATGTACATTGAAGGTGGAATATGAGTGGAAACCTTTGAGATGTTCTGAATGTAAAATGTTTGGGCATTTAGTGGAATCTTGTAGGAGGAAGGTGTAACGTGGTTTTTGTACCCTGGTTTTGGTATCGATCTTCTCGAGGAGCTAGGGGCCTTGGCTAAGAAACTCGGTCTAAGGTCGAGTCAAGATTGCTAAGGTAAGGCAACGGGTTGAAAGAGGCGGTCTCGAAGCAACAAATAAATGTAAGGTCACTCAAGGTGAAACAATGGGTTTCGGGGGCTTTTCGGGATGCAAACGGGAACAAGGAGATAGGTTTCGCAACAAGAGAGCAACAAGGAAGGAAATAAAATGGGCAATTCCGTTAGAAAATACCGACCGGGCTTCCTCTTTTGAGGGTAGTCCGGATTAACTTCCCCAAAGTCCACCTCGGACCCGAGGGGGTTGAAGAAACGAAATTCCCTAGTTAGTCTCTATTCACTTTCGTGAGTAGAGTGTTAACTATCCCAATTCCAACCTTCCAACTCAAGTCTTGGATGTGTTCGGGGACATTCGGACCCAAACACATCCCACTTGAGGGAAGGAATGGAGTGGGAAAAGTGATTTCCCAACTAATTACTCACTAAAATTGCTAACGCAAGCCTATTTACCCATTCACACCCTTAATTACCCCCTAACCCATAGGGTTCTAGCCACTACACATCACAACTATGATAACAACATCAAGAAAACCAACCCTAAGCATGATTTCTATCAACAACAAACATAAACCAAGCAAGAACAATGAAATAACAAGCAAAGCAATTAAACAAGCAAGAAAGTAATTAGCAAAGTAATTAATAACGAGTTAAGGGAAGAGAAAACTTATCAAAATGTTGTAGATGAACAAGAGAAAGCAATATAAAGATGATCCAACAATCTCTCAATTGTTTGAATCTCCAAATCTTCAATAACAAACACAAATCACCAAAACCCTAGATTAATCTCTCACTAACCTCTCTCTAAAACCCCTAATTACTATGCTGGAAAATAATGTCTAACACTCTCTAAGATGATCCCCCAAGAAAACGTCAACAAGGAGTATATATACAAGTGGAGTTAGTTGGGCAAAACGCACTGTTTAAGGCCCGAAGAATCGCACAGCAGCAGGGGGGTCACGGGCGCGACCACCCCCCGTCGCGGGCGCGACCAGCGAAAAATGGTGGGCGATTATTGTCCTTCGTACGATCGTAACTATGGTCTTGCTGACCGTAGGTGTGGTCTTCCTCGGCCAAGCGGAGGTAGCGGGCGCGACCATTAGGGTAGCGGGCGCTACCCTACTCTTTTCCTTCCCTTTGTTTCTTCCTTCTTTCCAAAGCATGTAACGCCCTTTTCGAGGGTCGTAGCGGGTGTTACCTCACTAATTGACACCAAAGGTGGGGAAAGTGGTCCCGGGTCAACTCCCCCTCGGCTCTCGGTCCGGCTCAGCTCGGGAAATCACCAAAAATGCTCTAAAATACCCCTTTTTGCTACGTTTTTGTGTAAAACGCCAAAACCTACAAAATAACCAAAAACATACTAAAAAGCCATGAAAATAAACACGAAACGAGTCAAAAGCCTAAGAATTAAAGCGTTATTTAGAAACAAAATTGGGTCTAAACACCCCCCCCACACTTGAACTTTTGCTCGTCCTGAGCAAAACAAAACAAAACAAATAAGAATACTAAACACCAACTCCTCTGTCTCGGGAGGAAACGAGTGCATTTAGCGTATGCACCAAGCCCTTTGAACCCCCCGGCAGCCCGGGTGGACAAGATGGACTCGTGAGGGTTTGTAGCGGTTACACCCACAAAAGCCAAAGAAAAAGGAGAGAAGGAAAGTGATAACAAAACCAATGAAAACAAAAGAAAAGAAGAACAAAAGCTTTGCTTCAAAGGATCTCGAAATCTAAATTAGGAAAACGTTATTAAACCTCCAAAAGGAACCGCTCTGAGCATTTCACGAACACCTAACCCAAGTAAAAATCATTCTCTGATATTTTCGATGTCCTACACCTAATGCCAAGCAAAACCCCATGTGCATAAGTGCTAGTGGATTCTAACCGATTCCGATAGACTCCAAAGACTCGTGCCCGAGCTCAAAAACAAACGAAACGAACAAGGAAAAGAAAAGAGTTGCTCTTCCCCGCATTTGGTCGCCCTTGGCTTGGTGAGGGCCGTAGGTGATGCAAGGAGAGGCCCCACACTTTATTAACACTTAAACTTTTCTTTTTTTGGGGTTGGGTAATCCCAAGAAAATTCTCTTTCTTTTTTTTTCTTTTGCTTTTTAAAGGTCGGTATTAGCCTTACTTTCGAAAATTAGACTGCCCAAAATGGGGTTTACCCTCCCAACACAGTCTTTTCCATACACACCTCCGTCGAGAATTCGATATAGGAGGAGCTTAAGGGGTAATAGCACCGTACCGCTAATACCGGGTCCGTGTAGGTTGGCTATGTGGATGGCAGTTGATGTCGTTATTTAGCATTTCTTTCTTTTTCTTTGTTTTTGCTTTTGACTTTGCTTTTGCTTTTGCTAAACAGGAAAAAGAAACAAGCTCGGACACAAACCCCTAGAACCTCCCGGTTTCAACCAGAACATGAAAGGAGTCGGGGGTCTCACTAGACACTCAATGAAGGACATCTAAAGAGATAAGTCATGACGAGCACCCGAGACAGGGTCGGAAACGCTCAGACCGGTTTCTTTTTAAAGAAGTTTAAGAACGACTTCTCAATTTCGACAACAAGACCCAAGAAACAAAGCAAAACAAAGCGAAAACGTAAACAAAAGAGAACTTTTAAAGGCTTTCACTCCCTTTTTTCTCCTTTTTCACACAAAAATTTTCAAATTTTAGGTGAAAACTACGAAAAAAAAAACAAAAACATGAACAAAACAAAGCTAGGTGATCTACCCTTGAAACGGAATATCTCCCCCCTCCCCTCCCCCCTCCCCTCCCCCCCACCCCACACACTTATAACGCCACAATGTCTTCATTGTGGGAAGGTGTCACATGAAAAGGGCAGAGAACCTACAAAAACAAACAAATAAGAACAACTAGCACATGAAAGTGGTGGCGACCCGAGCCCACACGACTCCAACAGCAAAATAATCCCAACACAGACACTCAAAGGGGCTCGCCACCCAAAAAAAAATCAAGCATGCAACAAGGATCAATATATGTACACATTCAAAGAGTACAGAAATAGGTTACCTCGTGGTCTTCAATTAAAGAACAGAACCAATCCGCGATCCGTGATAGCCAAGCAAAGGGTTAGGATTTTCAAGTAAAAACAACCAAAGCTCGTAAGATCCGCATGCAAGATTAAAAACATGAAAAAGAAACTAAGACAAAAACTAGAAATTACTCAAAAGAAAGAAATAAAAGTATGGGTTGCCTCCCATAAAGCGCTTGTTTTAGGTCCCGAGCTTGACCTAATTACTTACTTGATTCTCGATAGGTGTGGTGTGCATGAGAGAAGCATGGTAAGCCTTTTCCACCAACTCTTTTTCCTTGTTCTCCCGCGCACTCTAATTGAACTCATGAATAAACCGGAGTGATCCTCCGGTGGTCTAGCCAACTCCGAAGGTATCAAAGATAACGACCTCCTCGCTTTACTCCACCAATATTTCTTCCCCCTTTTCCATCGCTTCCTCTTCTTGCGCAAGAATTGAGCATGCCTCCTTGAAGACTTGATAGGCCGGATAGAAAGAGAAGAAAACCCCGGCTTGATATTTGGTGATGTGCCGGGTCTCGGGCCTTGGAAAGCCATCTCTCTCAATTTCACATTCTCAATATATGTTTTACCCAAGGCAATCTCCCTTCTCAAATGCACGGTGTTGAAGAAGTCACCATGGAAGGTGAAACTATCCCCATGAAGCTCAAAATGAATAGATTTAGGGTGACTTTGTCCACCCCAATCATCCAGTTCTACAATAAGTAAGCACGGCTCCTCTTGATGCTCATCCATAATACCAACCACTGCATTGACCTTGAAGCGTGACTCCTTGTGAGGGTTCCTTCTCGAAGGATCAAGATCAAAATCAATATGTTCTCTCCCCACATTTAGAGACAAACGACCTCTTTTCACATCTATGATTGCTCCCGTAATGGCTAAGAAAGGTCGACCCAGAATAATAGGACTTCTCCAATCCTCATCCATCTCCAAAATAACGAAGTCACAAGGAATAAGGAAACTCCCCACATGAACCGGGATGTCTTCTAATATTCCCAAGGGCTTCCTAACAGTTCGGTCTGCAAGTTGCAAGCTAATAGTGGTAGGGGTCAAGTCATCTAGGTTCAACTTCTTACAAATTGAGTGTGGCATGACACTCACACTTGCCCCGAAATCACATAATGCATTATCAATCCTCATATGACCAATTAAGCACGGTATAGAGAAACTACCCGGATCGGCAAGTTTCTCGGCAGTTTTTCTCTCCATAATAGCGTTGCAACTGCGATGAACGGTTGACGACTCTTTGATTCTCCTTTTGTTTGTCAAGAGGTCATTAAGATGTTTCTTGAAAGAAGGGACCTCCACCATGGCATCAAGAAAAGGAATATTGACTTGGAGCTTCTTCAACATCTCAATAAATCGCTCAAACTTCGCCTCATTTTTATGTTGAATCAATCTCCCAGGAAAAGGTACTGGTGGTCTATATGAGACGGGTTTATCCAAAAGGTTTTCATGAATATCCTCCCTCAAGATTTCTTTTCCTTTCTCTCGTCTTTTCTCAATCTCTAACCTCTCTTCCAACTTCTCTTTTTCCTCATCCTCGGCCTCATTAGCCACAACATCATTCTCCTTCTCCTCAACTATGTTTTGCTCAACTCCTAAATCCTCCTCTTCAGTACTATCCACCACAACTCCCTCATCCTCTCCCAAAGATCTCTCCTCTTCCACATTCTCCTCCACTACCATAGGTTCTTCAATTTTCTTCCACTCCTTAGGGTAATAGCATCAACTTCCTCCCCTTGGATAGGTTGAGGTTGAATGGGTTGAGAAAGGTATATTTGTTGAGTAACTTGAGTCATTTGGGTTTTAAGGTCTCTAAGACGAGCTCCCTCACTTTCTTGATTAGCCACAATTTTGTGCAACAACTTTTCAATCATAGAATCTTGGGATGGTTGAGAAAATTGAGATTGTGGGGTGGGTTGATGTGAGAACTCTTCTTGAAAATATGCATGATGGTCATAAAATTGAGAAACAGGATCAAACATAGGATTGGCAAATGTAGTATAACTAGGATCATAATCTTCATAAGAATGGGAATAAAGTTGGTTGGAATAGATGGCATTCACATGTTCTACTTGACGATACTCCACACATTGATGCTCAAGATGTGGACCAAAACATAACTTACAAGTATGCACAATAGGAATAGGTGTGGATGTAAAGGCTTGCATACCTCGGGCTAAGTTCAACTGGTTGGAAACCTCGTCATTCATCATCTTCTTTTGCAAATCAAGGACAGTAGCCATTAGAAGTTTGATAGTGGGATTGTGCTCTAAAGAATGATCCCTATTTCCTGAATTTTGGCCGCCATCCCAACTAGGAACATTTTGACATAGCTCATGAAGAAAAATGTTGGCTTCCTCCGCAGTCTTCTTTAGGAACATCCCTCCGGATGCACGATCAATGGACTCTCTGTATGAATCAAAAAGCCCATAATAAAAGTGTTGAAGTAGCATCCAATCCGGTAAATTGTATTGTGGACATTGGCGCTGAAAGCTCTTAAATCTCCCCCAAGCCTCAAAAAGATCTTCTCCGGGTTCTTGCTTGAAAGACATAATAACTTGCCGGAGCCTATAAGTTTCATTAGCGGAGAAGAATCGGTGTAGGAAATCTCTTCTAAGTAACTCCCATGAAGAATATGTACTGGGAGGACACGCTTGAAGCCATGTCTTCGCTTTCCCTGTAAGAGTTAGAGGAAAAAACTTCAATTTCATAAATTAAGAAGATAAACCAGGAATTTGCAGGAAACTAATCCAATCTTCAAATTTCTCGATGTATGCAATAGGACTCTCGGATTTGTCTCCATAAAACTGATTGCTCAAGAAGACTTCAAGTAATTATGGTTTGAACTCGAATACGACATCGGGTGGTAACGGTGGTAAAGTGATCGGGTTGCCTCCCGTACCCAAAGATGGAACGGCATATGATAAAAGGGTACCGGGTGAACCAGCTTGGCCCTCCGCCATCAGAACTCGAAACCTCCTACAAGAAATGAAGAAGCATCAAATTCATGGGGAATTGGAACAAACTAGTTTCTAGCATGAAAGCAATCTTAAACAACTCAAGACCAAGAAACTAACCTAGGGGCGCTTGCTCCCCGGCAACGGCGCCATTTTGTGTAACGTGGTTTTTGTAACCCGGTTTTTGTATCGTTCTTCTCGAGGAGCTAAGGGCCTTGGCTAAGAAACTCGATCTAAGGTCGGGTCAAGATTGCTAAGGTAAGGCAACGGGTTGAAAGAGGCGGTCTCGAAGCAACAAATAAATCTAAGGTCAGTCAAGGTGAAAGAATGGGTTTCTCGGGCTTTTCGGGATGCAAACGGGAACAAGGAGATAGGTTTCGCAACAAGAGAGCAACAAGGAAGGAAACCAAATGGCAATTCCATTAGAAAATACCCACCGGGCTTCCTCTTTCGAGGATAGTCCGGATTAACTACCCCAAAGTACACCTCGGACCCGGGGGGTTAAAGAAACGGAATTCCCTAGTTAGTTTCTATTCACTTTCGTGAGTAGAGTGCTAACTATCCCAATTCCAACCTTCCAACTCAAGTGTTGGATGTGTTCGGGGACTTTCGGACCCAAACACATCCCACTTGAGGGAATGAATGGAGTGGGAAAAGTGATTTCCCAACTAATTACTCACTAAAATTGCTAACCCATGCCTAATTAACCATTCACACCCTTAATTACCCCCTAATCCATGAGGGTTCTAGCCACTACCCATCTCAACTATGATAACAACATCAACAAAACCAACCCTAAGCATGATTTCTATCAACAACAATCATAAACCAAGCAAGAACAATGAAATAACAAGCAAAGCAATTAAACAAGCAAGAAAGCAATTAGCAAAGTAATTAATAAAGGGTTAAGGGAGGAGAAAGCAATAAAAAGATGATCCAACAATCTCTCAATTGTTTGAATTCCCAAATCTTCAATAACAAATACAAATCACCAAAACCCTACATTAATCTCTCACTAATCTCTCTCTAAAACTGCTAATTATAATGCTGAAAAATAATGTCTAACACTCTCTAAGATTGTCCCCCAAGAAAACGTCAACAAGGAGTATATATACAAGTGGAGTTAGTTGGGTAAAACGCACTGTTTAAGGTCCGAAGAATCGCACAGCATCAGGGGGGTCACGGGCGCGACCACCCCCCGTCGCGGGCGCGACGAACGAAAAACGTTGGGTGATTTCTCCTTCGTACGATCGTAGCTACGGTCTTGCTGACTGTAGGTGCGGTCTTCCTCGGCCAAGCGGAGGTAGCGGGCGCGACCATTAGGGTAGCGGGTGCTACCCTACTCTTTTCCTTCCCTTTGTTTCTTCCTTCTTTCCAAAGCATGTAACGCCCTTTTCGAGGGTCGTAGCGGGTGTTACCTCACTAATTGACACCAAAGGTGGGGAAAGTGGTCCCGGGTCAACTCCCCCTCGGCTCTCGGTCCGGCTCAGCTCGGGAAATCACCAAAAATGCTCTAAAATACCCCTTTTTGCTACGTTTTTGTGTAAAACGCCAAAACCTACAAAATAACCAAAAACATACTAAAAAGCCATGAAAATAAACACGAAACGAGTCAAAAGCCTAAGAATTAAGGCGTTATTTAGACAAAAAATTGGGTCTAAACAGAAGGCAGGTAAGAAACAATGGCAACAAAAACATACTTCTTCTACTGTTGGCCAAAAGTCTATGATGAGTGTGCAATCTGGAAATCAGAAAGCTGGTTTAAAATCTGGAGCTACTTCTCAAGTATCTAATTAAAAGGGGGAATATAAGGTCTGATACTCCCATTCCTGATTTGGTTGTAGGATCTTGGCCTATCACTTTATCTCCTATTCCGGAATTGGGATTGGAGACTAGTGAAATTCGTCACACTTCTAATGTGTTGGATAATGGATAAATTTTTATCCTGGAATATTCGGGGCCTTAATGGTCCTAAGAAGCATGAAGGACTGAGTCACTTCTTGCATATGAATAAAGTTGACCTTATTGGTTTAATGGAGACGAAGGTGGCTTTGGATAGGTGTGAGGAAGTTAAGAATTCTTTTTGCAAGGATTGGAATTTAATCCATAATGCTTTTGGTAATTCTCGTAGCAGAATATGGCTTCTATGGCGTGGTATTATTTCTATTTCTTATTTGCTCATTCATAATCAATTCATCTATTGCAAAGTTGAAGCTGGACATTTATCATTCCTATTAACATTGGTGTATGGTGATAATCATATTGGTGAAAGAAAGAAGTTATGGGATGGACTTTCATCTATTTCAGATTCTTGTCATATGCCTTGGATTATAGGGGGTGATTTCAATCATATATTGGAATTTGAGGACAGAGTTGGTGGTAATCCTGTGTCTGCAAAGGAGATTTTTTATTTCAGACAGTTCTTAAGTGATTCCCAATTGTGTGAAGTCAAACGCAATGGTAATAAGTTTACTTGGCATAACAAGAAAATTTTTTCGTGTATTGATAGGGTTTTAATTAACCCGGATGGTCTGGCACTGTTTGAGACTATCGCATATTCGGTTCTTCTCATGGTATATCTTATCATACGCCTTTGATTATCTCTCTGGGTACCAGTTTTCCTCGACTGAGAAGGAGATTTATGTTCTGTAATATGTGGACTGATTCTGATTCTTTCTTACCCATGGTTTCTGAGATTTGGAGTCGTAATATTACTGGTTCCCCTATGTTTATCCTAGTGTCTAAGCTGAAGCTCCTTAAAAGGCCATTATCTTCATTGCATAAGAATGACTATGGCAACATTTATCAAAAAGCATAGGAGAATTATGTTATCATGTCACATGCCCAGGATGCTTATATGAAAAACCCTCAGGATTCTGCTTTATTATTTCATGCTGATATTGCAAAATCTGACTATTTGGAGTCATTGTCAGCTGCTATGAAGCTCATGAGACAGAGAACAAAGGCAGATTGGCTGACCAAAGGTGATAAAAATTCGGCTTTCTTTTACTTTAAAGAATAATGATGGGGTTCTACTGCAAGATTCTTTGGAGATTGGAAATTTCTTGGCTAACCACTTTGAAAATTTTTTTGCCAAGAAGTTGTGTATCGGAAAAGTCAGTTTTGTTGTCATATTACAAGGTAAATGATTGGAAATGGCAAGTCATGAGAAATTATTAAAGCCTGTTTCGGATACTGAGATGAAGAATGTGGTGTTTGCAATGGATGGCTCGAAAAGTCCTGGTCCGGACCGCTTCAATGCAACTTTCTTCAAAGTAGCTTGGCCTATTATTAGCAAAGACGTTATTTGTGCGATAAAGAGTTTATTCTCTTCAGGTAATTTACTTGGAGAAATCAATTCTACTCTTCTTACGCTTATTCCTAAGATTGCTAATCCGGATGGTATTGGGGATCTTTGGCCCATTTCCTGTTGTAATATCATTTATAAAATCATTACAAAGATCCTTTGTAATAGATTACAGGAGGTGCTTCATGAGTTGATTGATTTATCCCAGGCGGCTTTCGTTGAAGGATGATCCATTCTTCACAATATTTTAATTGCGGAGGACCTTGTAAGACTTTATAATAGAGAGGTGCTAAACCTAGTTGCTTATTGAAAGTGGATATTCAGAAGGCCCATGATACTGTCAATTGGGATTTTCTTCGCAATCTTCTTTTAGCTTTGAATTTTCCTTGGTCTTTCGTCAATCTTATCATAACTTGTGTGTCTTCTGCTACCTTTTCAGTGGGCTTCAATGGCTCTTCGTATGGATTCTTTAGAAGTGGTCGGGGTTTACGCCAAGATGATCCAATCTCCCTGTTGCTATTTGTTTTAATGATGGATTATTTAGGAAGGTCGATCAAGAATTTTACTCAGAATTCGAATTTCAGGTATCACCTATTTTGTGCTCCTCTGAAACTCTCTCACTTATGTTTTGCTGATGATTTGCTACTATTTTGTGCGGGAGACATCTCTAGTGTGGGATTATTGATGAATGCCCTGGATCACTTTTCTTTGGTATCTTGATTGAATCCTAATAGGGCAAAGTCAAATATTATTTGTGTTAATATTCCCAAACAGGAGAAAGAGGAGATAATACGCCTTGTTGGTTTCAATGAAGGTGTTCTTCCATTTAAATATCTGGGTGTTCCGATTAAGCCTTTTCGGCTTAATAGGCATGATTGTGCTATACTAATTGAAAAAATGTTGAAGATAACACAAGGATGGGCTGTTAAAAAGCTCACTTATGCGGGAAGAGTTGAGTTGATTAACAGTATTCTTATGTCCTTACATGTGTACTGGGCCCAAATCTTTATTCTTCCAAAGAATGTGATTGATAACATTATCAAGAATTGTCGCTCCTTTCTTTAGGGTTCTGATTCCCGAGCCCCTCCTATTTCATGGAAAACTTGTTGCTTGTATAAAAAGGAGGGTGGCTTGAACATCCGAGATGCTCAATCTTGGAATATCACAGCGTTGGGCAACTTAGTTTGGCAACTCATCTGTAACAAAGAAACTCTCTGGGTCAGATGGGTGCATCATATTTACCTTCGAAAAAATGATATCTTGGCCTGTGAGTTCAAACAAAATACCAGTTGGTATTGGCGTCGTTTACTCAAGGCTAGAGATACCTTACGACCTCTTTTTCAGGATCTGATAGATGCTGGAGGTAAGTATTCTATCAAGTTGGGTTATGACTTTGTCAAGGAGCATGCTCCTGTGGTTGATTGGCTCAAATTGGTTTGGTGCAATCCTAGAATCCCAAGGTGCTCTTTCATTTTATGGATGGTTATGCATGGTCGTCTTTCCACTTTGGATAGATATAAACGTTTTGGTGTGCATTTTGCTAATAGATGTTTTCTGTGTGAATGTGAGGAAGAATCTAATTCGCATCTCTTTTTCAAGTGTGATTTTTCCCTTTTGGTGGGTAATGAGGTGTGGTCCACTCTTCTTGGGAAGAATCCTAATTGGCTTGTTTGGAATATCTATGGTAATGCTCAGTCAGGTTTTGGAAGTAATAAGGGTAAACTTGCTTTGGATTCTACTGTTTACCACATATGGGGTGAACGAAGTAGAAGGGTTCATCAGAATGAGTTTCATGAATCTTGTGTTGTGGCAAAGATGATTATCAATGATGTTTTGTTGAGAATGGTTTAGAAATCTAGCTGATTTCTTTGTTTTGAGTTATTTTTGTGATGCTAGGGTTTTGATCTTGGGCCAGTTACAATTATTGGGATCTTATAACATTTGGGTATGGGTACTAATCAATTCGACATGTTCTAATGATTTTATTTTATGATTTTAGAAGATCGATAATGGGAAGATTAGGGTAAAGTTGGGTTTAGACTTGGTTATAAGTTGTTGAGTCTATTGGGACGTTCATGGTAAGAACGACTATAAGCCATACCTCTGGGGAATGGGATGTACTTCTTTTTCCTTGTTTCCTTATGTGTTACAAGTGCATGCTTTTTGTTTTGACGTCTGCTAGATGGCATACCGCCGCCTTTGCTATGAGCACGAGACTCTAGCTCCTCTAAAAGATTTGAAAACCCAAGGTGGGTACAAAATACAGCCCCGAGGAGGGCCTGGAAGCAAAAGAAGACCTTCGATGAGAATTCGGAGGCTAAATAATGACCTGGCGTCCAGCATATAAGATGCGTCGAGTTTCGAGGTTCTAGATTGAAGAAAGAAGCAACTACGATGAAAGATCGTCACTCTAGTAAAAGTGTGATGGGAAAACTATGCCAAAACCAAAGTCACCTTAGAAGCCAAGGAGGAGATGAAATCGAAGTATCAGAACCTATTCAACATATAAGATGCGTCGAGTTTCGAGGAAGAAACTCTTTTGAAGAGGGTAATTATGTTAAACCCCGAATTTTTGGTTAGTGCCACCGTTAGTTCCATTTGGCAGACCGTTGGTGTTGAGTATAAGTTTCAAGGACGAAACTTCTTTTTAGGGGGTAATGATATAAAATCCCGAAAAATTCAAGTCCATTGACCGTTATGACGTTAGTAAATTAGGTTTGACTCCGTTAATTATTAAATGTTCGTTTGTGATTACTTTGCTAACACTTGAGCCTGTAGGACCGTTGAGAGACTAACAAGGGTAAAATAGTAATTTTATTTTTGTTACGTGAACGTGCTTGGGAGTAAGGGTAAATTGGTAATTTCATGTGTTATTATTATTATTATTATTATTATTATTATTATTATTATTATTATTATTATTATTTGGTCAAATTAGTTTTTAGTTATGTTGGAAGTAGAGTTAGAGGAGGATTAGTACTAGGATTATAGTAGTTATTAGATAATATAAGATTAACCCTAAAGCCTAACGTGACCCTAATACTAAGCTCTCCCCTCACCCCCTCTGCCTGCCGTCCAGCAGCCACCGCCGGGACGTTACCGGAATTATGCTCGACGTCACCGAAAACCAGCCACACCATCGCACCAACCACCATTCGACTCTTTTCTCTTTTTCAATCGTCCTCCCCCCCCCCTCTCTCTCTCTCTCTCTCTCTCTCTCGATCTACTCCCCTTCTCCATCTCTTTCGCATCACGCCACACCTCACGCCGCTCGTACCGACCGCCGAGACCACCATCGTCGACTCCCAAACGTGGGTCGACCACCGTGCGAGTGTCGCCGCCCGCTGGAGTTGTTGTCGCTGCCCAAAATGAGGTAATGTGTTGCCGCTGATGTGCGTCAAACACAGATGCTGCCACCATCGACCGCCACGACGCCCACCACCACCGTGGTCTCCGCCTGACCGACCACCCTCCTCTCAGCACCGCCGTCGACCTCCGCCTTGCTGCCCAGCCACTGCCAGACTACCGCTAGACCACCCTTATTTATGTAAACCCTAATATAAGTTTCAAGTGTTTTCTCTAACTACAGTTTCTTTTATTTTCCTGATTGTGTATCATATATCTTGGTTATTAGTATTAATGCTTGAATACATGTTTTAATTAAGTTAAATACCAAAGACTGATTCTTGATTAATAGTTTAAGTGTTTATATGTTTCATGGTGCTCATTCAAATGTTCATTTGATTCAATTTTGTACTAATATGAGTTTTAGTTGGGGTGTTCTACGTAAAGCATGTTAGGGTTTGGAATAGAGTTGAATCATGTGAATTAAATTATGTTTGTTGCAAATATGATGTGTTAGTTGCTGATTTTGTATTAGGGTTAATACTACTAAAATTTAAATATTAAGTGTAATCATATGAATAATATAAGGTGTTGTTGCTAGAATTTATCTGGTTGGTGTTCATGTTGCTATAGGTTATCTTTATGCATGTTTTAGGGGTAGGTTAAGGTTTTAAGCTTAAATTTATATGATTCAATTGAGTTATGAAGCATATTGTTTAATTAGTAGTTCAGGTTATTCATTAATTTCGTGTTCTTGGATCATCCATATTGTTATTATAGAATCTTGAAAGAGTATGTTATAGAACTCATGTTTAGAGTGATGTTAATGTTATTTCATGCATGCTTTTAGGGTTAGAGAAAGTATTAATGTTGATTCATGTTTTACAATTTGGTTTGATGGTAGGAAGTTTGATGTTTGGATCTTTGTTGGATTAGATTAAATACCCTTACCCTTAGTCACTTTTTTAAGCCCAAATTAGGACCCCGGGATCGAATGGTGAATGTTAGAACCGAAATTACCAATTATATGGGAACCGGGAACGGGACATTTTCGATAGGGTGTAAAGAACGGGTCACCACGAGACGTATAATCGTTCTTTGATCAAACCCTTTAAACTGGAGGTTTCCTCAGATGTTAGCTTTCATGGAATTTTACGGATCGGACTTTGGAGTTGTATAAGTCGAGTTATACCCCGATTACCAGACCTAGGTCAGATCAGGACAGTTTAGATTGATGACCATATTCTAGGACCTTAGAGCGTGTTTTTGTTCTCAAGTTCAACATAAGAGTTTTAGTATATATCTTGAGGTTTCTGAAAAGTCCAAAACCAGACCCATAGGATGTCAGGAAATCAAGTTACTACCCTTTTTATGTGAGTGTTGTAATCTGCCTTGTTGATATTAATTATTAGTGATTGTATTGTTGAGTGAAAAGGTTGTTTTGATTTTATTATGTGATTACTTGGAATGTGTTGGGTAATTTAAAGTGTAAATTCACGAATGATGGGAACCTATAGTGTTCCTAGGGGAGGGTTAGATAGAAGGTAGTTAATACTAACTTCGAAGGGTGCGTTTTAATTATAGAAATTATTTCTATTTTAGGCCCGAGCTAATTCGCGTCGTTAGTGAGCTCAAGTATGTTCGTTATTTTCAGGGAAGTGAAGATTGTCAAGTAATGTCTATGCCCTAATCCCTACTGGGATACACTTTAATTCTTTTATTGTTTTCTAATCTGTTTTGAATTTGCATCCCGAATGGGACTTTATGTGGAAAATGTGATCATCTATTTTGGATAAATATTTGTGTGTGGTTGTTGATTTATAAGTTGAGAAATTGAGATGGTCTTATATAGGTGGTTTTGTTATTGGTTTTGATAACCTGGGTTGGGTTTGACTTGAGATCTATGAGTTGAGATTTGCATAAGATACTAATAATTCAAAGTGGAACATTAAGCGGGTTTCGGGCAACACCCCCGAAGACCAGGATGTGGTATCCTGCAGAGGGGTTGTCAAGAGATCAGGGATGCCTGATATAGTTATAGGATGGTCGTAGCCTGTGGTAGGCAAAACGGTCTGGGACCCTGGTCGTAGCCTATGGTAGGCGGAAATGTGAACTCTTGATATTATGGTTATAGCCTGTGGTAGGCAAAGGATCTGGGACCTTGGTCGTAGCATGTGGTAGGCAAACGGTCTGGGACCCTGGTCGTAGCCTGTGGTAGGCGAAAATGTGAACTTTTGATAATTCTGGTGGTAGCCTGTGGTAGGCAAAGGATCTGAGATCCGATTTGATATTTGTTACTTTAAGGGATATGACATCCGGCCCGCATAATAAAATGAATTGGTTGGGTTGAGGAAAAACAGTTAAGGGTTAAAGGTTTGTGAAATGGTTGACTTGTTCCCTCTCCCTCTAATGAGTTGAAATGAATTTAACTTATTTTTAACGATTAGGGGTAGACATTATTGAGTTTTCCCCCTCATTTTTGTAATGTTTTGTTTTCAGGTGAAGATCTGTATACTGGGAACGGGAATTAGAAGTGAGGAAGGTGTAATTAGAAGTTGTTATTTATGTTGCGTACCTTTTTGAAAGACTTGAAGTTAATTAGTATTGAGATGATTTCTAAGTTTTGAGGTTGTTTAGTTTGTTTAACCGTTGGATAGTTGTATTTCATTTCTTTCTCGCCTTGTATTCTTTCGGGGATACGGCAGTGACGCCCCAATAAAAGTTTAAGAATTCCGCTGAATTTTTCCGTTAACGTTAATTTGACTTTACTTTTCCTTAATTGAATTTTCGGGGCGTTATAGAATAGGATTTGAACAATAAAAAAAGAGAAAAATTATGTCCGAATATTTACTCTATACGATCAATATCAAAATTGAGACGACAAATCTATGTATGGACCCGGTTTTTTGGGTCATACAATAAACTTTTCGGGTCGGAAAAAATTTTCTAACTCTATAATGTATTTTTTAAAACATATTATTTGAGAAACTATTGATTATAGATGTATCTAAGAAAGTTAAATGACAAATGAAAAATAGAGCAAGTACATATGTTCCCATAAAAAAAATACAACATACATATGACTTGATTAATTGGTTTCTTTATTATACCATTAACTATTTTTCTTGTAATTATCAATGATTATCTCTTGGTATATGAATAAAATATTTCTTGATTCTGTAAAAAATAATAATATTTCTTGAATATTTTAAATTTTAATTTTTTGAAGAACTATCATATAGCAATAAGAGCGAACAATTATAATATTTAAAGCACATGTTTGATGTGCACCTAATAAATTGCAGTATTTTCCTATTAAATTTGGTGTGGTTATGTAACATATGTGTAGTCAAAATAAATTTTGATTCCAATCACTATGACATACACTTTAATTTTGCCTATTTGGCCTAGTTCCTAAAAAAATGTTTTTGCTTCTTACAAACAGTTTTTATTAAAGCTATTTTTGGAAGAGTATTGAAGTGTTTGGCCTAGCTTATGAGATAAGTGATTTTACTAAATTAAAGTATTTGTCCTAACTTATAATATAATGCTTTTACTAAATTTAATTTTTAAATGTAACATTTAAAATTATCATGTGTTTTTGGGAATAAAATTTTCATATGATTTTATACATTTTTCTCTTTTTATTAATTTTTAAACAAATTATCATGTTTTAATTTTAGCAATAATTATAATCGTATAGGTATAGTTATAGTTATAATATGGTCTTACTTAAATAAACAATTCTTTAAATTAAATATTAGTATATCAAACATTTATTAAATATCATATTTGTAAAGAAATTAAGTAATAAAAATATCTAACATAATTAAAGGTTCTAACATAATATTAAAATCTTCAAATGCTATCTTTATAAGAATCAAAATATTTATTTGAAATTATGGAAGCTAATCACTAAAGAATCTCATAGACTGAGTAGAAATTAGGTTGTAGGAAGCAGAAGCAGCAATTTACTGCTTCTGCTTTTGGAGTTGTTTTTGGTCAAAACTGTTTTTGGAAAACAATTATTAGCTTCTAAAAAAACCACCGTTTGGCCTAGTTTGTGTTTTTTTAACTCCAAAAACACTTTCAAAAGCTAGGCCAAACAAGCACTTACAGCTTCTTGGCTTGACTTTAATTGAGGAGTTGGTCATTGTTATGCCTATGTTTAAGAACATTGATAACCACACATTGAGGGAGTCAAATTACATTGTAATTACATTATAGGCATTAAATTATACAGATACTATAAATGTTAAAATTTATTTTCATCTTTTAAATAATAGTTACATATTGATGGAGTAAAATTACATTATAGAGGTACCAATATTCAAAATATTTCATCTCATATTGCAAGAAGCACTATGTACGTTATGTGTCATATTACCCGAGTACTTACAACAATCATGGGTTTTTGTCCGTAAATCTAATTGTAATGGTCAATATAATCCTTGTCAATCACATCAGTTAATTGGAAAGAAGAAGTTATATGTCGAAACATCAAAATTGTCATTAGTGCTATAAATTCTCTGACGACATTCATTTAATTTTGCATGTTGGTATTTCTTAATCTTATTGTGATTTTCTAACATCACTACAACAAATTTGGCCTTTTGTAGCAATTCTTTGGTGGCATAATTAAAATTGCTACAAAAATACTAAAGTTAGTGAATTAATTGTGGCAATATAAAAATTGCCAAAAATAGTTGCTCTATAGTAGCAATTATTGAAAATTGCCACAATTAATATTAATTAAGAGGGAAAGATCACTCTAATTTTTTGTTAGATAAAAAAAAATTTTCCCTCTCCCCAAATCTTTTGATTTTAATCGAATGTATCTCTCCAACTCATTTAATTTATTGAATTAGTCTCCCCTGTTTCCCAATCTTCTTCTCATTCAGATTTCAGACCCCAACACCCCAAACCATCAACCCTTGATCGATGCACTGAAATCTCCCCACCTCCCACCACTGCTCCGTCGTCCCTATATCCACTGTCCAAAATCTCCCAGCCGCCACCGTTGCTCGATCGTCGTCGTCATCCTCAACCCTGCCACAGGTGACGCACCACGACCCAGCGCCATCTCCGACTCTATTTTTCAACCGCCACCTATGCCCAAACCATCTTTGGACTCTCGCCCCCCTCTCCATCTGTTCATTAGCCATTTTATCGCCAAACACCCCCAAATTTCTGCAACAGTCGACCGTAGTAGTTGCAATTGCAGGTAATATTTTTTTTCCCCCTCGAGTTTCTGCAGCATGTTTCTAGAAGAACTGCTTATAAGTCGATAAGGACAATACACAACCACTTCACAACGCAAAGTTGCAGGCAGAATCCTTCGATCTCAATCAATCGGAAAGTGGGGATTGCCCAAGAGTGAGGTCCGTTCGAGTATGAATTGAAGAAGAGTTGTTGATTTGAAGGTGTGGTGAATGGGACATCAACCACTGGGTAAATTCTTCTTCAATTCGAGTTGATTTTTCGAGTTTCACCTATACATTGCATTTGATATTGACAGATTGTTTATAATGCTAGTTAATTTTAGTGCTGAGATTCTGCTCCAGTTTTGGCTATATAGGTATGGCTTTTATTATGTTTATTACTTGAAATGAACATAAAAAAAACATGTTCGAGGCTGTGAAGATATGCGTAGTAGTTTGTTTTGAAATTTGATGAGGATTTACGAGGTTTGCAGGACGATTTTTTTGATCCTGCCTATTTCTAAGTTTCTGCTCAACTTTTAGCCCTTTGTGTGGCATATATTAGAAGTGTATTTAAAGTACCATGGCAGATTAATGATGTCCTAGATTGTTTAAAAGTATTTTTGGGTGCGTATCTTGAGTTGGGATTTGATTGGAGTCAAATTAATAGAGTTTGAAGCCTTGGTATCTCTTCGCTCCAAATTCTGCCTAGTCATGGTTTAAGTGCACTTTTTTTAACAACAGAGTCAGTATATATATGATATGAACAAAAACATATCACAATTACATCTTACCATATTGTTTCAAAAGTTTGCTAGCTATGTGTAACGACCCGCCCTAAACCCGTATTAATTAAGGCCTTAATCCTAGTGATTAACGAAATTGCGCTGTTCAAAATCTTCTTTCTTTTACGTTAATATGGTTATTACTGTTATTATTATTATTATTATTATTATTATTATTATTATTTATTTTTATGCGAGACAGGTCTCGAGCAAGGCGATGGTTAAACAGGTTGATTTTATGTTATCTCGAATTTAAAGTTATTATTACGAGTTTATGAATACTTTTACGATAAGTTTTATAATTTATTTTATCGTTCTCAATTTTACGCTTGTAACCGAAGAAGGTTATATTAATTTTAATTTCCGCTTCTTTTACGATTTATATTACCCAACCTTCCTAAGTACATTTTATTGCTCAATTCATTTTATTAATATGTCCTACCAATTTATTTTATGTGGTTTAGTACTAGTTAATTTTACCCAATTTATTCCCAAGTAATTTTATTTAATTTATGCTAAACTATTTTATCAAGTTTTATGTTGATTAATTTTATCTCGTTTATTACCAATTACCTAACCTAGCTAATTTTAATGACACCTTTGTTAACCTAATTACTAATTAGAAGAATGGTTCAAGTAGTGTTTTAATTTAATTAAGGGAGTGTATTTATATATACAAGGGGGGGAGTAATAAGGCCTTCTATTTTAATTTTTTTTTACAAATCAGAAATTCATCTCACCACAACCCTCCTCCCCCTTTCTCCTCTGCCCAGCCCGAGCAGCCCTGTCCGGGCGTTTTCCGGCGACCGGCCAGCGGCCCAGGGGTGGCCGAGCCACCCTCCTTCCCTCCTCTCTTGTTTCCTTCTCCAATTTCTCTCTCAAGTGGTATATATTCAAAACCCTAACTCAACTCTTTATGTTTCAAATCTGATTTTCACTTCTAATTTGTGTTATTCTTGTTGTTCTTCATCTCTTTTATGTTTTTAAGCATGAATTTATGTTGTGGTTAAGTTAGGTTAATTAGGGTTTAAGTTTTGGGTTGAATGCATGTAAATTTTGGGTGTTCTTGAAGAGTTCTTGATAGATTTATGGTGGATGATGAATCTATCTTTGTGCATGTGAGTTTGTTGAAGGAATATTTGAATTTTGGGACTTATTATAAGTATTGGTTATGTTAATTATGTGATTTTGTGCATAAATGATATGAATTGGTGAGAATTTGGGGAAGGAGTGCTAGTACAAGCATTGTTTCAAGTAGCATGATTTAATCCATGGTTGCATGTGAGATTTATGATGTTATTTGAGTAAGTTTTGAATGTTCATTTCTGGAAGTATGATGAATGTTAGCTAATTTGAAGTTTGGTTGTGAATTGGTATGATTTAGAAGCTTAAACAAACATTAGAAGTGGGATTAAGGGCATTAAAGTTTCTGTTTGGGAATCTTATTTTTATAGAGGATGAAAAATGTGAATTTTTCCCGGATTTTTACTGGAAATGATAGCCCAAGTGATTATCTAACTCTAGGCTTTGGAATTTCGAGAATCCGATATGTGTAGCCCGAGATACGAGCAAAACCGTGAAAGGGTGCAATTATATACGTTTTCTGAGTCAGTAACTTCTTGCTAAGTTTTCGTCCATTTGGAGAGTGTATTGGCTTTAGTGATAAACATAAAAGTTTTAGGTCGTTCTTCAAGCTTTTCGGAAACATAAAGTTTGCATTCATACGATATCGGGTGAGTGAGATATGAGGCTAAGAAGGAGGGCTGTCAGCAAAGTCGCTGCCCAGAATTTTAATAGTTAATTCTAACTTTAAGGTTGCAATTTGATCTCCTAGGAGGCTTTAATGAGATGCCGACCCTTGTGTCGTTGTTAAGATGGATTGAGTAGGTTTTCTAAGTTAATTTAAGCTATTTTAGTATTTGGGATTACCTCCTAAAGGTTTATGGAAATACTAGCAAACCATGGGGTAAAGTGATGAGGTTTCGAGTTGGTTTAAGTGGTGTTGATGGCTAAGTGGTACCTTGACTTCCTAACAAGTTTATGGGTTTCTTCGGTGTCTAAATAGTCCAAGGACCATTCCTTCTATGTTTTCAAATCACCGATCATCGGTTCATAAACTTTCCAAAATTCATAATCATGTCCTTATCTAATTTCCGTCGCTTGACAACGTTTCTTTCATGTCTTCGATGACCGAACATCTTCTCTTCTTAAGCCTTCAAGGACTCCAATTCTATGCTCTTCTAAGCTGGTTATTAAGGATGCTTTTTACATCATAAGCCTCTTTGATCCTATTCAAGTTTCGCCATAAGTTTCGCCTAAATTTCCAAGCCGCATGATTAATTTCAAGTGCTCTGCTTCTGTCCGGCCTTTTTCCGAGCCCTTCCTTTCATTTTTTAGCCTTCGGGCCAGTTGACAAAGTTGTAGGGCGTGATTTTCCCTTTCCGAAAAATACTCGTTTGCAAAAATCTGAGTTTCCTAGCTCAAGTTATCATCAAATCATCGATTTATCCAAAAATTGAAATTTCTATTTTCTCATCCCTTTTAAGTTATCAAGTTTTAATTACTTTAATCCCAGCTTGTAAATTTCAAGGACTTTATTAAAGTTCTCTATTTTCTTATGTTCTTATTATAGTTTCCAAGTCGCCCAAACCGTCCCAAGCTCGAGGCACGTCGCTAGATCTTTCTACTACCCAAGGTACGCGAATTGTCCAACTTTTCGCTCCTTATTATCATTTAATGTTTTCATGGTTATTTTAAGTTATGCTTTAATGTTTATGTTACGGTTTTAAAAGGTCCCATTTTATGTTTTCTTTGTGCTAGTTACTTATACGTGCTAGCTCTCTTTTTATGTATGATACTCCTGATCTGAGTGTCCAGACCTGCCCAGTGTCGACTGTTAGCAGTCACCCAATCCAAACTTCGATCAGTTTGGGCATGCGCGTGTGTGAGATGCATTGCATCGATCGTAAGGGACCAAATACTTATGTTTTAGTACCTATCTTACCTTTCATGTACTTTACCTTTTATGTTGATGAATCAAGTTATTTTATTCTTGTTTATCCCTTTCCCTGTTTTCAAAATGAATTTAAATGCCGGCACTAAAACCGTTTTCGAACGGTTTGACGTGTTGGAGGTTTACGTATTGAGTGTTTCCCCACTAACTTTTGCGTATGTTTTAATGTTTTGTTTTAGGCGGTCCGAGCTCTCAAGTTAAAGGCAAGGATAAGCAAAAGTAGGAGTTTTCCCGACCAAGGTAGTCATGAACGTCGTTGTTGGCCGACTCCGGTGGTCTTTATGGTTTCGAAGGCCGTTTCATATATGGAAAGGGTTTTTATATATATCTTTGATGGTTGTATAAAGTCTAATTCCCATGTTTTGATGGTTCCTAAGTATGGAGTGTTGTATTTCAAAGTTTGGTGATTGTTTTGTATGGGGTTAAGTATATTTTACTTTTGGGTTATGTTTGGTGTTTGTGTTTGCCTTGTCCCGAGTGGGGACGGCGGTAATACCTCAACCCTGGTGTTCCGCTACGCTAATCACAGGCTTAGTGTATGTTTAATGTTAATCTTGTGATTAAGGGTGTTGGGGTGTTACACTATGCTATAAGCAGCTTGTACTAAATCTCTACTAACTTTCTCGTTCTACAACGCTTAAACTTTTCTAGCAATAGTTTGTGTGCTATAGCTTGAGTGTAACATGCTTCTTTCTTCATTTTTCCTGCTCTAAAATACTATAGACTAATTGCAATGAGTCTGTATAAATCAGGACTTCTTCCCATTCCATCCCATTTGCTCTTATTAGTGCTAAGTGAATTGCCTTAAGTTCTTCTTCAGTTTCGTTTGAGTGCATTTTTTTTTTGCTGGAGTTTGCTGCATTTTTCAGATCCTTGATTCCATGAGAATATTACTAGGCTATCAGGGAATCTTTTTGTTGGGTATTTGCAAATAAAGGTTGTTGTTACTGCCTAATTTATAACTGAAATACCAACATGTGTTCTCGTGTACTGTTATGCTCTATATTCTTGCCATTTTTTTTGCAATTGTGCCGCTAAATTCTTCCTAGTTTAAGTATCTTAAATCATGAAGCTATCAAAGATCATTTTGCATCAGAATACCAAGTTGTGTCTGTACAATTACTTTTAAATCACCCTCATAACTTTGAGTGGCATCTCATTCATTTCCTACAACAACAAGCTTACCATGTAACATGTACTTAGGTGGTCTGGCTGATGAAAATGAATAAATGGTCACAATGCCACCCCCCCCCCCCACTATGCTGAAACATAATTTTTGAGTGTCGTTACTTATTACTATTATTTCAATTAGACCCTAAAGTCAACAAGCTCTTGAAAAAAACTCAACAATGAAGAAAGTATGTTAAGATCAAAATTCTGAAGCTGAAAAAACTGCCATATAATTTGGTGCCAAACTTTTGGTTTCTGGGTAAGCAGAGAATTCATTCTGCAAAGAATAGGCAACAATTGACTTTTTGGCTTAATTCATATCTTGATGACATTTGTTTCTCTTCATTTAGGCAATATTTTGTGGATGATGATGACACTATTATCCAGAAGGTTGGTATTTCTCAATCTTAAACTTGCTAAATATTATACAATGCCCGCTAACTCCCTGTTTCAGGCTAATTGCTAAACCCACTGACACAGGCAACCAGGTACCCAATCCATTTTATGGCTTGTAACTGATTTGTGTATTGTTCCACTTCAAGGTTTTGACTACTTTTTGCATTAAGGACTTACAATTTTTGTCTCATTTTTTGGGGTTTCTTTCGTATATGATCTAAATTTTGTTATTATGCAGGTTCATTTGCATTTCAGAAATTGAATTAGCACAAGAAGGAAAGACCATTGTTTAGACCAAATTTTGTGTCTAAATACCGCCTAAATCCTTAGGCTTTTGACTCGTTTCGTGGTTTAATTTAATAACTTTTAATACGTTTTTAGTTATTTTGTAGATTCCAGAGTTTTTACTCAAAATATGGTAAAAAGGGCCATTTTGTAGCTACTTTGGGAATCCCGAGATTTCTCGGGTCATGGTCAAGGCAAAGGCAAAGGACGCAGGAAGGCCGGACACGTCAAGAGGATAAAAAGCTAGACTTTGCTGAATCAAGCTGGCCGAGCCTGACCGTACCCACGGTCCTGATTACCGCACCCATGGTGGGTGTAAGGCATGACAACGTGAAGTGACCGAGCTTGACCGTACCCACGGTCTCAGGATACCGCAGCTACGGTGGGTGCAGGACATGAGCAGCAGGTGAAGTGCCCGAGCTTGACCGTACCCACGGTCTTGTCACCTGACCTAAATCGTCAGACCGCACCCACGGTCTTGTCACGCCGCGCCTACAGTGCTGCGAAGAAGAGAGAAATCTGCAGGAGTTACGCAGGATCGTAGCCACGGTCTCATAAACCGTACCTACGGTCCCCTGCAGATTCTCATTTTGCTGCTTAATGAAGTGACGAGTTTTGAGTAACTAACTTAGCTTGTATATATTGCTTTGAGGTCTTTTAGCCTAGAGAGACTTCTTTGGGGAGGAGATTATTAGGGATTAATCTAGGTTTTTAGGGGAGTTTTTAAAGAGAACTTTTATCACATTTTAGCTTTCAGTTATTATTCTTGCACTGGATTTTGCTTGAGTTCTATTGAAGATTTGAAGACTTATTTTACCTTTGGAGCATTGGATTCTTATTATTCTGGAGTATCTTCTTTTGGCATCAAATTAATGAGCATTTCTTAACTCTTACTCTTTGTAGTTCATCTAATTACTCTTTAATCTCTGTTTTTGTTATTAGTTTACTTGGTGTTTGTTGATTGTTACTGTTGTTGCTTGGAATTTCTAGATACTTTCTATTTGAAGCATGAATGAAGTTATTATTATGTTTAGCATGCTAGATAAGATGATTAGAGGCTAGACCCCTTATGGGTTAGGGAGAAACTAAGGATGTGAATGGTGTATTTAGATTGGGTTAGCAACTTAGGAGGTAATTCGTAGTGGAATCAAATTCGCACTCCTATTCTTCCCTCAAGTGGGATGTATTCGGGGTATGAAAGATCCCAAATACATCGAACACTTGGGTTGGAAGGTAGGAATTGGGATAGTTAGAATTCTATTCACGAAAGTGGATAGGAGCTAACTAGAGAGTCCCGTTCTTTTAACCCTCCGGGTCCGTGGTGGGCTTGTAGGAAGTTAATCCGGATTATCCTTGAAAAAGGAAATCCGGTGGGTTTATTTTAACGGAATTGTCATTTTATTCCACTATTCTGTTGCTTTCTAGTTGCGAAACCCTCTTCCTAATCACCGTTTGCGTCCCGAAATCTCCCGACGCCCATAGTTCCCTTTTAACTGAACTATAGTGGTGTTTGTTCTGTTTGCCATCATAATCTGCTTGTTACCCCATGATCTTAAACCTTACCTAGAATCGATTAGTTTTAGCCAAGGCCCCTAGCTCCCTGAGAGATAACGACAATACCAAGGTCCTAAAAAACCGCTTTACAACCATGAAATCTGTTATGGATATTGAAGTGTTAGGAAAGAGCAGGTGTGTTGATTCTTTATACTCTGCTTATCTGCTTATTTGTACCAAGATCAAATGAAATAGTGTAGTGCAGGGTAGTTGTTGTTTCCCTTTCTTTCCCAAGATTATTGCTATGTCCATAATTTCTTTTTTGGAAGTTGCACTGTGAATCAGAATATACCCATTTCTTAAAATGGTCTTGCTTCTTTTGCAATCAACCTTAGCTAGGGACCAGTGTACTGGAGTTCAGCTGCTGAAGTTCCACCCCCTATATGAGCTTCTTAACTGTATTGTCTATACTAAATTTCACCCCCTGAAAAGTCACATGGTATCAGCTACTGAAATGTTCCTGCTGGATAATATTCTGATTCCACATAGTGGTCCTAAGCCATTTGTGAAATTGGTGCATCTTATGGGTATTTAACTCTGTACCACATAAGTGACATTAAGCATCAGCTTGTGGAAGGAGTTTGCCCCATCTTTACTGGTAGAGCTCCATTTGTGATTTATAGCTAGCAACATCCACGCTAGAAAATGTAACACCATAATCCACCTATTCATCATTCAATTATTGGCTATAACTTTATATATGTCTTTTAGTTAAAAATGAAGATAATTAAGTAGTATAATCAAGAAGTTGGCTAGAAATGAAATGATGTAATTGTAACTTTTAGTAAGGAAACGGAAGCTAATCAATGAGGAGAAGAGAAAGGATAAAGCCAGCTAGGTAGCTTCTATTGGCGGGAGGTGTTGGTATATATAATGATGAGCCTTAATTTACTTGTTATGTCAAATTAAGTGAAAGAGGTGATTATTGGTAACACCTAGCAGCCAAAATGTTGTTGTTTAAGCCACTACCTTATCTTGCTTATTTTCCGTTTGTTTTGTTCTCTTGCAAATGATCATTTCTTTGTGTATCTATGCTCACAAAGTATTTTAATTTTCTTTGTTATTTCATGATGCTGATGTGTAGTAAATTAATTGACTGGATGGTTAGCTGGGTGTCGCTAATTAAAAGTATCAGTAAATGAGGATGATTTGACAGTGAGTATTTCATATGTATGTCGCTGTTCATGGGAATTACATTTCAAATATGTGGCCAGACTGAGTAGAACCTGTACATATATCAAGGATGTCTTAGCTCTATGGTTTGGATAAGATATCATCATTTATTCATGCTTTGGCATTTCGGCCTACTCATAGTCTGGACATTTAGGAATTAGTGATGGTTCCCCTCCCTCGTAGTTTGTGTTTGATAGAAAGAAATCACATGATTTTGGTTTCCAATTTTCACTTTGAAGTCAATTTATCTATTTTTGATGTCTAGTTCTTACATAGAAAGAAATCACATGATATGTGAGCTACTTTGTCTCAGATATTATCAATTTTTAGAGGAAATGTTGCTGGATTTTTTGTAGTATATTTTTAAGAATACTTCTAATGAAATTGTTTTCTCTTTGCAATTACACATTCAATTAGAGATTTCTTGCACGATATGTAATGGAAACAAAGTTGATGTTGCCGATGCAAAGTTCGTTGAGGTTGCCGAGCATGAAGAAGTTAGTTTAGGCTATTCATGATATTATTTTTAGTTTTCTTAATTAGCTTAGAACAATAGAGGTGCTTACACCTATCGCTCCAAGAAACGAAACTGAAACGATTTTTATGTTTATTCTAGGAATTCGATAGGTAGAAATATGATTTATTAAGAAGGTCTGCTTTCTATGTTTAGTATTCATTGTCTACGAGATATATATATATAGATATATATATATATATATATATATATATATATATATATATATATATCATTGAAATCTAATACTTTTACCATCATAGGAGTTCATTGTTTTATATATATATATATATATATATATATATATATATATATATATATATATATATATATATATATATATATATATCATGATTATCTCCTACATGCATCATTACAAGCAATGTTATAAATTATCACAATTATTCAGTAATTAAAGATACATATTGTGGCAAATGTAAGTTGCCACAAATGCTCTTATATAATTAAAATATGATTTGTAGCAAATCATATATGCCACAGATAATGTACATTTGTGGCAAAGTTAGTTGTAGCAAAGTGAAATTGCTACAAATTGTATGATATTGTAGCATTTTAACATTTGTAGCAATTCAAAATATGCCACAAAAACCTTATAATTTGTGGCAATTTTAAAATTGCCACAAAAAGCCTTTTGTAACAAGGCATTTGTGGCATCTTTGTGGCATTTTCATAAAATGCTACAAAAGCCTATTGTAGCAATATTTTTATATTTTGTGGCAAAACTTGATGCTACAAATAACCATATTTCTTGTAGTGCATCTTTACCACATATTACCCGAGTACTTACAACAATCATGGGTTTTTGTCCGTTAATCTCATTTTAATGGTCAATATAACCCTTGATTGAGTTAATCACATTAGTTAATTGGAAAGAAGTTATATGTCGAAACATCAAAATTGCCATTAGTGCTATAAATTCTCTGATGGCATTCATTTAATTTCGCATGTTGGTATTTCTTAATCTTATTGTGATTTTCCAGCATCTTTATCACATATAACGTTCTCCATTCATTTGACATCTCATTTACAATATTCCTTTTTATCTTAACGATTATTTTTTTATTTGCCCACGTCTTAACTATTATTGAACTTATATTTTTATTGTAGTTTTGTTTTACTTGATCAAATTACAATTGCTTATCCTTAATTAAGTCTTTTGGATTTCATCTTAATGTATCATCATATTCGTACCAATCAACACTCTAATATTTTTTTAATGTATTAATGATATATGAACGCTCGGGTATTTACTTTTTTGTTCGGGGCAACGCCCGTGTATTTGCTAGTATATATATATATATATATATATATATATATATATATATATATATATATATATATATATATATATATATATATATATATATATATACACTAATTATGAATAGAGGCAAGGGAAAGAATAAGTACCTTTGACAATCTTTTTCTCTCTTCCAAAATTTATCAGCTTTCTAAAAATTCATATTACCAAACTAATAATTTGGACTCCACAATCATTAACCCAACACTTTCATCGGTTGTAGTTATTGTGAACTTGTACGATTAATTTTTGCATATTTTTTCACTAAAGAAAAGTATATTAACTTTTTTACTAAATGTGCCAGATATAATAATTTATCATAGGAAAATAGTTCTTAAAATTTATTTTGAAAAAACATTTTTATTAAAATATTATATTATTTTTATTTAGGGCAATCCAGTGCACAAAGAGTTTCCGCAAGCGACAGTTCGGGGAAGGGTCCCAACCACAAAGGTGTTATATAGATAAACCTCACCTTACAATTCTGCAAGAGACTACTTCCAAGACTCAACCCCATAATATTCCGATCATATGACAACAATTCAACCATTGCACTAATACTCCCTTCATATTTTTTGGAAAAAATATATCAACTTCAAATGCTAAACAAATATTAAAAAGAACAGAATATTTAAAAATCTAAAATATTTAAAGTAAAAAATATTAAAGAAAAGGAGGGAACAGTTACAAGATAGATAAAGAAACAATCCAATTAATTAAACCACTAGTTAGCGTAATTGGATGCCAGTGATACTACAATGTACTTCTGAAAGATTCCATCATCGAATATAATATATATATATATATATATATATATATATATTATATATCTATATATATATATATATATATATATATATATATATATATATATCATGTGTATCTTATTCTAATACAAGTGTGCATAAAAAAATTCGAACTCATGATGATGGCCCATTGCATAAAAGGAACACACATACTTGATGCTAATTAAGTGCTAATCAGTCTCCAAGCTAGTTTTTCTTGGTTTGAAATTCTTCTGGGTTTGAAAAGCAGTTAAACAATGGCAGCAAATGGACTACTTAACAAGAACAAGTTCATCACCATTCTTAGCATCGATGGTGGCGGCATTCGAGGGATTATTCCTGCCGTTATTCTTCGCTACCTGGAGCAGCAACTTCAGGTACATATTTATTTTTCGATATAGGTGTATTTATTTTTCAATTTGATGAGTATAAAGAAGCGATTGAGTGTAATATAAAAGCATGAGCATCAATTAGGGTTTTTTGCATGTTGGACCCCAAATTTTAGGGGTATTTTTATTCTAAACCCTTGGTTTTCAATCTTAATATTTTGGACCCTAAAGTTTGTAGGCAGAATAAAAAAGGACCTTAAAGTTTGTGGACTGAAGAAAAAGGCGCCTGTCTCATTTTTTATTTTCCTTCCATATTTGAATTTATTTCCCGATTGACGTCAAACTTTAGGACTATGGTTAAAACTAATGTTGAAGCTATAATACACCTCTCTTGTTCGTGTCGATGTTAATTAGACCCCTGAGTACATGGTTTTAAGTAACTCCAACATGAATAAAAGAGGTTTATTATAACTTTAATATCGGTTTTAAATTTTGTCTTGAAGTTTGATGTCAATCGGGAGAGAAATTCAAACATGAAAAAAAAAAGAAAAATGGGAAACGAGCTTTTTTTTCACCTCACAAACTTTAGGGTCCTTTTTTTTCAGCCTACAAACTTTAGGGTCCAAAAAGTTAAAGTTGAAAACTAAGGGTTCAGAATGTAAATACCCTTAAAATTCGGGGTCCAAAATGCAAAAAATCCCATCAATTACAAAAGAAAATATTTGGGTTTCCAAAACCTTACAGTGGTTATTAGTATCAAACAATTATTACAACTAAACACATCATAGCCGTAGATTAGTCTATATTACGTCCTTATTTGACTGAGTCCTAAGATTGCAACTAAACAATTATTACAACTAAACACATCGTAGCTGAAAACCCCCGAGATTCGGGGAATTAATTTTTTTAACCTTATAGTTTGAGAGTTTTATTTAACCCCCTTCACTTTTAGTGACAATTTAATTAAAGCCCAAGTCCTATAAAATATTTATTTTGATAGTTATGGGGTTATTAAATGCCCAACATACCCCCTTATTTACTCATGTTGACCGAATAGATTGATTCTCCATTCCACCTAATGCACTATCTCCCTCCCAACCAAAATTTAAGAGTCTTCTTTCCATTCCCATTTTCTCTTTTATTTGCTCATCTTCTATTCGTGGGGTTCATTGAAGCAATCATTCCCATTTCACTGTCCTCCATTAACGAGAGACCTTCGACTTTGAGGTGGGAATGAACAAATTTTGGTAAATTCTCTAATTTCAAGTCTAATTTATTTTTGTAAAAAAAAAAATCGACTTTGTTGTTAAGGGTTTCCTTATTTCTGAATCCGCATGAAAACTCCATTCTATGAAGTTACTTTTTCATCCTCTCACATTTTTTCAGAAATTAGACCCTAAACAACAAATTAGACTTGATTAAAAAACGTGAGACTTAAGGGTCTAATTTCTGAAAGAAATGTGAGAGCATAAAAAAGTAACTTCATAATAGAGTTTTCTTCGGGATTTAGAAATAAGGAAACCCTAAACAATAAATTCGATTTTTTTACAAAAGTAAATAAGACTTGAAATTGGAGAATTTACCAAAATGTGCCCATACCCCCCTCAAATTCGAAAGTCGCTCGTTAATGAAGAACAAGGAACAACTGAAGGTGAAATGGGAATGGTTGCTTCAATGAGCCCCGCGAATAGAAGATGAACAAATAAAAGTGAAAAATGGGAATGGAAAGAAGACTTTTTAATTTTTGGCTGGGAGTGAGAGAGTGCACTAGGTGGAATGAGAAATCAATCTATTCGGTCAATATGAGTAAATAAGAGGGTCTATTGGGCATTTAATCGCATAACTACCAAAATAAATATTTCATTGAACTTAAGCTTTAATTAAACTGTCACTAAAAATGAAGGGGGGTTAAATAAAACTCCAAACTATGAGATTAAAAAAATTAATTTCCCAAACCTCAGGAGGTTTTAGCAAATTACTCGGTATGCCGTTTTATTCAATTGAATAGATGAAATAGTATAGTCAGCAAGAGAAGATAGTCGTATAGTATTTAATCACTGTAATTTAGTTTGAATATTTGTAATAACTTCGAAATGTCAATCTACTTAATAAGCCAAATGAAACATAGAAAAGCACTGTAGAGAAGTTGGACTATTTTGATAATGATGTGAATGAGTATTATATGTAGGAGTTGGATGGAAAAGAAGCAAGGATAGCAGATTACTTTGACGTGATAGCGGGATGCAGCACAGGAGGTCTGATGACTGCCATGTTAGCCACTCCTAATGAGGATAATCGCCCCCTTTTTGCTGCCAAAAATGTTAACTTTTATTTAGAGAGTTGCCCTTTCATCTTTCCTCAGACCAAGGCATGGTAAAATAATGCTCTTTTTGCTCTTTCTTTCGGGTCACTACAAGGAATCATGCCAGTAGCTACATTTATTTGATAATATTTCTACATTTAGAGGTGTAGGAATAAAATCATTCCTACACCTTTAGGAGGTGTAGGAATTTTGAGTGTGACTAAATTTAGCTACATGTGAGGCCATGTAGGTAATTTAGCTACATGTGGCAGGTGTAGGTAATTTAACTACATGTTAGAGGTGTAGCTATTTGATATAATGTCCCGTGGCCTTCTCACAATGTAAATTATTTTAAATTAAAATTTGTTACATGTATCAGGTGTAGCTATTTGATAAAATTCTATTATATATATATATATATATATATATATATATATATATATATATATATATATATATATAAAATAACAAAATCTATTAATAATGCTACGAAAATTAAGTTGCAAAATAATTACGATATATAGAAGAAAGGTGCATATATAGATGATGACATTATATATTGTTCGAATTTAAATATAGTTTAATTTGATCCAAAGTAAAATAACAGTGAGTTGTCATACTACTAACATTGTACGATACAAAAAAGATCAATCCTACAATTAATTAAAAGTTAAAACATAGTTCATCATTTCGCACTCTCCCTTAGATGGCTTGATCATTGTTGTCGCTTTGAGAGGGTTCATCTCGATTTTGATCGCCTGGATTGGGAAGTCGAAAGGACACAAGAGAAAGTAGATATCAAATACTACTTCTTATGTCTAAAGCAATCAAAATTATGCATTATAGGAAGGATATATACACACACATAGAGAGCAAGCTTATAGGAAGGATATCTTAAGTAAATTGGCGAAGAAACTAATTTAAAAATGGAAAAGATACAAACCTGTGGTCGATAAACTTCGCCAGTAAATAGTTGAGTCGGAACTATATTTCCTGGATTGGCATTTCTTCCACAAACACAATTTCGCATCATATGTTGGGTTACTTGAAGTTGACGTTGTAAATCGGCAAGAATATGCATTGTGTTTGTCAACATCTGTTGTTGCTGATGAACCGTTTCCTCAAGGATTTGAACCTTTGGATCTAAATATTGTTTCTCCGATGTCACCGAATTTGAACGTAGACGTTTCACTTGAGATTTTGTAACTCCTGTGCCATAACCCCACGCAACCCCTGGAGTATCCTCACCCATGAGCTCCTTCCATACCTCATTGTCAATTTGTTCAGGAGTTTTTCCAGCAGACTTAAGAGTTTCCATCATCCCCTTAGCCTTGGTCTGCGTAAAGCCAACAAAAATATCCAATTAGTATATTACATTAACAAGTGTAAGTAAATCAAGCAATTATTCAGACATACCCATCTTGGAAGGTTATTCTTTGGGGAATCACAATGCATCCCAAGTTAGACATCAAACAATTTGCCAAATTTTTCAAAGTATATATATCTCAATAGTAAATATCAAACATACCTCATTGTATTATCTTATTTATTTTACAATTTTTCAAAGTAAGAAGGATTTGACGTACCATAAAATTTGTCGTTTCAGGTTCGACAAATGACCCGTCTTTCTTCTGATAAGTTAATTAAAAAAACTTAACATATCCAGGCTGCCTCTTGTTCAACTTTTCCTATACCACACATTCATAAGAAAAAGTAAAAACATAAATCTCGGCAAAAAAGAAATGTTTTTGTATTTTATATATTGTATAGAGCAGAGAGTTTTTACAAATTTGGCACGACGTTGTGCGAAACTCATTGTCCCTGTTGTGTGCATGTGAGTCTTGCAAGAACGTGCTTCCTTCCCGTTTTGCGAGAATTTCTATTACAACATTAGCAGAAAACATACATGAAATATAAATAAGGGGCAAATACTGTTTATATTCAACATATTATAGTTGAAGACGTTACTTGATTACAATTTTTTACAATCAAGCTAAAACCCAGAACAGGGCCAATAACACCAACTAAAACAACAATGAAGATACATATCTTGGTGGCTTTCTCAATATAGCACATTTTACTCCACTCTCCACCATAATCTCTCAAAACTTAATCCAACCTTCTCGCCTTCCAGATTCTATATACATGGATTAGTATACCACCTCTTTTTACTTCTCAAATACTACTATAGGCTATAGAAACTGGGACAGCTTGGCCGACCTCTGATGGTTTAGCTTTTTCTTAACTCTATTCACATGCCTATGTTCAAATCCACGCACTACCAATCAATAATTTTTTAGTATTCCTATCTTACTAATTTCTCAATTTCTTTTGTTTTACTTCTTTTCCTTCTTTTTCTCTCAGCGTCATTTACATATTATTTGAAGAACAAAATAGACAATACTTTTTATCTATTGCATCCTTAATTTATTCAAGTTTTAATCAATACCTGGAGAAGTAACCAAAATTATACATTTCTTGGCAACCTATTCATTCCTAGAGTGTATCGTCACATATTCATTCCAAATACAAGTATCTTTTACTAGGAAACTGTAGAAGAGATCAAAGTAGATGAGTTTGTTACCTTATATTCATCAGATTTGAGGTAGTTCTTGTACTTTGTCCATTGAATGTTGTTGAACTCTTTTGGAGTTGCCATTTTGTCAAGCTCTTCCTCTATTTCCTCCTCCCCAAATTGAGTTGTCTCTATCAATTTCTTCAAATCTTCACCGCACACTCCAGCAGCTTCCAATACTCCCTTCAATTTAGTTCTTAGGATACCATCAACTCATTTGAACAATTCCAAATTCCTCTTGCGTCTCAAGCTTCGAAATTTCTCCGCAAAAATCTTTGTGACAGCTTTGTCTACTTCAAATCGTGTGGGAATCAAAAACTTTAACTGTTTAATAAAACAAATAACATTAATTATGAACATGTCATTATACTTAATCAAATGAAAGTAATTATCAATAGTAAACATACCCGTAAAACTCTTAGTAATTCAATGATGTAATTATCTTTCACCTCCTTGAAATCCTTAGCATCAATCGGGCAAAGATTTGGTTCATTGAGTAACGAAGTCATCCATCTACTCAAAGCACTTCGAGAATCTCCAATTGGTTGCCCGGCCTCATTTACTTCCACCACGATTCTCTCACCGTCTCGTAAGTCATATATGTCCTTTGACTAGAAACCTTTCTTCTTTATCACTATTTGCAATTGAACAACTATTAACTTCAATTTCATAGTACTACCTCTGTTCTAAAATATTTCTTATTTTACCTAATTTTTTTGTATTTACAATTTAACCCATAATTAATAATTTCATTTTTCATTTTTTACAATTTCAACAACTATTACCTTCAATTAAAGTAGGAGTATTATGGGTAAATTAAAAAATTTTCATCTCAATTCCCAGTGAACACTTGTCTTTTCAAATTAGGTAAATAAATAAATATAATACTTAAATTAATTGGGGTGATAAACAAAATACGATTAAGCAGTAGAGTACAAATTTAGTTAGTAATATAATGGCACCATATATGTAACAATGTATAACTACAAAAAATTACTTAGGGGTACCCTAACTTTTGGTGAAATGTTTTTCCGGTACCCCAACTTTTAAAAACTAATTTTGGGGTACCCTAACTTTTAGAATTAAAAATAATTAGGTGAATTTCTGGCCAATGATTTGAATTTACCGGTGAGTTTTAGGCGGGAAATTGATTAAGTGTATTTATGGACGAAAATGCCGTTTGTTTTTGTGGACGAAAATGACTTGAAACAATCGGAGTTTCACCAGAAATTCACCTAGTAATTTCTAATCCTAAAAGTAAGGGTACCCTAAAATTAGTTTTGAAAAGTTAGGGTACCAAAAAATTGTTTCTTCAAAAGTTAGGGTACGTCTAAGTAATTTTTTGGTATAACTAGGATGGGATTAATATTAATGAAAGAGACAGCTCACTAGTGTCTGCAAACAAAGACAGAGGGCTCTTTTTTGTTGTATACTATTTTGCATTCCCTGGCCTTCCTTAATCAAAGGTGGGAAGATATACATGCAAGCAAAACTCAAAGGTTCACCCAAATAAACTTCAAGTTAGTTACTATTTTGCATTCCCCAAGATTGAACCCCCTTGCTAAGTATTCCATCCCAAGTTCCTACTGAAATGTACAGTATACAAGTTAGCTTTGTTTGGCATGTCCAATTATCTGCTAGTCATACAGAGTACTAAGTTTTTCTTTAAATGTGCACCAAATCAAACAATTTAATGGTAAAGTAGGGATAACTTACTATCTTTGGGTTTTACTTCTGACTAAAGCAGTAGGAAAACAAAGTTTTCTTACCATGGATTATGCAGGTGCTACATCAGATACAACCCAAAACCAACCTAAGCTAGTGCAAGACAGGACACTTAGTCTGAATGAATCCCACCAGCGAGAACTTGATTTGTAGCAAGTTCAATCATAAGGCACTTAGAAAGGTGAGCCACCATTCACTTCCAAGAGTTGCCAACAACCCCACCAAACTCAAAGCTCAACCATTTCCTACTACTGTCAACATTTCAACTGATTCAAGCCAAACTTTTCCCCAAAAGAGCCCACGTCAACAGAGTCACAACACAATTACAGAGAACGACCCCCACAAGCAGCAAGCTGCAAACACAAGGTTCTAAAACAGCTTAAACTCCCTTTGCATGAGTCTAGTTAGGGAAGAAGGGCTTGTATTTGGTTTTGTATATGATAAATATATGAGTGTATATATTTGTATGTTGATGTTTCTGGTGTCCATGTGCACAAGTCATATGTGCATTCTCAAACTTGATCTATTTATCAAGAAATAAATGAGTATCAAAGCAAAGGAGATGATGATGGTATGATGATAAAAAGTACGCTTTTTGAAGCAGAAATACAGAGAAAGACCACAACTTTGGTTCGTCATTTCATCACTTGGTCCATAAATGATGAGCAGCCTACTTGAGCTACACCCGATATCAATTAATGATTCCAAGGCCTACCTGGGAAATCCTAGCATGCGGCATGACCTATCTAGTCACTCAAATTAGCAATTCATACATGTTTGGAACTTTTAAACCCAGTAGGTCGCTTAATTCCACTTATCTACATGTTCGTTTGCTTCAAACTTCCAGAGGAGCTCTCCCTAAACTCTTATAGGCTTGGGATGACTCTCATATATATATCAAGCTATCGTCATCAGATTAAGACCCCAATTCTGACCAAAGACCAAGATTTGATGACCCAGAGCCCACTACAGACTATTACTTCATCATCTTACAGCACCAATCAACCAAAAGGAAACACTCAAACAACTTGAAATCCTAACTGAAGCTTTTTCCTAAAGTTGAAGGAGCAACACCAAAGGCCAGATACTTTCAAAAGAGAGAAGAAATACCAAGGAAAATAGGATGAAAATTTATAAGGCAGTATAAATACCCACAACCCAGAAACAAGGCACTGTAAATTTACAAATTATAACTAAAAGAAAACCTTACCAGAATGTAGAGTTAGGGCTAGGCTGCAAAGTAGGTGACCGGAGAAACGACGAATGAGCAGCCACGAGAAGATAGGGAGTCTGCACGATGATGCATCCTTTTAAACCGATTCGGACAGCAATCACAAGAACATTGAGAGATTATGAAAAATGCGAAACCAACCTATTTATCGAATTAACTCACCAGAAATTAGGGAGGACAGTAGCTAGGGTTTTAGTGTCGACGTCGGCCAGATTAATGTCGGATTTGGCGGATAAGGTGGCCGGAGTGATGTCGACGCCGGCCGGAGGAATGACAGCGCTGGTCGGTTATCAATTACTGCGACGAACACAGCCAGTGGAAACCAGCCCTAGCTACTTTGTTCTTCAGAGGAAACCAGAAACCAAAACTAGCGTTTGAAGGCAATAGTTTCAATTACCAAATAAAATCCTTATTGTTTTCCATTAAGCGGGATTATTTTTCCTTACCCGCCAACTTCCAAAATTATTTACAAAATTTGTTTACATTTTCTCAAAATCCAAAATTATTTACAAAATTTGTTTTTTTGAAGGCAGATTTTATATATATATATATAGTTGTAAAAATCTGCTCGAGTCTCATATTTTTTTGGCCTGAATAAAATTGGGTAATTTAGCATTGTCAAAATTTTGTCTTATCTGAATATCCGAGTTTGATTTCTCAATCGAATTTTTTGATAGGAGAGTTGGCGGTCGTTCAAAAGCGATGATCTATCTTGTGGGCTCATCGAAAATACGATATATCGGTTTCATTGAAATACAGTGGTGGTAGAAACTTGGAATGGAATAGTACATTACATAGATATCTTCGACTAATTACAACAATTTTATTCGTCGTAAGTGATTGAGAAAAAAGGGGGTCATGACCTGTAAAACTGACAGAAACCAGAATACACTGAATCCGTATTTATTCGAACTCGATATACACCCAACATGTATTTACCTGAGCTCGATATACATTTGACCTAAAATGGATCCGCCCGCCCGAAGTGACAGGTCAAGTTGCCACCACTATTTATCTTGATAGGAATAAAAAGTAATTTATGGATACTCTTAGCTAGGACTATGCAACAAAAATGTTGAAACTTAAGGAAGAAATGGATTAAAAAAACAAAAAGAATTTATGGATATTTCTTAGACTTAGGATTACTTTTGAAAATTCAAGTTGGTCAAATTCGGATGAGAAATTTGTGTTTATGGACCAATTTTTTCATGTCAAATCGGGTCGAACAATTCGAATAGAACTAAATTCGGGTCAAATCGTATTCAAACAATAAAAACTCAAGATAAATATTGTGTCTGCATATTCGATTAATGTCAAAATTAAGTTCAACTCATACGAAACCTGATTTTTTTGCATTGGAAAAATTCAAATATTTGGATCAAACTAAATTTTACCAATATTAATGCTCGACTATGTAATAATTTACCCCTTAATTTGTGGTTCAATATATCAAATATGACATTAGATAAAATCAAATTGGCATTTCTCTTTAATAACTCAACAGTCAACACTTTCATAATAATATATTATAACTTTTGTATTAGAAAATAAAAACACATATTAAAAAGATTATAATTTGATTATAAAAATAAATCAATAGTTGTATATGTAGTAGGTTCCAATTAACAAATAATTGAATATAATAATATGCTAATATTTACCAATTTTCCTTCATCGTTGCCTCCAAAGTAATTGGACAAATTCAAAAAACAATCCAAAAAATTTCCTTTTTCCCTCCCAAACAACTAAACTTGCGTGCCAAATGAAAAATAAAATCTATAATTAGGATTTTACTTACTTTGCAAGTGTAGCAAACAAAAAGAATATTACTTTATGTAAATAGCTACACCTTTTAGGTGTACCAAACAATTAATACACCTATTAAATGTAGCTAACATGGGAAACTCATGCTTTTGCTTCTACACTTGAAGGAGGTGTAGGTAAAATGGTGTAGCTACTGGCATGATTCCTTGTAGTGGGTGTAGTTCTTTATTTAAATTTATTTTCAAAACAAGGTATGAAGTGATCATAGTTTTATGAATTTATTTTTGATGTTTGCCTGTGCCATTTGGGAATTTACTTAAATAGTTTTGTCAGTATTCTATATATGTACCAACCTGTAATTTTTCTATTACTAATTAAGTACATGTGTCAATTCAAACTGGTCCACAAACTCATCAAATTCATTTCTGATAAATATAGGCGAGTGTATTTAGATTTTGAATTCTAAAATTGTTGATTGTAATTTATTTTCACGTTTCTTTAACACAATCGTTTCTAAATAATCTAATTTTTCGATATATATAATTTTCGTCTTATAATGTCGGATTCTTGTAAATAACTTCACTTCAAAAGGGAAGTAATATATTATTAAATTGCATGAGCTATGAATTTCAAACTTCATATTTAATTATACCGAATTCTTCCCAAGTTAAATTATCGTAATGCATATTACATAGCATTGTAGCGTTGAGATTTTATCTTGTGATGATATGTAGCTGTTATAAAGCACAAAACATGAGTTTATTTTTTCAAGCCGTGACAATTTACAGGCCGGGACGAATTGGTGAAGCGATAAAATTCATTAAAGCGATGCTAGGGCCCAAGTATGATGGGAAGTATCTTCAGAAACTATTGAGGGATGACTTAAAAGAGACAAGATTACATCAAACACTGACAAATGTTGTCATTCCAACATTCGACATTGCCCGTCTCCAACCAGTCGTCTTCTCTTCATATAAGGTGTGTTGACACTAATTTGTTGCTTAGTTTCTAGTTTCTACCAACTTATGTATATTAATATTTTTGGATCGCCTGGCCTGCTACCAAATTATACTAAGATGATTACTAGTTACATGAACCTTGTCGTGTCTTCTCGCTATAGTAGTACCTGAATTGGAGAATATATGCAGGTTCCTACACACCCATCTTTGGATGCAAAACTGTCTGATATATGCATAGGAACATCGGCTGCCCCAACTCTCCTTCCATCTCATTATTTCCAAAATGAATATGGAGACGGCAAGATAAGGGACTTCCACCTCATAGATGGCGGAATTGCAGATGTTAATCCTGTAAATATCCATCTTTGATGAGCCTCATACTAGGTACATTATGATTTATTTTTTTTTTTTTGGGCGGGGGAATAATTAAAGTTGTTGGATTGGTGTTCCACAGACATTGCTTGCAATTAATGAAGTGACGAAAGAACTGATGAAAGAGGACGTAAATACTCGCAACATCCCAGAAAAGTTGTTGGTATTATCAATAGGGACAGGAACAGCTAGGGATAAGGAGAACAATTACAACGCAAAAACTGCAGCCAAGTGGGGGCTGATTTCATGGCTATATCAAAAATCATCATCTCCAATAATAGATAGTTTCTATGAAGCAGGAGCTGACATTGTTGATTACCACAATAGTGTTATTTTCCATGCTTGTGCCTCCCAAAAAAACTACCTTCGTATTCAGGTATATGCTTCAACTCTTCCCCTGCCATATGGCTTGACAATAAGCGAAATTAATCTATAATTATATCCGGTTGAACATTTCAGCCTAAAAGTAACAACAAACAAACTTATGATGAAATGAATATGAATGTGGGAAACAGGAAACCAGGTTAACGGGAGCTATGACTTCATCACATGTGGCTACAAAGAACAATCTGGAGAATCTAGCCAACGTTGGTGAGGAATTACTGAAGCAACCAGCCTCTCAAATTGACTCTGAAGCTGGCAACTTCGCACCAATTCCAAACCTTGGGACAAATGCAGATGCACTTAAGAGGTTTGCAAAACAGCTGTCCGTTGAAAGAAAATCCCGTCTTGCCCCTTTGATTGATTTCTAACCTTCTTTCATACACGCATGCTTCTTCCACACAATCTCTCATAATTAGCACTGTAATGGTTGTGTGCACCTTTTCTTCTCGTGTCGGATTTTCAGTTTTAGTAGACCAACTACCACGTGCCCTCATCTGTTTTTTCAACTTTTGATTGTCCTTTCGCCTCTTAATTTCTCATGTGTTAGTGTTACGTAAAACTCTCTCCCTCCCATTTTATTTTAGTCACTTTGCACTTATTCAGGGAGGGGTGATGATAAGTGTCTTGCCCCAAGACACTGTTTAAATGTTTTCTCCCTTATGAAATCAATACTTATTATCGTTTTTAACCTCAATTTTTTTGACAAATACTATTAATTTTCAATTATAAGAAGCTTGAATTGGAATGTGTTGATGTGAAATAATGGACTTGAGCCCAATTCAACCCCAAAAGCTAGCTTAGAAGGTTGAGGCACCCAAGCCATTATAAACACCACAATATGGGTGTCAAAGGCGGATGTGGGACAACTCAACAGTTGATTACGCCAACAATTAAAATCGACACCCTAACAAATGAACCCCATCCATTGAGCATATTTTAGACGTATTTTTGTAAATTTTAAAAATATCGATAAATGTGTGACTTTTTACAATTTATATATATTATTATAGTTATAGAAGTCAATCATGTAACTTTTTTCCAATTTAATTTACAAATATATAGATTTCTATAGTGACAAGACACATAATATTTGTCTTGCATAAGACATTTATCATTTTCTTTCAGGGAATATTAATTTTGCACAAAAGATGATATCAAATGACAAAATTGGTGAACAAGTACTAATTAATGAATCGATATCATTGCTTATGGAATTGTCTAAGTGACAATTTGGTCGAACAAAAAAAGTTTGTTAAACTAACTAATAATACAGTAAATCTTATCTAAAACCATCTCATTATATATAAATTTATCTTGAAACATATATTTTAAAGCTGACATTTCATAAACATAGAAGTGACTAATAATTTATGTTCAAGAATTTTAATAAAATTCATCCCTTAAATTATTAGCAATATCCTTATTAAAAAGTTATTCCAACATAACTCATTAATCACTATAAAATATTAACAAATCACCCCCAAAAGAAATCAGTCTCATCATAATTTAGGTCAGAAGATCTCACTTAATAATATGGAATGAAGGGAGTAAGATCTACATCAAAAAATATTTATGCCTCTTCTGTATACTGGAAATAAGAATTAGGAATTTTTTACATTTCCCTTGGTTCAAATTTGTTACATTTATTTTTTTGCCCTTGTACTTTGAAAAATTAAATTTATGTTTGTTGTTTGCGTAACCTATTTTTTGGGAAATTCTGGCTAAGTCCAGCAAGTGAAGCTGTTGGGTGGAATTATTTGCTAAAATTGGTGGATACTCTTTGCCAAATCAAAAATTCTACTGTAAGATTGTTTCACCAAAAATTATAGTGAGATGGACTTTTTTTAGGGTGACTATTTAATATTTTATTATGACTAATAATAAGTCATATTAGAGTTTTTGTGAACAAAGACAGAAGATAAATTATTGAACCAATGACAGAGTATTATTATTTATTCAATAAGTATTGTATGAATGTCAAAATACAACCGAAGATAGGTATATACACAATTATCTTGCAACAATGTAATAGATAGCCTAACATATACCCCTAAAATGTAGTTGTGTAATACCTATATTTCTCATCCCCCCTCCCCCCCCCCCTTTTCGAGGTGGATTGGGAGGAATATCAACATACCAAACACAACCATGAAGAGACAAAAGGTTTTGTTGGAATTCACTGAGAAGCTTAGTCCTGATATCAACAACTTGATTTGTATTAGATATATGAACAATTTCTTTCAAACCTTCTTGAATCTTTTCACGAATATAATGACGATCGATTCTAATGTATTTGGTCCTCTTGTGAAATACTAGATTTGCAACAATGTGTTGAGCTGCTTTGTTGTCACATAACAAGGTAATGGAAAACACTATATAGATGTTGAGATCAACAAGGATTTGAACCACCCATTCCAACTCTAAAGCAATGACTGACATAGCCCTATATTCGGCCTCTGTTGATGACATATAGACTTTTTTTAATGTTTCTTGGTCTTCCAAGAGACAACATAATGTCCAATAAAAAAAAGCACAAATAACCAGAAAGAATGTGTTGAGAAGTGACAACTTCCCCAATTTATATTAGTGAAGGCTGAAACTTGTAAAGAGTTGTCTTTAGCATGGAATAATCCTTTCGAGATAGTACCTTTGAGATATTGTAAGAGATGAACTGATGCATTGTAATGTTGATCAATAGGTTGTTGAAGAAATTAACTGGGATGTTCAACCGAGTAACGTAACTGATATTTGGTCGAGTGTCAAACATTAAAATCGCCCTATAATTCAGAGTGAAGATAAAGGATTAGTTGATGTTGTCTTGAATCTAGAGACAACTTAAGGCCCTTAGGACGAGGGAAGTTAGTAGGTTTTACTGGTGTTAATCTTGCAATCTCGAGTCCAAGAAAATATCAAGCTAATCTAAATCCTTGACAGTGAAAATAATATGTAAAGATTGCTTGAGTGAAGTAATACTAGTAGTGTCATCTCCTGTAATCCGTAGGTCATCTACATAAACGAGTACATAAATGAAACCAAGTGAAGAAGTCTTAGTGAAAAGAGAATAATCACTCCTTGATTGAGAGAATCCTTGCTTGATACAAAAAATCTTATTAATTTATGGTTGTATTGCCTGGATGCTTGCTTTAAGCTATAAAGCGATTATATCAAGTTATAAACTTGACTATAAGTTGCCTTAGAATATCCTTAAGGAGGTCACATGTATACTTGTTCATAAATATAATGTAACCATCTAAGAAAGCATTGTTTATATCAAGTTGTTGAAGATCCTATTCTTTTATTATAGCTAAAGCTACAAAATTACTTACTATGACAAGCTTTTATACTGGTTAAAAGGTATGCTTGTAATCTTTGTGTTTGATTTGAAGAAAATAACTTATGATAAGACGAGCTTTGCATCTTTCCATAGTGCGATCTGATCTGAATTTTACTTTGTATACTCATTTAGAAGACAAAGCCTTGCTTTCCTAGAGGTAATTAAGGTACAAAGCTTGTCAATCCATTACCTCAATCCACTCCGGGTGTTTGTGAACTTGTTTGAAAGTGCTTGGCTTTGGAGGGTGAATGACTGTAGCTAAAGAAGTAATAAGTCATTAGACAAATGAAAGAAATTAGAAGCATTAAATAAAGGATGACTAATACGTCGCAAGTACACGATGTGTATTGTAGCACAAATCAAGTTCATTCCTCAGGGACTTGCTCAACAATGTACCAAACTAGCCATTCACCGATTGCTAAGTTGATCGGATTTTTCAATGAATTTCTCACAAACTACCACTAACTCTTAAAAAGCTGTAAATTCTAATGATAAATGAAAAGGATAAAAACACTGAGGGGATTAATCTAAGTTGATAACAAATTAAACAAGTAAATTGAACATGGATTTCACTAATTTCGAACATTCAAAGGTTGATAATCGCATAAAGTCTTTCCCAGCTAACTTTCGGAAATGAAGCGAATTGCCTAGCAAAGTCAATAATCTACTTTCGTGGATATTTCAACTTTAACTAGGGGTGTGTTTCGTGCAATGGAAAACTATTTTCTAGGAATATTGTTTCCCTTGTAAAATGATTTTTTTTTAGAAAATGAAGTTAAATTTGATAATTTCGCATGTTTGGTACATAGGAAAATTATTTTTCTGGAAAATAATTTTCACCTGTTTTGTAATAAGGAGAGAGAGATTAAAATGGGTGTGCCATAGAGAGTGGTGGAGAGAGAGAGAGAGAGAGAGAGAGAGAGGAAAATACTAAAATGGGTGTATAAAAGAGAGTGGATGATATATATATATATAGAGAGAGAGAGAGAGAGAACGTATCCATTGAGAACTACTCTTATAATAAGAACTAAAGAACTATTAATTGTAACTGTTAGATTAAAAACGTGGGGCTAGAATTAAAATTAGATGATTAATAACCAAGCTTTCATATAAACCCCCCCCCCCCCAAAAAAAAAAAAGGTCATAGTCTCTCTCCTCTTCTCTCTCCTCAACCAACGGAAGTTTCTCATATCAATCCACTCATATTGATATTACCATAGGAAATCTACATCAACATTAATCCTTCTGTTATACTCCGTACTATCAAAAGGCAAAAAAAAAAAAAAAATAATTCTGGAGTCCTCCCCCTACATCAAACTCAATTTATATATGTGGATGAAATTAATAAATTATTCATATATATGATGATAAATGAACATGATGAGCCAGCAACTTTAACTTGATTAGTGATATATATTCTGATGCTTTAGCAAGACCAAATCAAGTTATTGTGTTAATAGTGCAATGATTTATGTTTCTCCTAACCTGCATTGATTGTTGTGAATATTTTTCTGTTCCTAACCTGTGTTGATTACTGTCTGGCTCATGTACAAAGGCATTGGAGAGAGGTTAAATTCAGCCATTCATGCAACTATGCGAAAATCCAGATTTTACTAGGTTAAATTCATGCAATTTGTGGGTCTGTGAGGGGAGTGAAAACACAGTGCTTAAAAAAGTTTTTAGTAAAACACTTCAGACCTTTACCATATCATGAACAAAAAAACTTGAATCACACAATATATCAATTATCCGATTCAATCAATCAACATTTAACCCAAAATTCGAAATCAAAATCAGTGTTAAGGAGTGAAAATCAACAACCACGGAAAATTAGCGTCGCATCCGGCAAATCGCCGCCACCTTGGGCCATTGGTCAACAATGGCCACTGGGGGGAGGACTGAAAACTTGATTAGAAACCCAGAAATTGGCTGTAGGGAGGTTCGAAAACTAGCGACATGGCGGTGACCATGACGGTTGCCAGATCTGTACCGGCGTTCGTACAGCCGGCAGAGAATTTGACGAAGCTGAAATTTCTGGCGAGGGTGGAGGGAGGACCGAGAAAAAGGGCAATAGATAGAGAGAGGGTGAGCAACGAAGAAGACAAAGCAAGTTTTTTTGAAAAAGATTCAGCCCCCTTCCCCCATGTTTTTTGAAAAAGATAAAAGAAAAAAAGAAAAAAAGAAAAAAAGCAGACCTAATCTTAGCCCCACGTTTTTAATCTAACGGTTACAATTAATAGTTCCCTAGTTCTTATTATAAGGGTAGTTCCCGATGGATACGTTCTCTCTCTCTCTCTCTCTCTCTCTCTCTCTCTCTCTCTCTCTCTCTCTCTCTCTCTCTCTCTCTGTATATATATATATATGTGTATGTATGTATGTATATATATGTTGGGAATGTCCCGATAATGTTCGATATACACGGAGATTAAACAAAGTGATATAGTAATTATATGTTTTGCTAGAGACCTCTATAATTAGTAATTAAATATGTTTAATTACAACTATATTATTTAGTCCTACTGGGTCACACAAGTCAGTGCCCTGGAACAATGTATGTAACCTAAATGATATTGTATCACGTTTAGAAAAGTTGGAAATTGATTTCTATGAGAAATCAGCCCAACACGGACCGAATTGGGTTCAACACGGTCCGTGTTGAGACACCACGGTCCGTGGTGTCTATGGGCCAAATAATTGGACCTTCTGGAGTCCAACACGGACTGTGTTGTTTTAACACGGACCGTGTTGGGCCCAGAAACGCGCCGTTGTCTTTAATCGACCCTTTAGGGTTTTGAACCATTTTCCCTAGGTTTTCTAAACACTATATAAAGGGGTCTCTGGGAGAGATTATTCAACACCAACTGCCTACAACTCTTAGAGAGATTCCAGGGTGATTTCCTGAGTTCCTCTCTCTTTTAGTTTGCAGTTCTAGTTTCAGGAAACATTGTCTGTTTCCCGAAACAATCTCACATACATCTTAGATTGAGATTCGTCTCGATCGAGTCGATCTAGCAATCGGGTTCCCGGAGTGCTGCGTGGACCTTTCAGTAGAGGGTTTCAACGTTGGAATCTGGAAGGTCAACCTCTTCTTCAGCAGGAATTAGCGATCAGGTATAATTACTAAAGCCTCTGCAGTTGTTTTGATTAATTGTTTATAACTGTTATAATATTCCGCCAATTAATCTGTATCTGTTTAGGAAATAAATAACCTAAAACCTAACAGTGGTATCAGAGCCACCAATTGCATGCTAAAGTATTGTACTTGTATTCATAAGTAATTTTGTCAATAGTTGAATTATATTATGAATATGCTAGAGTAGATTTATGCCTAAAATTTTGAATCTTTATGAAAGTTTTAATCTTTACTATTCATGATAGTAAATCTGGAATTTTATTGTAAAATTTCATGCTTTGTTATTATTTATTTATTATTGCCTTTAATTAAACGATTTTATGTTTGTTTAATCGTTAAATATAGCATAAACTCGATTTAATCTTGAATGTTTTAGAAACAGTCATGTTTAATATTGTTAAATAGTAGGCAATACATGAAATAGGTTTAAATTAGCAAAATAGGGTTTTGTAGAATTAATTTTCTGATTTAGTTTATTTACGGTAAATATGAAAAATCGAAATAAAATATCAAACGAACTCGAAAATTTCTGTAATTTTTACTGGAGGTTTCTGGATGTGTTCTAGACTTTCCCTCATTTTTGTAGAATTTTACCAATTGAAATTGATTTTTAATTAAGTTTTCAGATTTGAAGTGAATTCAAATTCGTTTAATTCTCTGAACTTTATAAATTTGTAGATATTTGTAAAACTTCTGAAATTTTTACAGTAAGTTACTGGATAACCATACTTTTAGGGAAAAAATTTTCCGTTAATTTATCCTGTAAAATTATATTTTTTAATTTAGATTTTTAGATCTCAGAGAAATAAATTTGTTGCTTCTCTGAATTTTTTATATTTATAGAAATTTGCAAATTTTATGAAAATTTTACAGTAGGTTACTGGGTTACCATACTGTTATGGATAAATTCTTTGTGAATTTTCGAAATCATTTACTAATTTTCCTTTAATTTCCAGATTAACAGAAAAGTATAATTGTTTACTTTTCTGAATTTTATTCTAATTTTCAAAATTTGATAAAAATATGAAATTTTTATAGTAGCATATTAGATGAACCTACTGTATGGAAAAATTATAAAATTTTATTTTTAAACTTATCGGACTGTTGTTCGTTATTTTCCTCTTAAATGGAGAATTAAAAATGTTTATTTCCCTAAAATTTTACAATCTTTTGAAAATTGTTAAAATTCTGGAAAATATTCATATTGGGTTATTAGATAACGCTGTGATATGAAATCTTTAAATTAACTTGTTATGATAGTTTTATTTAAGTTTTTCATTCACGAAATTAACCGAAATTGGGAAGCAACACGGACCGTGTTGCCAGCAGTTTTGGTGAATTCGTGTATTTTTAGGGTTTGTAATTAATTTTAGAAATTAATTATTAAATCCTATTACTACTAAATCAGATAATAGGCATAAAATCTATTATTTTGTAAAGTTTAGGAAACTTACAATATTTTTGAAAAAGATACTATCTTTTAGACTCCTTGATTTTAGGAAAGTCAAGTATTTTGTATGTATAGGTATAAAATCCTAAATCTGTTTAGGTAACTAAGATAAAATTTGGATTTTGTTTATTATTTTAATCATGCAAACCTTTTAGGAAATTTTATTTAGTATTTATTTCCTTATGTGTTATATTGCAATTATATATATGCCTTTATAATTTGTTATTTAAGCATGTGTTATATTTGATATATTTATTGTAATATTACATGTTTGCATGTGCTTCTAGTATGGCCATAGATACTCAGTTTTACCGGTCTGCGTACCGGGTTGGGTGAAATACGGTCTGCGCACCGGATTGGGTGAAATACGGTCTGCGCACCGTCTTTGAATTAAATTTTAAATTTAAATTTCAGTTAAGTTTATTCTTTTAATTCATGTAAGGACTCAATTGTGAGGTCCAAATTGTAAATTGGTTGTAATTAGAAACATCAAATTGAGTGGGAGCCCAACAGCAATAGAGGTGGTGATTCGAGTGGGAGTCCATCCAATGAAGTTGCAAGACCCAAGAAGGTTTTCTTGAAGACTATCAAGGCTTAGTTAAATTAGTTGATTAAGTCTAGGTGGCCATACTAGGGGTTTTTGTTTATGCTTTAATTTTGTTATTGCATGTTTTATTATGCCTTTTATGCTTTTCGAAAGAGTTCACCTAGAATTGCATGCTTAGGATAATAAAACCTACTCTCAAAATTGAATTATTGCTCAACCTATCGAAACACCACTTAGATGGATAAATAAAGAAAGCCAAAGCGAATTATTTGTCCATCATTAATAAGTAGGGTGGGAGCTAGGTCAATTCAAATTGGCTATCAAAATAGTTTTGGGCCAAGAGCAGAGGAAGAGAAATACTGTATTCGATACAAATTTCTTGCCAAGAGTCGTTTTGAATGATCGATCATAAGATGATCCACCAAAGATAACATGGGATCGAGTTTTGTTGGGCCAAAGTCCACTTGAGCCCATGAGTCTTGTGGGTCTTGGTTAAAATTAAAACAGTAAGTGAGAGTTAATAAAGTGTTTTGATTTGAAGTTAAAATTAGTTTAATTTCTTTGATGAATAATAACTAAAATGAACCAATTTTGTCTCGTAGAATTTTTTTATGTCTTTTCACTCAAATATCCACCACTAATAAAATATTGTTTTCTCCTTGAGAAAGAGAAAAACAATTACACCAATTCCTTAATTTGCATCGCCATCACAAGATTGTCTTGGAGGCAAATTAAAAGAAACATGTCTTTGATATAACATTGAGCTAGGCATCAATATTAAGAGGTCAATCAAGCCAAATGAATACATGTAATGTCATAGTATTTATACAACTTTAAACTTCAAAATGTTTAAAGGTTAGAGGAAGATTTTCAATATTTCCAAACTCAAACTAAGTTCTTCGAACTAGTTAGAGTTGATAAATATGAAACCTATAACCAGATAGTCTCGGTTAAGCTAGATCAAGGTCAATTGATGGCACTCATGTTTTGAAATAATTTGACTATATTGAAACATGAGAAACCTCAGATCCCCGTTTAGTCAAAAGGTTGGCGATCAAAGATAGTCTTTTAGTAAAAGGGAAAATAAGAAATCTATCAAAGACAATAAGTCAAAGGAAAGGTAAGGACAAACAGTTGTACATACCCAACCAATGACAGCAACCGGTTAACACCAAGATCATGTATGACACTGGGAGCGTGAATAACTATAAGAAAGACTTGAGATATGATTTCATTTCTAGGAAAATGCGTATATGATACACACTACCCTTATTAAACCCACTTTGAGTATAAGATACCGGCTGTGAAAACTTGCATTTATGCAAATGTGCAAGATCTACAGCAAAGTAGATGTGCTTTGAAGGATGAGAGTCAGCCTACAAAAGGGAACATACAATTAGTTGTAGCTTCTTATGAAGAGTTGGTTGTTTATCCATTTCCTCAAGACTTATGAGAGAAATTTATAGGTGATTCTATGTTCTCATTATAAGTATTACTTACTCTCAATTAGAGAGAGAGAGAGGATCTCGAATAAACACACCCAACACATCGAAACCAAAAGGTTTAATTGGAATAACTCATGTTCAAACATAAATCTTGTATCTATCTATTAAGTCATGCAAATCAGAGCGCATTCAGAAGCGTCATAGTGATATACTTTTGAATGATAAACATGTGATGTCTGCAAAGCATGACTGTACCTTTTACAAGAAAGGGTGAACAATTGTAGTCCAATTGAGCACAAGTACAAGGGATGAATTACTTCAAATCTTCAAAGATGAATAAAATAATACATGGTGATTCATGTTTATGAGATTCATCTGAAGCTGGAATGTTAAAATAGTTTAAAGATTTCCAAAATGAATTAGTCTTGGCGAAACAATGAGAGCACCTAGATACGATTGAAAGGATGCTAATGGTTAAGTCAAGAGTTTGAACAAATGACTCAAATGAAACATAATTCTGGCACTATAAGCTTAAGTCATATTAATCAGAAATGCATTCAGAAACTGCATAGTGCAGGATTTTGGAAAACCTAAACTTTGAAAAGTTCAATGTTTGTAAAGCATGCCTGATGGTTAAGATGACTAAAATCACCTATTATTGGAATTGGTGAACAAGCTAATGACTTATTAGGATGCATACATACTGATGTATGTGGGCCTATGAGCATTAGTGATAGAAGAAGGTTTATTGTACTATTTCATCAGTTTCAGTGACGATTTTAGTAGATATGGATATATCTACTTAATACGCCACAAGTCCAAATCCTTTGAAATGTTCAAAGAGTTTTCAAAGTGAACTACAAAACCAACTTGGAAAGAAAAACAAAACCTTTCAATTAGATTGAGGAGGTGAGTATTTGAGCCAAAGATTTCATTGACCATTCTAGAGAATGTGGTGGACATTCCCAACAATCTCCCACTTGTCCCACAAGTGTTCGATTCTTTGAATTCCCTTGTCACTTACTGTCTCATGTTCGGATAAGGTAAGATGATGTCATCCTTATATAAGACCCGAAACGTTCCTCGATCTCCGAGTTTAGACTTTGAAAAAATGGATGATCAACTATTGATTCAACTGAGCTCGGCCAAGCATTTTCAGTCCAATCTCACCGAGTGGCCAATAAGACAACTGTCCCTAATAGGGAGGACAATGCCATCTTGTTCAGACATACATTCTCACATGATCGAATTGTAACCCAGACAGCGCCTTTATAGCCTACTGTTACGAAAGGTGTTTGACGCGCTCCAAAGTCACAGCAGATCATGCAGTCTGTATACTGAACTCAGGATTCATGAATTTTGAGTGGTGAGAGCTCCTATGACAATTCGCAACTTAAAGAGCTCCCACTGAGGGTCAGTTCGGTAGTTATTCTCAACAATACACATGTCATTGATTTATGATGTCATCACATCACTATGATCACGAAACTTGATCATCACCTCAATCCTACATGCTAATTGTGTTGGTATTATCACTGTTCCTACATGATAATACAATTAGGAAATAGGTCGACTGACAACCAAGATTAGCGTCATCAAGTTCACTAATGGGGTTTCAGAAATCGAACCTCATCCAATTTCCCATTTTGAATTCGCTAACCTTTTTGGACATTTAAATAATTATAAACCACAATTAATGTAAATCTTGGAATCTTATTCTTAATGATGAATCAACAATGTCAAAATTTCATGAACAATTCATGTAAACTTGACTTGTTAATATTCCAGAATGTGTTCAATACCTATTGCCCATGCATGACTATCATGCTATAACTACAACAGGGGTTTAGTAGATAATTCTTGCAATGAACCTCGCACATATACCATCTCACTAATGACCTTTCATTCAGGAAGATATTTTCGGAACTCATGTTTGGATTCACATTGAGCTTCAGTTCCTTTGCTTGAGTGATAGCTCCTATCAACAAGGCTCCATTTCTCTTGCAAGGCAAGAAACATCACCCAGTTCTGAAACGAACTTCACAATCCTAACAGTTTTTGTCACAACTTCTAAAGTCGTGCCATGCTTGTCTTATTTGTAGAATTAAACGCATGTCATATGAGGAACATCTTCCAGCTCACCTCAATACCACTCAGACAACTCATATAACTTCTTTGACCTTTCAGAAAATCATATCTCCTGTCATAAGTGTAGCATCAATACAACTCTATATACTTTACTCTTATGAACCACTCAGAACTGAGGATATATCCTTAGTTTTGTTTACACATATACACAATGTATATGTTATGTTGGGCTTTGAACATCTCGTGGTATACGTTAATCTCACGCCTAAAGAGTGAGCTATATGTCTCATCCTTTTTAGATCTTCTGATTGTTTTGAGACAACCAGATTCCCTAAGGATATGCCATGATTTATTGAAGTTAATCCATTCTCGAAGTGGGTTGAACTATTCAACACCTAGTCAACTTTGATTCAAACAATCAAAATCTTTAATCTATCATATTATAGATCTTGTCTCCAAGAAAATTCTTAGCCCCACCAATCCTTCACTTTGAAAATTATTTCCAAGTCAACCTCAGTAGAAGCAACATTGGAATATTCTTCTTAGTAGGCAGTATGTCAATCACATACAATATCAGAAAACACATTGCTCCCACTGAACTTCTTGTAAACACAATATTATCTTTGGCACTTCCTAGTATGTCAAACCTTTTTGATATCCTGGTCAACAAGGTCAATGATTCCAACTCCTAGAAGCTTCCTTAAGAGCACAGATGGTCTCTTGAAGTTTACAAGTATTCCAACAAAAGACCACTCAGTTGTGTCAAGTACACATCTTTCTTCAAAATCTAATTTTGAAGTCAGTCTTGATGTCTATCTTAATGAACCCATGTTTTGCCTTAAAACCCTCCTATGCCTGATGGTTTACACCTTCAGAAAAATCAACCGAATTCTAAACTTGGTTGCATACATGGAGTCCATTTTAGACTTTATGGAATCTTGTTTTGCTAAAGCTTCTTTTATGTAGGTAGAGTCATTACTTTCTAAAAGTAACATCTCACGTTCATCTATAGAAGATCGATATTTTTGTGGATGATGGAGTTGTTTACCTGACCTTACTTGGAGTAACGTTCATGGCACCTCATCCTCAACATTTTGAGACACTTCTACTACCTCAACCTCATTCTTAATTTCCCGACCAATAGGAAAACTTGAACTAGGATCAAGTAGTGGAGTTTTAGGTGATGAATATAGTGTTTTGTGTCTCTTGAACTTCGGTAAGTTCAAAATTCTCTCCCACTCTTTCTTTTAGAGAATAACATATTCTCTAAGAAGAAAGCATTTTGAGACAAAAACATTATCCTCTACAACAGTTTGTAGAAGTGATACCCCTTTCTTTCAGAAAACAGTTCAAGGACTTTTCCTCTCCAAATCATATGTGGTGTCTTCTTTAGTTCTTCAGATAATATTTGTTCAGTAATTAGAGTTATGATTAACTACGTGTTTCCCCAAAAGGTAACCGACAATGTTGGCTCAACCATCATTGATCGCACCATATCTAATAAGGTGTAATTCCTCCTATTAGATACGTCATTGAATTGTCGTATTCCTAGAGGAGAGAGTTATGAAACAATTCTAATGTTCGATATACACAGAGATTAAACCAAACTGATATCACTACAACTGAACATGCATACGGGCGACCGTTAATATCGGTCGCAATAGGGCTCTATCGGTCGAAGAGAGGGCGAGCGACCGATATCAGCGACCGATACGTATCGGTCGCTGTATATCCGTTGTTTTTCGAACCGCGTGACTGATATATATCGGTCGCCAAACTTGCAACCGATAAATGGCAGGGCGACCGATACGTATCCGTCGCTAATCAGCGACCGATACTGTATCGGTCGCTATCTATCGGTCGCAATTTGGCGACTGATATGTATCAGTCGCAAATTATGCGTCGCAAAATAGTGACTGTAACGCAGCGACGGATACATATAGGCCGCAATTTTAATATTTTTTTTAAAAAAAATTATTATTAATTGATATCGACTAGGTATTGATCATACTGTATTTGTTGAATTATCGGTCGCTGCTATTATTATATTATCTATATATATATATATATATATATTTAGCTGCGTATTTTTCCACCTGTCAGTTTCATACATAATATAAATATTTGGTCGTGTTTAATTACAACTATATTATTTGGTCCTACTGGGTCACATAAGTCAGTGCCCTGGAACAATGTATGTAACCTAAATGATATTGTATCACGTTTAGAAAAGTTGGAAATTGATTTCTATGAGAAATCAACCCAACACGGACCGAATTGGGTTCAACATTGGCCGAATAATTGGACCTTCTGGAGTCCAACATGGACCGTGTTGTTTCAATACGGACCGTGTTGGGTCCAGAAACGCGCCGTTGTCTTTAATCGGCCCTTTAGGGTTTTGAACCATTTTCCCTAGGTTTTCTAAATACTATATAAAGGGGTCTCTAGGAGAGATTATTCAACACCAACTGCCTACGACTCTTAGAGAGATTCTAGCGTGATTTCCAGAGTTCCTCTCTCTTTTAGTTTGCAGTTCTAGTTTCAGGAAACATTGTCTGTTTCCCGAAACAATCTCACATACATCTTAGATTGAGATTCGTCTCGATCGGGTCACTCTAGCAATCGGGTTCCCGGAGTGCTGCGTGGACTTTTCAGTAGAGGGTTTCAGCGTTGGAATCTGGAAGGTCAACCTCTTCTTTAGCAGGAATTAGCGATCAGGTATAATTACTAAAGCCTCTGCAGTTGTTTTGATTAATTGTTTATAACTGTTATAATATTCCGCCAATTAATCTGTATCTGTTTAGGAAATAGATAACTTAAAACCTAACAATATATATATATACATATATATATATATATATATATATATATATATATATGGGAAATTGGATTATAATAATAATATGAACTTTTAGCCATATAAGACTTAATAATACGAACTTTTGATTAGATTCTGAATAATATGAACTTTGACCGGCCCCTGGTTGCCCCCAGTAACACACCACCGAGTTGCCCTTTTCTTAACTCGGTGGCGGTCCTAGCTGGCGGCGGAGGGATGAGTTTGGTCAATTTTGACTTGCCAGTCAGCATTATTTTTGTCCACATCATCCCCCCTCTCTCTTTCTCTCTCTCTCTCTCTTCATCGCAGATCAATTTCCAGCCTCCAACTTCTTCTTCTTCCTCCTCCTTCTTCCTTCTTCTTCCATCGTCACCCTCATCCATCTCCACCACTACAAAACTTTCAAACCACCATTAGTAACACCACACCTCACCATCGCAGCCACCAAAAAACCACCCAACCATCTTCACTTCCACCACCATCCGCCCCAAAACACCATTGTTGAAAATTTTCTCTCTCCTCTACAAATCTGGGCTTTTGATACTTCCTCCTAAATCTTAGTCAACAATGGTGTTTTGCATCAAAACCGAATCAACAACGCATCTCAAAATCAGTTTCAACTTTCAAAATTCGAAATCGAGAACATCAGGACGAAATATTAAAATCCTAATCGACAAAATCAAATCACGATGACAAAATCAAACCAAAAATATTTTTTCAATCAATCAAACATTCAATCAAATTTAGGGGCCATGAGAACAAACAAACCATGACGGGCTCAAATTCCTTCATCTTCTGCGATTTCTTGAGCTCCGTTTGATGTTTCACTCTTCTTTCTCATTCAAGATCTCGTCTCTCTCCTTCAACATCTCATTGGTTTTCCCAATCTCGATCTTTGATTTCTCCAGTATTTCTTGCATCTCTTGCAAATCATTCTCAAAATTATTGGGTTGTTCGATTTGGGATTGTTGTTTTGCCTTCGATTTTGATTTTGATTTCGACATCGATTTCTTCTTGTCCAATCTGGGGTATGAGAGGGTCTCAAGGTTTTCCTTCTCAGGCGTCGGAGAGCTTGAACTTCAAAGCAGGAAGAACCCTTTGAAATCAGGCTGAGATGCAAAAATTTGAGCTTAGAATTGGAAGATTTGGGCTTGAACTTCAAAAACTGAGGGGGCATTTCGGTCGGATAAAAAGAGAAAAGGTTAAGGGAAACGGAAGTGGTTCACCGGTGGAAGGAAACCCGAGAAGCGAAGTGTTGAATCTTTAATCAGAAGGTTCGGGACTCATCTGCAACGAAGAAGGAAGAAGAAGGAAGAAGAAGGAGGAAGAAGAAGAAGTTGGAGGTTAGAAATCGATTTGCAACGGAGAGAGAGAGAGAGAGAGAGGAGAGAGAAAGAGAGAGGGGGGATGATGTGGACTAAAATAATGCCGACTGGGCAAGTCAAAATTGACTAAACTCATCCCTCCGCTGCCAGCTTGGACCACCACCGAGTTAAGAAAAGGGTAACTCCGTGACGTGTTACTGGGGGCAACCGGGGGCCGGTCAAAGTTCATATTATTCAGAATCTAATCTAAAGTTCGTATTATTAAGCCAAAAGTTCGTATTTTAGAATCCAATTTCCTTATATATATATATATATATATATATATATATATATATATATATATATATATATATATATATATATACATATATATATATATACATATATATATATATACATATATATATATATACATATATATATATATACATATATATATATATATACATATATATATATATATATATATATATATATACATATATATATATATATTGTAGAGAGAGAGAGAGAGAGAGAGAGAGAGAGAGAGTAGGGGATACGGGAAGAAAATGGCTTTCATGAGGTTGGAGTCAAGAAAATTATTTACAAAGGGGGTGGGGGAAATGATTATCTTAGAAAATTGTTTTCGCCATTTTTCAGTCACATAACATCAGAAAATGGGAAAATCATTTTATAGGAAATGATTTTAAAACCTACCAATCGCACCATAGGTTAATTATCAAATAACCCGAACTCGAAACACCTAATTAATGTCTAGTCAATTTTATAGTCAATTTATCCTAAGTATTCCAATTCTCAAATTTCTCCCATTGGTGCTTCAGTAAAGAATTTCTAACCATGAGATTATTAATCAAATGAAAGCAGTTATATACATTCTCAAAGGAAAAATAAAATGCATCCAAATCGGATTCAAAACATGTTCAATCCAACAATATTCAAGCCATCAAAACAATTGTGTAGTTTTTTTCTTCAAACTAAAAGGAAAAAAACTCACTATTTATGGTTTAACTACAGAATCTTACAAATTCTAATCTAGAAAGCATATAAATCTAAAGAGTTTAAGAATAAAACTAATTGGTGTAGAAAACACTTGAATTAAATTTGATAATCATTAACTTTTGATCCTTTAATCAACAACTCGTTCTTGAGAATCATCACTTCTCACTCCTAATAACTCTTGATTATTATGGAATTGGGGATTATGGATGAAGGTAGAGATGGAGGTGGAGTAGTGGGGGGTCATGGATGATCTTGATCAAAACACCTGAAAATCATTAACTAATAGGCAAAGAGGGACGCAAACAACCGAATGTGGACAGACAACCCTTATACGGATCATTATTTGGTCGACGTATACTATGTCTGGATTGACACGACCCGTTTCACCAACAAAACGAATTATGTTGGTGGTTTCTAGGAAAACTTAATTTCCTCAGGCAACCAATTAGTGGCGGATCTAGGATTTAGAGTCAGTGGAGTCAATAACAACTCGCTAAATAAATTAAAATTTAACAGCATCTGAAGTAAGTCGTCAAATTAGACATTTATAATTCAATTAACTAGCAGCTAAATATTCCAAATCTTAACAATTGACGATCTCCGGATTAAGCGTAGGAACATATATAGTACGTTATGCTTCCAATTAGTAGATTCTATTTTCACAACATTCACATAATTCAATTCATAAATAGGTAACTCCTAATTTGATAATATTCATTCATTTAACAAATCAATAAATACAAAACCCTAATTTAGCCACAAGAGAATTGACAAAATACTAGAATGTCACGAGAATTGAGAATAAACTAAGAATGGATTATGGAAGAATTACTAATGATAATAGAAACTTAGAACTTAGCGAGTAATTTAAAATAATACAAGAAGTTGAGTTTAAAGAGGAGTGGAGATAGAGAGATGAATTGAAAGACAGAGACTGGCAGCAAAACACAGACTGCGAATGACTGTTCAAAGGACACGCAGAGGCGATTGTCGTCAGGGCTCAGTGGCACGTGCTCTTTGATTTTTGAGTTTGTGGTTTTGGGGAGAAATCGTTATATGATCCACAATGGTCTGGTCTACCAACTAGGTACACCACTTATAAATTTATTAACATTTATTAAATAAAAAATTCATCGATACTTTTTAAAGTTTTCAAATTTTTACGAAAAGTTCACAACATAAAAAAACTAATAATTTTCAATATTGGCCAGAGTAGGAGTTTTGAGTTTCGAATAGAAGGAATGAAGGAGAGAAGCAGAAGCAGTGAATAGATTCAAAAAATTCCGTCACTTGAGACTAATAAGATTCAAACGCACAACCTCAATGATATAAGAGATACACGCGTGCCACTTGACTAAGCTTCACTTAACAATTGTATTTGCGCATAATCTGTGTGTGTGTGTGTGTGTGTGTATGTTCGTGTGTCTATATATATATATAGGAATATTGGATTATAATAATATCAACTTTTACAAATTGGACAACAATAATCCCATAATCCCTATTATAGATTTGTATTCTGGTGGTCCAAAAGAAAATAAAATTGTATTGACGCCGCCGAGTTAGATTATGCGCATATACAATTGTTAACATCATGTCCTGTTGATGAAACCCCTCGTCTCCTTCTGACCTATGGTGATGTTGATGAAAAAAGGTCTGCTTCAATACCTCCATCACATTCGTCTTTTATCCCAAAGAATGAAGAACAGGCGGATAAGGACCATGATGAACCTCGACCGGGTAGTAATAGTTCCTTGAAACTCTCTTTTATTCCTCAAGTCAATATTAGTGGTGTTTGTACTCATCAACTAACTCGTGATGATATTGAATCGGAGTTGAATTTCTGGGAGTCTTCAATCCTAACCTTTGTGTTGGGGGGCAATCCTCTATTAGCCGATTTTAAAAAATTTGCTATTAGAATGTGGGGAGCAAAGGGTTTGGACAAAATATTATGGCAACCAAAAGGCTCGTTTATTATCCGATTCCATTATGTTTTGGATAGAGATATGGTTTTGGGGAAGAGGATAGTGTATTTTGATAGGAAACCTGTTATTTTACGGGCTTGGTCTCTGGGGCAACCTACCAATCTAGAGGAGGTTGTGAATGTGCCAATTTGGGTTAAATTACGAGGGTTGAACTGGAAGTATTGGAGTTCATCGGGTCTTAAGTAAGATAGGGAGCCTACTAGGTGAACCTTTGAAGGCTGATCTTTATACATAGAATAAGACATTGATGAAATATGCCAGAATTCTAGTCAATATCGATATTACCAAACCCTTCCTTGAATCTCTACCTCTAATAGATGAAGATGGTTTTGTGTACACACAATCAGTTGAATATGAATAGGGACCAATTAGATGCAATGGATACAAGATGTTTGGTCATACGGAGGACAATTGCAGGAAGAAGAAGGAAAAGTAAAAATGGCATAAGAAGAATTCATCAACTGCTGATGGCTCTGTCTCTTCTGTTGGCTCTCCTTCTGTTTCGGGTTCTGTAATTGTTGATTCAGCTTCTTCTTCTCCTTTGGTTTCGATTGTGCCTAAAAGAGGAACTACTAGACCTGACACTCCCATTCCTTCAATGGTTGTAGGGTCGGTCCCAGTATACCTTAATCCCATTCTAGAAAATGAAATGGTTGAGCTAGGTATGTTCAGCTCCTGCACGTTTGATACACCAAATGGATAGCATTCTGGTTTGGAATGTAAGGGGGTTAAATGGACCCAAAAAAACAAGATGGTGTGAAACATTTCCTATCTATGTATCATGTTAATCTTGTTTGACTAATCGAAACAAAAGTGGTTTTAGAGAAATGCTTGGAATTTCAAAAAAATATTTGTCATAGATTCTCTATAATTCATAATGCTCAGACTGGCACGAGGAGTCGTATATGGGTTCTTTGGAAACCTTCTAGCATCAATTTACATTACATTCTGATTTCTAAACTAGTTATTTTATACAGAGTAGCTGATGAGAATAATTCCCTATTATTAGCCTTTATATATAGGAGCAATGATCTGAATATTCGAAAAGAGTTGTTGAAATATCTCCCTTCTGTGGCTGCAGATTATCTGGAACCTTGGATTTGCATTGGAGATTTAACCACGTGCTTTATATGGATGATAGAATGGGAGGAAATGATATTACTTCTGAAGAAATTTATGATTTTAAGAAATTTATCACCAGTAATCATCTTTCTGAAATAAGACATGTGGGTTGTAAATTCACTTGGAACAACGGATCTATCTTTTCCTGTATTGACTGAGGTATCATGAATGCAGAATGCTTAATTAATTTTGATCAAGTATTACCTCCTGGAATATCAGATCATTCACCGTTGTTATGCATCTAAGGGGAAGTAGTAATGTGATAAAGAGAAGGATCAAGTTTTGTAATATGTGGGCTTCCCACCCAAATTTTCTTCAGATCATTGGGGATGAATGGAAGAAAGAAGTCTCTGGAACGCCTATGTGAGCGTATTAATGTTATGGAATGATCACATTACAATGACCTACGGTCACACACAATTTACAATCAATTTTACACAAGACGGTCACATCCCTATATAATGTGTGGCGCGTTCTGTGCTGGTGCCAAAACATTATGGTGATCAACATAATTCTTGGTTATGTCTTTGGGAGTGTAATGGTATTTAAACACGTCATTGTCTGCTGGCATCATCACACATAAACCAAACATGTGTGGACGACCAATGGATAATAGCGGTACATAACCGAGGACCGCAAGTAACGATCATGTAGATAGTGTATGACAGTTGTGCAGTTAATGTGTTCATGAGCAATATAAGGGATGATCACATTATAATGACTTGTGATCATACACAATTTATTTTCCGTTTGTCCACAATATGATCACGACCCTATATAATGCGGACATGGCAATGCTTCTTGATTGGACATATTGTACTAAAATAAATGCAATGATCAAATTATATTGATATGTGATCATACACACCATGTAGAAGTACTTTGTGGTCAATCAACTAACAAATATTAATATATACGTGCGTAGCATAAACCACCATCATTTGAACACATATGCAACAACCGCAACAACAGTAATAAAATCAAAAGAAAATCGACCATCTAAATGGATGTGATAACCTATTTCACATGTCAAAGCGGCCATATCCGACTGACATAATTAATTAGTTACACGGTATAACAAAAGTTCATCAGTACAAGATACGTATGCATAAAAACACGACAATGCTTCTTGTCTGATCACATCAACCAACATTAATATTGTTTGATCACATAATACTTACGTGTGATCATAACAAAATCAGATACCAACATAACAAGTGATCACTATAATATTGTTTGATAGAAACATGCCCCAATGTGTAGAACTTCACGAACCAAATGTTCACAATAAAACAAATATTATACTAACGTGCCCCAATGTGTAGGACACTGATCACTCGCAAAATTCATGAACTTCATGTTGTAGATACCGGGATTTTGATGCATGATACATCCTTATAGAAAAAAGCAAGAAAGAGAAGAAAACCGATAAATACATGCATTTACATGTATTTTATCCATCTAAAGCCACATACATGATTACATGTGAGCTTACCTAGCCACATGTACATTTTTTACATAGAAAAACTGGAGCCATGCAAGTCATAAGAACAAGTACTCTAGGTCGCGGGATCGAATCCTCACAAAAGCATTCAAGAACACTCACAAAAGCTAAATACAAACACTCTCTTCGTCCAATATGAATCTCCACTCCCTAGGCAGATTGTATTCACACCACCATCGTCCATGCATGCATGGACGACAATAGGTTTATCCTCCCTTACTGTAGGCTGGTCGCCCTTGGTGACTCCGCCCACACGTGGTCAATTGACCCCCCTTGGTCATCTTGCAAGTTGTGCTGAGTTATCGGAGACTACGAGGTGTGCCTGGGTACATGAATTCCTACTACCTCCTCCTCCTCCTATAAATACTACTCCTCTCAAAGCCATTTGTCTAACCTACTCACTATCCAATTCATTCCCTCATTTCTTCATTCTATTCTTCATCCATTCTCTCTACTTCTCATTCTACTTCCTATACTCTTATACCATCTTTCATATCATTATTCTACTATCCTCCCTACTATCTTCACTACCTATCATCTTTCTCACCTCTTTAATCTTCATTCTCCCATAATCATAAAACCCTAAACACTCATCCTATTCTATTCATCCTAAACTCCATAAAAAACCTAGCTTAAACACGTTCAAAACCACAAAAAAGAGCTTTCTTTATCCCTTTTATCCACCAACTCTCTTTTTCCATCTTCTCCATCATCCTATTTCTCCATTTTGGCACTTTGAGAGGAGGTTTCTAAAGGCATCACAAGGAGGAGTTTTCAAGCATCAAAAGGCTAGGCAAGGCTTTCCTAACAAAGTCACAATGTTAGCTTTAAGTGTTCTTTTTTCTTGTAAATAAGTGTATGTGTGTATCTTTTATTTTGTAAAGTTCTTGTTGCATGATTCAATGAAATGATTCTATAAAGTGTTCATCCATTTCCCTTCCAAACTTTATAAAAAACGCACCTTTAAACTTTTAGTAGAGTAATTCGTTTTGTGAGAGGCGAACTCTTAAAGTCTTTACTTTTCGAGTTCGTAGCCATATCACCGGATCCATTCTTGGGTTTCACAGGAGGAGTCTTCTTTATTTTCTTTTAGTTTTTTTCTTGGATTTTCTCTTTAAAAAGTCGGGTGGCGACTCCCATTTTGAACCAAAACACATCCGAGATTGTATAAACTATGGTAAAACATGGTTTTACAATGTATCGATGTAACTTTAGGGCGTTCTTATATTTCAAAATAATATCTGCATAAATCACTCTCTTCCGAGCCTAATATATTAATGAGCAAGTTAGGTTAAATTTAGAAGAATTTGGAACTAGCGGATGTTCACTCTTAAAGGTTTAATTCAAGGACTCATAAAATGCATAAGGGAAAGTGATTTTATAAAATATTATTCATGAAATGTATGATGAATTCCTTAAAGAGTTTTCAAAGGTTAAACCCCAGCACAAATCACCAAATCACACCCCAATCCGCGTGGACGTTCGGAAGCCCGAACGACGAGGAAAAATGTCTACGGGATTTTTGGCGACTCCACTGGGGAGTTTTTTTTAAAGTGGGTAAAACTTGAAAAAGTTTTAGTCTGTTTTAAAATTTTTAGAAGGAAAATTGATTTTTACTTATATTACTAAGTCATTCTTTTTTAGGCATAATGCATTGCATATACAGGGGCATTCCTTTGACATGTAATATGTCGTAGGAGCACGTAAATCGACGGTTTAGGTTTTTCTTTTTAACCACAAAAAATAACACATGGGATGCCGGACCGACTATACTCAATTGATGCCTTTACACCGAGAGAGCATCAGTCACTAAATCCACTCATGCATCACTCTACGAGGTCTCCACTCGAGCCTCCAAGAGCAACACCCCACACATTCAAGTTGCCTTTACAATGAGAATCCACCGGGGCGAGTACATGAGCCGCTAAGCCTTATCCAGCCAATAAAGTCTTTTGTACATAGAGCCATGGTTTAGGATCCCCTTTGTTCATATGTATGCTATGTGCTATGTGTTTAATTTTGTAAAGAGTCGGCCCAAGTTTTACGGGTGCTATTCTAGTGCATGTAGTAGTCATTGGGCTGAAAAGAGTCATGTTTACCAACTAAGTTAATTAACCTAAAAAATTAAGGTTAACCCAGTAGTTGGGCCCATTTATCTATAAAGGTTGATTCTCTTGGTTCATAAAGTAAACTCAACTCGCCTTTGATGATTTTATATGGCTCTTTGCGACATCTCCTTAAAGAAGGTCCAATAAACCAGATTAAAGTCAAAATAAAGTTAGGGGGTAAAGTTTTAGACTGCATATAATCACCGAGCTTGAGTAAGTTAATTTATCGAGTTAATTATCGAATCCATCATACTTATGGCCGACCCGTGGTTAAGCCAACCATATTGGATTTGGTAATTAAGTCCTTAAACTAATTACAACTCGCTCCTCTGTTGGTTTTATCCAGTCCTTAATGACATTCACTTTCATAAACAAATAAAAACAAAAATGTATAGAAAAAGGTGTCAGACTATTAGCCCTATTGATCATCGTATTAGTCCGCGTAATAATCGACATAGCTTGAGTTGGTCTGAGTAGGTGGTCCAAGTTACAGATTCTCCTTAAAACGGTCAGCATGTGGATGGGGCCCATCCGAATTGAGAAACACTGACTTGTACCCCCATACTCGGTTCTGATTCGCTATGTTCGGCTTTGTTCTGCACTTTATAATGATCGATCGTCCTTAGGATCATGTAGAGCTAGGGTCATGCAAGCTCGTGTCCCGGGCGAGTCATCTTGCTAAGTCAGCATATAGGTCGTGCACCTTAGGAGGTCCCATACAGGTCCATTAGGTCATGCATTCGCGTAGTGGGTTGTTAATAAAAGGTCAATCTCTGAATTGTGTGTTGTTTTCCTTAATCAGTATAGGAGACCCGAACCTAACTTGGATCCCCAGCCCGTCAGATCGCTTGATCCAAAACCCAGACTTCGTCCCGTTAGCACCTAGGCCCAAAGCTTCTCGCCGGTTGCAGTTCGACATGTCTTTTGGGGAGAACAGTGGGGACAACCAAATTCATGAGACTTTGGCCAAACTACTTGAACACATGTTCAAACAAGTAGATGCTTCAATTACGTTTGCTACCTTACAGCAAGAGAAGAAAGCCGAGCAGCACACCGCTCAACAGCGGGAACACATCGAGAGGTAAAATGTTCGCATAGAGCAACAGCAAGAGACCCAGAATGGTGTTTTGGAAGCTATGCAACGTATCAACGTGCGCATGGGAGTGGTTGATGATGATGAGAATGCCATTGAAATTCTCCCTAACCCTCCAACTGAAAAAGGCAAAGGAAAGCTAGGAGAAAGTTCCAATGCTGGAAGGGTTATTCATGTACCTGATGACCCGACACTTAAGCCACCGTCATTAGTGGCTACCCCTCAAGCTGTTTCAGTCAAAGCTGAGTTACTAGACCCCGTCATTCGGGACATAAAAGTTCAGCTGAATGTTTTCAAGGATGCTGTAAACCAAATGTCGGTTTTCACTAACCAGTTCGTCGAGTTCGAACCGCCTGCTGAGGTTAATGCTAACATAGTAGAGAAAATGGACATACCCCTAAAGAAGTTTTACCCATTTGAGAATCCAACCCATCACGTATGGGAGTTCAACCGAGTGATGCCACTTTGAGGCATTGGTACTGAACATTACAAGCAAGTCTTCCCATTATCGCTGAATGATGAGGCGTTGCCTGGTACTACACTCTTCCTCTGGAGGTGCCGGGAGATTGGACCGCCCTTCGCAGGGAATTCATCGAGCATTACAGCAAAATTCAGAAGGACAAGATGACCTTATCAGATATCATAGCAATCCGACAAGGAGATGATGAATCATTTATGGCTTATTAAAAGAGATGGTACGCTAAGCTATCCCAGGTGACTGGCATCATCCCCACTGAAATGCAACTGAACACGTTTGTCCGTGGTTTAAAGCCAAGTCTGGCGCAACAGCTAGATTTCCATGTGGTTGAGAGTTTTGAATATCTGAAGAAGTTATATATGTCCTAAAGTTGGAAGAGCAACAACATGGGGAGAAAGACCATTAGCACTCCTAAGGCAACTGAGGCCAACGTTGTCTAGAATGTGAATCGCGGCCCACCTCCAAAGCCGGCCTACTTCCAGTATGACTCATATACCCCGCTGGAAATGACTTATACTGAAGCCTTGAACCGATTGCTGAAATCAAACAAGATCCAGCTAAAGGCCTGAACTTGAGATTAAGGGACCAGGATGGAATAATAATGCTTATCGTAAATACCACCGGGCCAGGGGCCATGACACTGAGCAATGTTGGACGCTCAAGAACTACATTGAAAAGATGATCCGTTCTTGGGAACTATCGCTACCCAAGGCCGCAAGTAAGCCTAACAACAAAAACAATCCTCTCCCATATTATGTTATCTTTGTAGGAGAAGGTACTTTTGACCCAACTGAATGCATTACCGATGAAGGAGCACCCACACTCCCCCCTGAAGATTTGACAGCCTCTACTGTCAACAACATTTGGCTTAGCGAAGAAGAGGACATATACGAAGATGGTCCGGTGGTGATGACTTCTTGTCCGATAAAGAAGAAGAAGCTCCACCTAGTGTTGCATTCCTAACTAGGTCAGGGAGGCATAATCAGGCAAGAACCGAACCTGTGGTTCCTACGTCAAATCCAAGTCCCGCGAGAACAGAGGCGCTTGCTACTCCTGAGGATCCTATCCTCACACAAATGAAGAAGACTGTGGCAAATGTGTCAATTTGGCAAATAATATGTGTCTCTAAACCGCATCGAGAGCTTGTGCTGGGGGCTCTCCAGAATGCTATCATTCCTACTTCTACAACTCCAGAAGCCTTGGTCTCACATGTTGGCGCAAGCCAAGGCGGCATTACTTTCAGTGATGAAGATTTGCTTGTATCTGGAATGAACCATAATAAAGCCTTGTACTTAACTGCACTTTGTTTTAATAAAGTGATTCCATTGATTTTAGTGGATAATGGTTCTGCTGTAAATGTTTGTCCCTAGCGTACTGCTGCCAAGTTGGGGGTTCAAAAAGGTCAATTGGTTCAAGACGCTGTGTTACTTGGCGCATATTACAATACCCCTCAAAAGTCACTAGGCACGGTGACTTTACCTATCACCTTTGATCATATCGCTCAGAATGTAGAGTTTATGGTTTTGGATATTCCTACTACTTTTAATATGTTACTAGGACGCCCATGGCTACATAACTGCAATGCTATGGCATCAACGCTGCATCAAAAGGTAAAGATGGTCGTACATAATCAGGTGATTACCCTTTCGGGAGGGACTGTTTCTGGAACCTTCGAGCTTAAGCAACCTGTGCTAGAGGTTGAGTACACTTCGACTGATGTAGACCTTTACAACTTCGACATGATTGCGACTATAAGGGATGAAATGCCCTTTGATTTTCTCCTTATTCTAATCTAAAGATCCATGCCATTATGAGGAGACAGGGGTACTTCCGTGGGATGTCTTTAAGAAGAAGGCCAAATAAAGTTGCACCAAGATTCTCTACCTCCACGCATTCTTGTCATTTTGGCTTAGGATACAAGCCAACCAATCAGGAGGTTTGTCTTGCCAAGGCTGCTTGGCCCGTCAGAGAAACCAGTTTGACTCTCTTACATTGATGGAGACTATGCCGTATCCGCTGAATTTGAACAGACAATCCGTAAGGCAAGGGGATGACTTCCTTGGTACGGATTCCTGGAACCCCGATATGTTAACGGTATTAGCGTTCCCGAGTCGGAGGTCTTTAACGACTATGATGTCTCGGTGAAAGAAGTTGTCAAGCATAAGATGGATGAGAAATCACCCCTCGAGTGGACTCATTCCTCGGGAGGAAGTATGTTCGGTCTACTGATTGGTCAAGAAGCGGCAAAAGAAGAAAAAGAAATTGACCCGGTGGTTGTTGTGTTGTCCAATCCTGAATTTGATCCAAGTACCATGATTTCTGCCGATGGGGGTTACTGCGAAGTGACCTGGGTTGATTCTGTCAACAATAAATGTACCCTAGTGTTAGGAGAACCTTGTAAGGTCTGGTTTGAGTCGAGCACTAGTGGGTTTGTAATCGAGTTTGAGTCAGCTGGGAATGCACTTCTTCCCTTCTCCCTAATTGTTGTGCCAATAATTATGAATTTGATGTTGAACCTTTAAAAGACTTTAATGAATTAACACAAGCCATGAATGACCACGAGAATCACATGGCACCCATTGAAGAGACCATCGCCATCAATGTGGGGATGCCTGAAACTTCCCGGGAATTGAAATTCGCAAGTCATTAACCATGGAGGAGCAACAGGAGTTCACAACGCTTTTAAATAAGTTTGTCGATGTCTTTGCTTGGTCTTACCAAGACATGCCTGGGATCGATAGAGAGATCGTTGAACACGTAATTCCCCTTTTTCCTGGATGCAAAGCAGGTACAACAGGTGACCTCGATAAATAAAGAATGAATGGTCAGAAAAAATTCACAATGAGGTCAAAAAGTAGTTAGAAGCTAAGTTTATCATGATAGTAGAATTCCCGGAGTGGGTGGGTAATATTCTCCCGGTGCGAAAGAAAGATGGGAAGGTGCGAATGTGTGTCGAATTTCGAGACCTGAACAAGGCCAGCCCAAAGGATTGCTTTCCTTTGCCACATATTGATGTCCTGGTTAATCATACTTGTGGACACGAGCTGCTATCATTCATGGATGGAAATGTTGGCTACAACCAGATCAAAATGGCTGAAGAAGACATGGAGAAAACATCTTTCATTACTCCATGGGGGACTTTCTGTTGTTGATGTATAATTGATGCAAGGCTAAGGTTTTGATCAATTACACATCAAGGGGTGACGTGCAACCGATCTAGGCGTAGGAAGGATTCACGTTAAAACATAGGGTTTTGTAAAGGATATCTTAAATAAAGATAGATACTTTGGATAGTTATAGGGAATTGAACTTGATACAGAAACACCATAAGTAGAATCCCAAGGGCTTCTTGTTCATCTACTTAGTTACGGAAACACCTTCTAAGTAGAGGAACAAGTTCTACATCACCACTTGAATAGCCAATTTAAGATACAATAGTAGAAAAGGAAAGAGGATAATCTCAGGATGAGCAAAAGCTCGTTTTGTATTCATAATTCGAAGCAGTGTCTGTCGTCTTTTGGACGTTACAAACCTCCTTATATACTAGTCTAAGTCCTATTCCTACTAGCACAACTAACTTGACGCCTAAGTAGTCTAAATCCTTCTAGGATTTGGCTTTACTAACACTAATGGGATTAGTTACAAAATTGGACAAATCCTTCTAGGAATTGGCTTTCCTAATCCTAATTGGATTAGTTCAAAATTGTCGTTCTAGACTAGGACTCCTAATATTGACGTCTACCCTCCTCCTAAGTGACCTCCCACCTACTAAGTACTATTTGGCATTATGCTTTACAACTTATTTAATAAAAAGCAACTACTATAACAAACTTAGCTACTAATAAAGAAAATAACTACTAATAATGAAAAAAAGCAAATACTACTAATATAACTTCTCTTCTATGGACTTCTCTTTCACGTGACTTGTATACTTCCATGGACTTCATTCACGTGACTTTGCTCCCCTTTAGCTTTCTTGGATGTCATGAACCCTTCATGAACCTAGGGTCCCAAAAGGTGAGATCAAGGCTAAGTAGATCTCCATCATTCTCCCCTGGTTTCAAAGAGTTTGTCCTCAAACTCCGTTGAATTCATTGGACCTCCTTATTGGGTGAGCGGGGCTGATCTCCATCACCCTCCATGAACCTAGGGTCCCCAAAGGTGAGACCATGGCTAGGTGAATGTCGATCGTTCTCCCCCAGTTGCAAAAGGTTTGTCCTCAAACTCGGTTGAATGCATTGGACCTCCTTATTGGGTGAGCGGGGCTGATTTTCATCACCCTCCATGAACCTAGGGTCCCCAAAGGTGAGACCAAGGCTAGGTGAATCTCCATCATTCTCCCCTGGTTGCAAAGAGTTTACCCTCAAACTCGGTTGGATGAATTGACTCTTTATGAGCATAGAGGTGGTTTCATTCTGGTTGGGTACGAAGGTGTAAGTATTTGATCGTTCATCATGAGGTATGGCTCGTTCAAACATTCATGGCCTGTCATGTAAGACGTTGCAAGCATCTATAAGTAGGATTTCACAGCGGATTGAATCATGATACATGTTACCTATAGGGAATTGCACAAAACATCTTCTGGTCACTTGAATGCCCTCACTTTGATGAACCCATAGGCTGGTATATGGGGCTATATGGGGAATGTTGGGAGCTTCTAACTCATCCACCAAAGCTTGTGCTACACCATATGGCCAACTGTTTCCTTCAATAATCAAAGAACAAGCTTTGTTCTCGATTATACACTATGTTTGAACAATAGCCTCTCTTGGATCTTCTTGTTGTTCTTCTAACTCCACAAGATTTTCCTCGTCATCATACTCATCAAAGATTGGAGGTTGGTCAAAACAATTGATGCTTTCATAAAATCTTGGAGGGAATTTAAAATCGTCCTCTGGCTCATCTTTTAAACATTGATCTTCAAAAGGCTCAAAAAGGACCTTACCAGCTTCTGGAGCATCATCAACTTCTAGAGGGAGACTAAGATTAATCTCTTGCTCCTCTTGAACTTGATGTTCCTCATGAACCAGGGTGGTTCACATGACTTCTTGGAAATATAGTTAAATTCATACAAAGCCATCTCAAATTGTAGCACTGTGAGTTCAAAGAGTTTAAATTCACGTCTCAATCTCCTTTTCTCCTTCAAAATCTGATCAATCTTTTGAGATGAAGGTTTATTGGACAACATGGCTAAGGTTCTTTTGTTGAGGGAGTAAAAAGGATTGTGTTTGGAATGAGTTTCGGCCGTTGGGGATTAGGGTTGCATCGAGAGAAACCTAAGCTCTGATACCAATTTTGATGTATAACTGATGCAAGGCTAGGGTTTTGATCAATTACACATCAAGGGGTGACGTGCAACCAATCTAGGTGTAGGAAGGATTCACGCCAAAACCTAGGGTTTTGTAAAGAATATCTCCATAAAGATATATACTTTGGATAGTTCTAGGGAGTGAACTACAGAATTACCACAAGTTGAATCCCTAGGGCTTCTTATTCTTCTACTTGGTTACAGAAACACCTTCTAAGTATAGGAACAAGTTCTACCTAACCACTTGAATATCTAACTTAAGATACAATAGTGAAAAAGGAAAGAGGGATACTCTCCTAATCCTAATTGAATTTGTTAGAGAATTATCGTCCTAGACTAGAACTCCTAATATTGACGTCTACCCTCCTCCTAAGTGACGTCCAACCTATTAAATACTATTTGGCATTATGCCTTACAACTTAATTAATAAAAAGCAACTACTATAATAAACTTAGCTACTAATAAAGAAAATAACTATTAATAATGAAAAAAAGCAAATACTACTAATATAACTTCTATTCTGTGGACTTCTCTTTCACGTGACTTGTATACTTCCATGGACTTCATTCACGTGACTTTGCTCCCCTTTAGCTTGCTTGGACTTCATGAACCCTTCATGATCCTAGGGTCCCCAAAGGTGAGATCAAGGCTAAGCGGATCTCCATCATTATGCCCTGGTTGCAAACAGTTTGTCCTCAAACTCGGTTGAATGCATTGGACCTCCTTATTGGGTGAGCAGGGCTGATGATTTCCATGACCCTCCATGAACCTAGGGTCCCCAAAGGTGACACCAATGCTAGGTAAATCTCCATCATTCTCCCCTGGTTGCAAAGAGTTTGCCCTCAAAATCGGTTGGATGAATTGACTCTTTTTGAGCATAGACGTAGTTTCATTCTGGTTGGGTATGATGGTGGAAGTATTTGATCGTCCATCATGAGGTATGGCTCGATCAAACATCCATGGCCTGTCATGTAAGACGTTGCAAGCATATATAGGTAGAATTTCACAGCGGATTGAATCATGATACATGTTACCTAAAGGGAATTGCGCAAAACATCTTCTGGTCACTTGAATGACCTCACTTTGATGAACCCATAGGCTGGTATATGGGGCAATATGGGGAATGTTGGGTGCTTCCAACTCGTCCACCAAAGCTTGTGCTACACCATATGGCCAGCTGTTTCCTTCAATAATCAAAGAACAAGCTTTGTTCTCGATTATACACTATGTTTTAACAATAGCCTCTCATGGATCTTCTTGTTGTTCTTCTAACTCAACAAGATTTTCCTCGTCATCATACTCATCAAAGATTGGAGGTTGGTCAAATAATTGATCCTTTCATAAAATCTTGGAGGGAAATTAAAATCGTCCTCTAGCTCATCTTTTAAACATTGATCTTCAAAAGGCTCAAAAAGGACCTTACCAACTTCTGGAGCATCATCAACTTCTAGAAGGTGATTAAGATTAATCTCTTGCTCCTCTTGAACCTTATGTTCCTCATGAACCAGGGGTGGTTCACATGACTTCCTGGAAATATAGTTAAATTCATACAAAGCCATCTTAAATTGTAGCACTGTAAGTTCAAGGAGTTTAAATTCACGTCTCAATCTATTTTCTTCCTTCAAAATCTGATCACTCTTTTGAGATGAAGGTTTGTTGGACAACATGGCTAAGGTTCTTTTGTGGAGGGAATAAAAAGGATTGTGTTTGGAATGAGTTTAGGCCGTTGGGGATTAGGGTTGCATCGAGAGAAACCTAAGCTCTGATACCAATTTTGATGTATAACTGATGCAAGGCTAGGGTTTTGATTAATTACACATCAAGGGGTAACGTGCAACCAATATAGGTGTAGGATGGATTCACGTTAAAACCTAGGGTTTTATAAGGATATCTCAATAAAAATATATACTTTGGATCGTTCTAGGGAGTTGAACTTGATACAGAAACACCACAAGTTGAATCCCTAGGGCTTCTTGTTCTTCTACTTAGTTATAGAAACACCTTCTTAGTATAGGAACAAGTTCTACCTAACCACTTGAATATCCAATTTAAGATACAATAGAAGAAAAGGAAAGAGGGATACTCTCAGGATGAGCAAAAGCTCGTTTTGTATTCATAATTTGAAGTAGTGTCTGTCCTCTTTTGGACGTTACGATCCTCCTTATATACTAAACTAAGTCCTAATCCTACTAACACAACTAACTTGACGCCTAAGTAGCCTAAATCCTACTAGGATTTGGCTTTCCTAATATTAATGGGATTAATTACAAAATTGGACGAATCCTTTTAGGAATTAGGAATTGGCTTTCCTAATCCTAATTGGATTAGTTACAGAATTATTGTCCTAGACTAGGACTCCTAATATTGACGTCTACCCCCCTCCTAAGTGACGTCCCACCTACTAAATACTATTTGACATTATGCCTTACAACTTTATTAATAAAAAGCAGCTACTATAACAAACTTAGCTACTAATAAAGAAAATAACTACTAATAATGAAAAAAAGCAAATACTACTAATATAACTTCTCTTCTATGGACTTCTCTTTCACGTGACTTGTATACTTCCATGGACGTCATGAACCCTTCATGATCCTAGGGTCCTTAAAGGTGAGATCAAGGCTAAGCGGATCTCCATCATTCACCCCTGGTTGCAAAGAGTTTGTCCTCAAACTCGGTTGAATGCATTGGACCTCCTTATTGGGTGAGCGGGGCTGATGTCCATCGCCCTCTATGAACCTAGGGTCACCAAAGGTGAGACCAATGTTAGGTGAATCTCCATCATTCTCCCCTAGTTGCATAGAGTTTGTCCTCAAACTCGGTTGAATGCATTAGACCTCCTTATTGGGTGAGCGGGGCTAATTTCCATCGCCCTCCATGAACTTAGGGTTCCTAAAGGTGAGACCAAGGCTAGGTGAATCTCCATCATTCTCCCCTGGTTGCAAAGAGTCTGCCCTCAAACTCGGTTGGATGAATTGACTCTTTATGAGCATAGAGGTGGTTTCATTCTAATCGGGTGTGAAGGTGTAAGTATTTTTTAATCCATCATGAGGTATGGCTCGATCAAACATCCATGGACTGCCATGTAAGACGTTGTAAGCATCTATAGGTAGAATTTCATAGAGGATTGAATCATGATACATGTTACCTATAGGGAATTGCACAAAACATCTTCTGGTCAATTGAATGCCCTCGCTTTGATTATCCCATAGGCTGGTATATGGGGCTATATGTGGAATGTCGGGCGCTTCTAACTCGTCCACGAAAGCTTTTGCTACACCATATGGCTAGCTGTTTCCTTCAATAATCAATGAACAAGCTTTGTTCTCGATTATACACTAAGTTTGAACAATAGCCTCTCTTGGATCTTCTTGTTGTTCTTCTAACTCCACAAGATTTTCCTCGTCATCATACTCATCAAAGATTGGAGGTTGGTCAAAACAGTTGATGCTTTCAACAAATCTTGGAGGGAAATCAAAATCGTCCAAAGGCTCATCTTTTAAACATTGATCTTCAAATGGCTCAAAAAGGACCTTACCAACTTCTGCAGCATCATCAACTTCTAGAGGGAGATTAAGATTAATCTCTAGCTCCTCTTGAACTTGATGTTCCTCATGAACTAAAGGTGGCTCACGTGACTTCCTCGAAATATAGTTAAATTCATACAAAGCCATCTCAAATTGTAGCACCGCCAGTTCAAGGAGTGAACTCTTTTGAGATGAAGGTTTGTTGGACAACATGGCTAAGGTTCTTTTGTGGAGGGAATAAAAAGGATTGTGTTTGGAATGAGTTTAGGCCATTGGGGATTAGGGTTGTATCGAGAGAAACCTAAGCTCTGATACCAATTTTGATGTATAACTAATGCATGGCTAGGGTTTTGATCAATTACACATCAAGGGGTGACGTGTAACCAATCTAGGTGTAGGAAGGATTCACGTTAAAACCTAGGGTTTTGGATATCTCAATAAAGATAGGTACTTTGTATAGTTCTTGGGATTTGAACTTGATACAGAAACACGACAAGTCGAATCCTTAGGGTTTCTTATTCTTCTACTTAGTTATAGAAACACCTTCCAAGTATAGGAACAAGTTTTACCTAATCACTTGAATAGCCAATTTAAGATACAATAGTAGAAAAGGAAAGAGGGATACTCCCAGGATGAGCAAAAGCTAATTTTGTATTTATAATTCGAAGCAGTGGTTGTCCTCTTTTGGACGTTACAAACCTCCTTATATACTAGACTAAGTCCTAATCCTACTAGCACAACTAACTTGACGCCTAAGTAGCCTAAATCCTTCTAGGATTTAGCTTTCCTAATATTAATGGGATTAGTTACAAAATTGGACGATTCCTTCCAGGAATTGGTTTTCTAATCCTAATTGGATTAGTTACAGAATTGTCGTCCTTGACTAGGACTCCTAATATTGACGTCTACCCTCCTCCTCCTAAGTGACGTCCCACCTACTAAATACTATTTGGCTTTATGCCATACAACTTAATTAATAAAAAGCAACTACTATAATAAACTTAGCTACTAATAAAGAAAATTACTACTAATAATGAAAAAAAGCAAATACTACTATTATAACTTCTCTTCTATGGACTTCTCTTTCACGTGACTTGTATACTTCCATGGACTTCATTCACGTAACTTTGCTCCCCTTTAGCTTGCTTGGACGTCATGAACCCTTCATGAACCTAGGGTCCCCAAAGGTGAGATCAAGGCTAAGCGGATCTCCATTATTCTTCCCGGGTTGCAAAGAGTTTATGCTCAAACTCGGTTGAATGCATTGGACCTCCTTATTGGGTGAGCGGGGCTGATGTCCATCGCCCTCCATGAACCTAGGGTCACCAAAGGTGAGACCAATGTTAGGTGAATCTCCATCATTCTCCCTCTAGTTACAAAGAGTTTGTCCTCAAACTCGGTTGAATGCATTGGACCTCCTTATTGGGTGAGCGGGGCTGATTTCCATCACCCTCCATGAACATAGGGTCCCCAAAGGTGAGACCAAGGCTAGGTGAATCTCCATCATTCTCCCCTGGTTGCCAAGAGTCTGCCCTAAAACTCGGTTGGATGAATTGACTCTTTATGAGCATAGAGGTGGTTTGATTCTAATCGGGTGTGAAGGTGTAAGTATTTGTTAATCCATCATGAGGTATGGCTCGATCAAACATCCATGGACTACCATGTAAGACGTTGCACAAAACATCTTCTGGTCAATTGAATGCCCTCGCATTGATTAACCCATAGGCTGGTATATGGGCTATATGTGGAATGTTGGGCGCTTTTAACTCGTCCACCAAAGCTTTTGCTACACCATATGGCCAACTGTTTCCTTCAATAATCAAAGAACAAGCTTTGTTCTCGATTATACATGAAGTTTGATTAATATCCTCTCTTGGATCATCTTGTTGTTCTTCTAACTCCACAAGATTTTCCTCGTCATAACACTCATCAAAGATTGGAGGTTGGTCAAAACAATTGATGCTTTCATCAAATCTTACAGGGAAATCAAAATCGTCCTGACGCTCATCTTTTAAACATTGATCTTCAAAAGGCTCAAAAAGGACCTTACCAACTTATGCAGCATCATCAACTTCTAGAGGGAGATTAAGATTAATCTGTAGCTCCTCTTGAACTTGATGCTCCTCATGAACCATGGGTGGTTCACGTGACTTCCTGGAAATATAGTTAAATTCATGCAAAGCCATCTCAAATTGTAGCACCGTGAGTTTAAGGTGTTTAAATTTACGTCTCAATCTCCTTTTCTCCTTTAAAATCTAATCACTCTTTTGAGATGAAGGTTTGTTGGACAACATGGCTAAGGTTCTGTTGTGGAGGGAATAAAAAGGATTGTGTTTGGAATGAGTTTAGGCCGTTGGGGATTAGGGTAGCATCGAGAGAAACCTAAGCTCTGATACCAATTTTGATGTATAACTGATACAAGGCTAGGGTTTTGATAAATTACACTTCAAGGGGTGACTTGCAACCAATCTAGGTGTAGGAAGGATTCACGTTAAAACTTAGGGTTTTGTAAAGTATATCTCAATAAAGATATATACTTTGGATAGTTCTTGGGAGTTGAACTTGATACAAAAAGACCACAAGTTGAATCCCTAGGGCTTCTTGTTCTTCTACTTAGTTACAGAAACACCTTCTAAGTATAGGAACAAGTTCCACCTAACCACTGGAAGATACAATAGTAGAAAAGGAAAGAGGGATACTCTCAGGATGAGCAAAAACTCGTTTTGTATTCATAATTTGAAGTAGTGTCTGTCCTCTTTTGGACGTTACAAACCTCCTTATATACTAAACTAAGTCCTAATCTTACTAGCACAACTAACTTGACGCCTAAGTAGCCTAAATCCTTCTAGGATTTCGCTTTCCTAATATTAATGGGATTAATTACAAAATTGGACGAATCCTTTTCGGAATTGGCTTTCCTAATCCTAATTGGATTAGTTACAGAATTATCGTCCTTGACAAGGACTCCTATTATTGACGTCTACCCTCCTCCTAAGTGACGTCCCACCTACTAAATACTATTTGGCATTATGCCTTACAACTTATAAATAAAAAGCAGCTACTATAACAAACTTAGCTACTAATAAAGAAAATAACTACTAATAATGAAAACAGGCAAATACTACTAATATAACTTATCTTCTATGGACTTCTCTTTCACGTGACTTGTATACTTCCATGGACTTCATTCACGTGGCTTTGCTCCCCTTTAGCTTGCTTGGACGTCATGAACCCTTTAAGAATCTAGGGTCCCCAAAGGTAAGATCAAGGCTAAGCGGATCTCCATCATTTTCCCCTGGTTGCAAAGAGTTTGTCCTCAAACTCGGTTGAATGCATTGGACCTCCTTAATGGGTGAGCGGGGCTGATGTCTATCGCCCTTCATGAACCTAGGGTCACCAAATGTGAGACCAATGTTAGGTGAATCTCCATCATTCTCCCGTAGTTGCAAAGAGTTTGTCCTCAAACTCGGTTGAATGCATTCGACCTCTTTATTAGGTGAGTGGGGCTGATTTCCATCACCCTCCATGAACCTAGGGTCCCCAAAGGTTAGACCAAGGCTAGGTGAATCTCCATCATTCTCCTCTGGTTGCATAAAGTTTGCCCTCAAACTCGGTTGGATGAATTGACTCTTTATGAGCGTAGAGGTGGTTTCATTCTAATTGGGTATGAAGGTGTAAGTATTTGTTAATCCATCATGAGGTATGGCTCGATCAAACATCCATGGACTTCCATGTATGACGTTGCAAGCATATATAGGTATAATTTCACAGCGGATTGATTCATGATACATGTTACCTATAGGGAATTGCACAAAACATCTTCTGGTCAATTGAATGCCCTTGCTTTGATGAAACCATAGGCTGGTATATGGGGCTATATGGGAAATCTTGGGCGCTTCTAACTCGTCCACCAAAGCTTGTGCTACACCATATGGCCAGCTGTTTCCTTCAATAATCAAAGAATAAGCTTTGTTCTCGATTATACACTAAGTTTGAACAATAGCCTCTCTAGGATCTTCTTGTTGTTCTTCTAACACCATAAGATTTTCCTCGTCATCATACTCATCAAAGATTGGAGGTTGGTCAAAACAATTGATGCTTTCATAAAATCTTGGAGGGAATTTAAAATCGTCCTCTGGCTCATCTTTTAAACATTGATCTTCAAAAGGCTTAAAAAGGACATTAGCAACTTCTGCAGCATCATCAACTTCGAGAGGGAGATTAAGATTAATCTCTAGCTCGCCATGAACTTGATATTCCTCATGAACCATGGGTGGTTCACGTGACTTCCTGGAAATATAGTTAAATTCATACAAAGCAATCTCAAATTGTAGCACCGTGAGTTCAAGGAGTTTAAATTCACATCTCAATCTCCTTTTCTCCTTCAAAATCTGATCACTCTTTTGAGATGAAGGTTTGTTGAACAACATGGCTAAGGTTCTTTTGTGGAGGGAATAAAAAGGATTGTGTTTGGAATGAGTTTAGGCCGTTGGGGATTAGGATTGTATCGAGAGAAACCTAAGCCCTTATACCAATTTTGATGTATAACTGATGCAAGGCTAGGGTTTTGATCAATTACACATCAAGGGGTGACGTGTAACCAATCTAGGTGTAGGAAGGATTCACGTTAAAACCTAGGGTTTTGTAAAGGATATCTCAATAAAGATAGACAATTTGGGTAGTTCTAGGGAATTGAACTTGATACGGAAACATGACAAGTCGAATCGTTAAGGCTTCTTATTCTTCTACTTAGTTACAGAAACACCTTCTAAGTATAGGAAGAAGTTCTATCTAACCACTGTAATATCCAATTTAAGATACAATAGTAGAAAAGGAAAGAGGGATACTCTCAGGATGAGCAAAAGCTCGTTTTGTATTAATGATTTGAAGCTGTGTCTATCCTCTTTTGGACGTTACAAACCTCCTTATATACTAGACTAAGTCTTAATCCTACTAGCACAACTAACTTGACGCCTAAGCCGCCTAAATCCTTCAAGGATTTAGCTTTCCTAATACTAATGGGATTAGTTAAAAAATTGGACGAATCCTTCTAGGAATTGGTTTTCCTAATCCTAATTGGATTAGTTACAGAATTGTCGTCCTAGACTAGAACTCCAAATATTGACGTCTACCCTCCTCCTAAGTGACGTCCCACCTACTAAATACTATTTGGCATTATGCCTTACAACTTAATTAATAAAAAGCAACTACTATAATAAACGTAGCTACTAATAAAGAAGATAACTACTAATAATGAAAAAAAGCAAATACTACTATTATAACTTCTCTTCTATGGACTTCGCTTTCACGTGACATGTATACTTCCATGGACTTCATTCACGTGACTTTGCTCCCCTTTAGCTAGCTTGGACGTCATGAACCCTTCAAGAATCTAGGGTCCCCAAAGGTGAGATCAAGGCTAAGCGGATCTCCATCATTCTCCCCTGGTTGCAAAGAGTTTATCCTCAAACCGGTTGAATGCATTGGACCTCCTTATTGGGTGAGCGGGGCTGATCTCCATCGCCCTCCATGAACCTAGGGTCACCAAAGGTGAGACCAATGTTAGGTGAATCTCCATCATTCTCCCCTAAATGCAAAGAGTTTGTCCTCAAACTCGGTTGAATGCATTCGACCTCCTTATTAGGTGAGTGGGGCTGATTTCCATCACCCTCCATGAACCTAGGGTCCCCAAAGGTTAGACCAAGGCTAGGTGAATCTCCATCATTCTCCTCTGGTTGCATAAAGTCTGCCCTCAAACTCGGTTGGATGAATTGACTCTTTATGAGCGTAGAGGTGGTTTCATTCTAATTGGGTATGAAGGTGTAAGTATTTGTTAATCCATCATGAGGTACGGCTCGATCAAACATCCATGGACTTCCATGTATGACGTTGCAAGCATATATAGGTATAATTTCACAGCGGATTGATTCATGATACATGTTACCTATAGGGAATTGCACAAAACATCTTCTGGTCAATTGAATGCCCTCGCTTTGATTATCCCATAGGCTGGTATATGGGGCTATATGTGGAATGTCGGGCGCTTCTAACTCGTCCACGAAAGCTTTTGCTACACCATATGGCTAGGTGTTTCCTTCAATAATCAAAGAACAAGCTTTGTTCTCGATTATACACTAAGTTTGAACAATAGCCTCTCTTGGATCTTCTTGTTGTTCTTCTAACTCCACAAAATTTTCCTCGTCATCATACTCATCAAAGATTGGAGGTTGGTCAAAACAGTTGATGCTTTCAACAAATCTTGGAGGGAAATCAAAATCGTCCAAAGGCTCATCTTTTAAACTTTGATCTTCAAAAGGCTCAAAAAGGACCTTACCAACTTCTGCAGCATCATCAACTTCTAGATGGAGATTAAGATTAATCTCTAGCTCCTCTTGAACTTGATGTTCCTCATGAACCGTGGGTGGTTCACGTGACTTCCTGGAAATATAGTTAAATTCATACAAAGCCATCTCAAATTATAGCACCGTGAGTTTAAGGAGTTTAAAGTTACGTCTCCATCTCCTTTTCTCCTTCAAAATCTGATCACTCTTTTGAGATGAAGGTTTGTTGGACAACATGGCTAAGGTTCTTTTGTGGAGGGAATAAAAAGGATTGTGTTTGGAATGAGTTTAGGTCGTTGGGGATCAGGGTTGCATCGAGAGAAACCTAAACTCTGATACCAATTTTGATGTACAACTGATGCAAGGCTAGGGTTTTGATCAATTACACTTCAAGGGGTGACTTGCAACCAATCTAGGTGTAGGAAGGATTCACGTTAAAACCTAGGGTTTTGTAAAGGATATCTCAGTAAAGATAGATACTTTGGATAGTTCTAGAGATTTGAACTTGATACAGAAACACCACAAGTCGAATCCCTAGTTAGTTACAGAAACACCTTCTAAGTATAGGAACAAGTTCTACCTCACCACTTGAATAGCCAATTTAAGATACAATAGTAGAAAAGGAAAGAGGGATACTCTCAGGATGAGCAAAAGCTCATTTTGTATTCATAATTCAAAGCAGTGTGTGTCCTCTTTTGGACGTTACAAACCTCCGTATTTACTAGACTAAGTGGTAATCCTACTAGGACCACTAACTTGACGCCTACGTAGCCTAAATTCTTATAGGATTTGGCTTTCCTAAACCTAATTCGATTAGTTATAAAACTGCTGTCCACGACTAGGACTCCTAATATTGACGTCTACCCTCCTCCTAAGTGACGGCTCACCTACTAAATACTACTTAGCATAATGCTTTACAACTTAATTTATAAAAAGCAACTATTATAACAAACTTAGCTACTATTAAAGAAAATAACTACTAATAATGAAAAAAAGCGAATACTACTAATATAACTTCTCTTCTATGGTCTTCTCTTTCACGTAACTTGTATGTATACTTCGATTGACTTCTTTCACTTGACTTTTCTCCCCTTTAGCTTGGTTGGATTTCATGTACCCTCCATGAACCTAGGGTCCCCGAAGGTGAGATCAAGGCTAAGCGGATCTCCATCGGTTATACGGTCGTGCATTTCGGGTTAAAGAATGCTAGTGCTACCTACCAATGTACCGCTACTACCTTACTTCATGATATGATTCACGTGAAGGTAGAAGTGTATGTAGATAACATGATCGTCAAGTCAAAATTGCGTGGGGACCACATACTGAACTTATGCAAGTTCTTCCTTAGGCTGTGCAAGTACAACATGAGGTTGAATCCGCAGAAGTGCGCATTCGGGGTGACTTCAGGAAAGTTGTTGGGTTTTATCGTCAGCCAAATGGGAATAGAGGTTGATCCATCCAAGATCAAGGCTATTCAGGACATGCCTCCACCTCGAACGGAAAAGGAGACCCGCGGTTTCCTAGGGCGGGTACAGTATCTGAGAAGGTTAATTTCCATGCTCACGATGACTTGTGAGCCACTATTCAAGAAGTTGAAGAAGGGAGCAAAGGTCAAATGGGATAACCAGTGCCAAGCGGCATTCAATAAAGTTAAGGATGACTTAACCAACTCGCTGGTACTAGTCCCACCCATATCGGGGAAGCCATTGTTGCTTTACCTCACCATCAATCCGAGCGCTATGGGTGCTATGATAGCACAAGAAAGTGATGGGTTAGAACGAGCTATATATTACATCAGCAAGATGTTTCTTGGATGCAAGACCTGCAATTTCGAGATCGAAAAGATGGCCTTAGCATTGCTATGGTCTACAAAGAAGCTTCGCCACTATATGCTCTCACACACCGTGTATGTGATTGCGACCTGCAATCCAGTCAAATACATCATGGAACAACCCATATCAATAGGAGGATTGCTTGATGGGTGGTCATGTTATTCGAGTTCGACCTACACTTCCGACATCAAAAATCTATAAAGGGTCGCGTGGTCTCTGATTTTCTGGCTGAGTTTCCCACAGGAGATCCGGACACTTGGGGCTTGGAATTCAGTGATGAACAAATATTTCAAGTTGAAGAGGAAACCTGGAAGCTATACTTTGATGGTGCTGCCAACCAGATGGGGTGCAGGGTCGGAGCTCTACTAGTTTCACCTAAAGATGTACATTTTCCTTTAGCGGTCAAGAATAACTTTGACGCTACCAACAACGCTGTCGTGTATGAAGCCTGCATTTTAGGCATGCATACAACCCTCGAGATAGGAATTGACAGGTTAAGGTTGTTCGGAGATTCTAGTATGATTGTCAACCAAGCTACCGGTATGTGGAAGGTGAAATGTGAATCCTTGGCACTATATCAACAATACTTGTCGAGTTTGGCCATGAGGTTAAAGCACATTGAGTTCAAGTATCTGTCGCGAATTCATAACGAGTTGGCTGATGCATTGACGAAGCTTTCGTCCATGGTGGCTATGTTGGAAAAGGAGTAAACTTTAGCAATAGTGGTAGAGAGGGAAACTCATCCTGGTCATCAACAATTAATGGTCAGCACCGTCAGCACTAACGCGTGGTTCTTTGATATTGATGCCTTATTGAAAGATGGTTCATATCCGCCGAATGCCGAACATCGAGCTGGGAGGGCTATCCGGTTGGTAGCTTCTCAATATTGCATTATTCAAGACCATTTGTATAAGAAGACTTCTATGAGGATAAACCTCCTCTGTGTTGATGAGGAGGAGGCTAATGAGTTGACGAAGTCCACTCACAGAGGAGAGTGTGGGCAACACATGAACGGAAGAATGCTGGTGAAAAAGATCCAAAGGGCAGGGAATTTCTGGTCAACTATGGAATCGGATTGTCTCCGATTTGTGAGAAGGTGCCCGAAGTGTCAAGAATATGCTGATCTTAAGCATCAACCATCCTCTTAATTAACCACTTTGGCTTCACCATGTCCATTTTCGGTATGGGGAATTGATATTATTGGAAAGATTTCGCCCCAAGGCACGGGAGGGCGTGAATATGTGGAGCGTTACCGTACGCATGGTGGAGTGATGATAGCTTGAGTGAATGAATGGATTCAAAATTCAACAAGAACATTGACCTTGAAGACCCAAAGGAAGGATATGACCTTGTAGCAAGGTATTCAACAACCCGAGGCGTACCACCCCACCAAGATTATCATAAAGGATAAACCACAAAATAATCTATAAAGGAATGACTTGAAACACCACCAAATTACTTGGATAAAGCAATCAAGATTTTTGAGAAAAACTTAGGGAAACCCTAAAACATGCATAAGCATAGTATTAATCAACATCAAAAACTGCAAAAAAAACGTTGTAAGGGGGTATTTATACTAATAGGGGGGTTTAAAACAAAACACAGTCATTTAACACAATAATACGCGCAAAACAGTTTTGTCACGGGCGTTACGCCGGTCCTCACGGGCATGACGGAGCTTCTGGAGCAAAAAAATGAAAATGCCGTGAGTCGTCATGGGCGTTACAGTGGGTGGTAGCGGGCGTGACGATCTGGACAGTTTTTCTGCCGACTTTAAACACGCATAACTTCTTCATCCAGACTCCATTTTAGGCCCAAAAGATATCGATGGAAAGCTCTCGGTGTGTACTTTAAGCTTCCAAAATTTCAAGTCCATCGGAGTTGTATCGAAGGGAGTTATGGTCGAAAGACTGAAGGCATGTCCATTTCCACAACCTACGTTGACCCCTTTGCGCTTATTCTTGCTGAAGGACTTCGAACCCTTTTTAAAGGCTCGAAGTAGGTCCCGATGAGTACCCGTAGCTCCACTCCCATGGTCTGAGGTTCCATTATAAGTGGATATCACAACCAACGATGGTTCGAGTATGCATCCAAGGTCTCGGGTCCACCTTAAAATGGATTCCACACCCTACCTTAAAATGGGTTCGCTCATGTTTCTCTAAGGGGGTTTGAGAAGGATCGATGTCCATAGATTTTGAGGGTCGGGCCCCATCCCGATACGGTCCATACTCCCCTTCTTGAAAAAGAGTTGCCCTCAACTCTTGAGAGTTAAAACTTAGGCCCTGTCCATAATTTGGCTCCAAAGAACCTTGAACATCCCGAACGCCACGAGCAATCACACTAGACAACGAACAAGCTTCGAACCCCATAATGTACCCATCATCCAAATAAAAGAACGTGGTTGGAGGCTTGTTGTGTGGAGATAGGGGATTAAGGGAAGGAACGGGAATATTTTGTGGAGTTTGGTAACACTCATTCTCACTTGGCTTGCTACAAGGTAAAGCCAAAACCAAAGGTAGCTTGTCCTCACCATGAGCACACTCATCCCGTGTTTTTCTCATTAGGAGGTTCATCAACTCACTTTCCACCCAAGGTTTAATTTGATGTGGGGCTAAAGAATTCAAGTAATCACATTCAAAAGAATGATCTTCATTCAATAAACACTCCCACAAACATCGCATACCAAACTTCCAAAGGCACCCAATCAACAACCAAATAGACTCCTCGAATAACCAATGTTGACCAAATAACATGTATAACCCGTTCAAAGAGTTCATATCACAACGACCAACTTGCAAATATTCATTGAGGGACGACACAAACGACGAGCTCATAACCATTGGTTGAACTAAAATCAAGGTATCATCAAACCCAATTTTGCCACTAGACACCAAATAAACTCCAAGATTCTTAGCATGCCACTCAAAACATAGAGAATTTTCAATCGTGGACATCACATGCTCGTCATATAACTTATCACGCCAACAAACAACATCAAACAACAATGCCTCCCAAAGTTCATGCACGACTCACCCAAAGACTCTCCTCCGCAATGTCCATCTTTTAAGCATGATTCAATAAATTTCAAAGGAGAGCCTTCGGTTACCTTATTCTTCCCATGGAGAAGAAGTTAGGTGCCCACGGATGGAAGGAAATGGGAGTCATCGTTGTAGACACCGCATTTTGTACCAGTATTTTAGTGTAATTTCAGGCCCAAAATAAAATAATTAGCACGTAGAGTAAAGGCACAAAAGAGACAACCTAACCTTTTTTTTAGCCCACTCCTTCCATTTTGCCAAAGGAAAATAGAAAAGCCTCCAGGCTTTTCTAACTGACCATGACCAATTTCTTTCAAAAAACCCATAAGTTGAGAATTGCGGATAAATTAGAAAAGCTTCCAGGCTTTTAGTGTTTGCTTTGACCCATTTCATCCTTATTTTTCACTAATTAATCGATTTACTTTTTATTAGAAAAATTGCCCGACTTTTCTATTCTCAATTATTCAAATTTCGATTGATTATTTCATCCACATTTTCCTCAAAATATTCGAATTATCCTTATTTCTATTTAAAAATCTCCAGGCTTTTCTATTTTAATCCCAAATAATTAAATTTCGGTTGACATTATTCGGGGTCAAAATTTCATATTTTACGGCAAAAGCCAGGAGGCTTTTCTTTGAGAAATATTATTTTCACATATTTAATTGTGAAAATAGACAAGGTTCCCCTTAGAAAGCCTGGAGGCTTCTATCTTTAGGAAAATAATATTTTGAATCATTTAATTGCAAAAATATACAAGGTTCCCTTTAGAAAGCCTGGAGGCTTCTCTCTTTAGGAAAATGATATTTTGAATCGTTGAATTGCGGAATATCATATCATAATCTCAATTATTTTATTCTACGGAATATTATGATTATTCTCGCAATCTTCATTTAATCCGCAATCCTCTACCTATAAATACAAGCCTCCCCTCTTTATTTTTTTCACCTTGGAATTCTGCTGGCGTATTGATACTAGTAGTATTGTCTCTCCCTCTCTTAACCTTCACTTTTGCATCTTAATTTCTTAATCAGGTCAGCTGACATTTTATTTTATTTTAATTCTTGTATTATCATGTAAACTTGAATAATCAATAATTGTACAACTTGTCACCTTTTTTTGTTTTATAATGCATGACACAATAGTTTTTCTTGTAAAATTTATACAAATTCCTCTTCTTTTATTTATTCACTTTAATTCAATTTTAGTAAAGTCTGTTTTCAAAAACAGGCGAGTCAGATAATTCTCTAATTATTAGACTCGTAAACTTACCCCCGAATCCGATTTCTGGATTCGTAGGCCGGAGTCATTTTTTTTAAAGTTTGTTGTTTCTTCTAAAAAGCAACTGGCGACTCTCTAAAACTTGGTTTGCATAATTTAATTTGATAGAGTTTTGATAATTCATTCTTGTAATAATGAGTTAAATTAAATGATAATACGCGAACAACAGGAAAATTTCGAGACAGACAGCAGAAAAGCCTCCTGGCTTCTCTTGCTGAATTGTCGGTTTCCCACCTTTTGAGCAGATTGGGCCACTGGCCTGATACCTTGAAGGTCGCCTAGCTTTTCGGTATTAGTTCAGTGGACTGTTCGCCTCAAGCCAGATTTGTCTTCATATTATTGTTCTGATTTTGATCGTAATTACTCAATTGAATTATTGAAATTCTCGAATTAAACTTACAACTTCAAGTTTAATAAGAATTGTTGGTTTAACCAATGTCCTTATTTAAGGATTAAGCAACCTTAGTCGACTCCCAATTTAAGTAGCACTTCGAAACAAATTTCCTGAACGAGAATTTTTCGGGGTCTACAATCGACATAGTTTAATTCCACGGTCAGTGGCAACGATAAAACCAAATGAGCTTCTTCTTGAGCCTTTTCAACAATGATGGGAGGAACGTCAAAAGTAGTCACCCCATGAGAGATGATGGAGTCAACTCCATTGTTGCTAGGCTCAACAATTGATGAATGTGAGACGAATGAAGGTTCTTCTTCTTTTGCCTCTTCATCAAGGATGAGAGGAAGACAAAGGTCGGGGTTCTCGTCCTCCTTTTGGCAAGAAGCTTCAACAACATCGTGAGTGGGCTCACAAGAATCAAGGGAAGCTCCCTTGTTGGGCATTAGATCGACCTTTGCTTGCTTAACTTCTCCGCTCCCACCAAGTGATGACGTGGTCTCGAGGTTAACCTCTCGCTGGCAAGTGTTAGGCAAGAATTGTCGATCCATCAATCGCTTTAGCCTCGTCCATGAAATGATTTCTGATCGACCCTCCACAGTCCTTTGCAATTTGACGGTCCCAAACCAAAGAGATGCACTCTTAGTGAGTTTTAATCTTGCAATTTTGAAGGCCTGTTCATCGCTATACTCCTTAGCTTTAAAGAATCTCTCCAAGGTTTGGACCCATTCAAAATAATCATCGGGGCCGGTATAGCCATTGAATTCCGGAATTTTGAACTTAATATCATGGAATTCATCCCGTGGGGGCTTCTCAACCGCTTCTCGTTGACGATGCCGTCGAAATGATCCTCTATCATCGTCACTCGAATCGTAGGAGGGAGGAGGACGGATAGGGCTTTGCGTACGTCTCCGACGCTCATTCCGAGGTGGACCTGGACGCTATTGGGAGAGATTGTCCTTCCGCGCTACAATGACCTCAAGAGTATTTTGAATGTTCGTGAATCGACTCTCAAGTCTCGGCATGAGGGCCATAACAAGAGTAAGGGTGAAGGACGGATTGTGTTTGGAATAATTTTGAGGAGTTTGGGCGTTCTTTTGTAGTTGGCTAGTGTTTGGTTAAGGCTTCTTTGTGTTTTTCTCACTTGGACATTTCATCGAACACCTTGCGTGCACTATTTTCCAACTTCTCCTCCAAGCTCCAAAATGCTTCAAATACACCAAAACAAACACAATATAAAGTATTCCAATACTCATGGATTGCAAAGGGAATGGGGAACACCATTATTTGCATACAATCCACAAAAACCAATACTAGATAACACACTAGCAAAAACAATGAAAAAACTCAAGCTAAATGAAAAACCAAAGCTCTGATACCAAATGGAGAGTTACCGTACGCGTGGTGGAGTGATGATAGCTTGAGTGAATGAATGGATTCGAAATTCAACAAGAACAATGACCTTGAACACCCAAAGGAAGGATATGACCTTGTGGCAAGGTATTCCACAACCCAAGGCCTAACACCCCACCAAGATTATCATAAAGGATAAACCACCGAATAATCTATAAAGGAAAGACTTGAAGCACCACCAAATTACTTGGATAAAGTAATTAAGATTTTGAGGAAAACTTAGGGAAACCCTAAAACATGCATAAGCATAGCATTAATCAACATCAAAAACTGCTAGAAAAATGTTCTAAGGGGGTATTTATACTAATGGGGAGTTTGAAACAAAACATAGTCGTTTAACATAATAATACGCGCAAAACAGTTTTGTCACGGGCGTTACGCCGGTCATCATGGGCGTGACGAAGCTTCTGGAGCAAAAAACTGAAAATGTTGTGAGTCGTCACGGGCGTTACAATGGGTGGTAGCGGGCATCACGATCTGGGTAGTTTTTCTGCCGACTTCAAACGCACATAACTTCTTCATCCAAACTTTGTTTTAGGCCGATAAGATTTCGATGGAAAGCCCTCGGTGTGTACTTTAAGCTCCCAAAATTTCAAGTCCATCGAAGTTGTATCGAAGGAGTTATTGTCGAAGGAGTGAAGGCACGTCCATTTCCTCAACCCACGTTGAGTCCTTTGCGCTTATTCTTGCCGAAGGACTTCGAACCCTTTTTAAAGACCCAAAGTAGGTCCCGATGAGGACCCGCAGCTCTACTCCCATGGTCTGGGGTCCCATTTGAAGCGGATACCACAACCAACGATGGTCCGAGTATGCATCCAAGGTCCCGAGTCCACCTTAAAATGGATTCCACACCCCACCTTGAAATGGGTTCGCTCCTGTTTCTCCATGGGGGTGCGAGAAGGATCGGTGACCATAGATTTTGAGGCTCGGGCCCCATCCCGATACGGTCCAATATGTGTTGGTCGCTGTGGAGTATTTCACTAAATGGGTAGAAGCTGCCTCATATTCAAAGATCACTTCGGAACATGTGCCCAAGTTCATGTTAAGGAAAATCATTTGTAGGTACGGGGGGTGCCACATGAGGTGATCAGTGACAATGGGAGCCATTTCATTGGTGAATTTCAACTCTTTTGTCAAAGACCAGATCCGACATCACCATGCTTTTCCCTATCGGTCATAGACTAATGGAGCAGTGGAGGTTTTAAATATAAATCTGGTGAAAATTATCAAGAAGATGGTTGTCACTTATAAGGATTGGCCAGATAAGCTTCCCTTCACACTATGGGGATACCGAACGTCGATTTGAACCGCAACTAGAGCTACACCATATTCTTTGGTGTACGGGATGGAGGCAGTCTTGCCTGTAGAACTTGTTGTTTCTTCCCTGAGAATCATCGCTGAAAGTCAAATCCTTGAGGTTGAGTGGGCGCGAGCAAGATATGAAGAATTGGTTCTGTTGGACGAGCGACGGCTCCGCGCTTTGCATAACATTCAACTCAGTCAAGGACGAATCTCCTGAGCATTCAGTAGGAAGGTCAGGGACCAAGATCTACCAGAAGGTGACCTGGTGCTACAGGAAATGAGGGCACCACGCCAAGATCCTCGAGGCAAGTTTTCCCTGAACTAGAAAGGCCCTTATATCAGTATCTCAATCACTCCGGGAGGTGCGCTCGATTAGCCATGCCTGAAGGAGAGGAACTCATTCAACCCGTGAACTTGGATCAGTTGAAAAGATATTATCTTTAAGCCTCTAATTAAGGGTCAACGTCCTTAGCTACTTAGACATGCACTATCTTATGAAAGCAAGCAACTGAACTGTCAATAGGTCACTTGCTTATGAGAGATGAAAAGAAAAAAGTCAAAAAAAAGTTTAAAAAAAAGAAGAGTGAAAAACTATAGAGTGGCTGACTTGAAAACCTCTTTTAGGTAGGTCAGGCAAAAGGAGAGAAAGAAAAGAAAAAAGAAAAAATGAGAGACTAACTTGAAAATCCCTTGGGACAAGTTAGGTAAAAGGAGAGAATAAAAAGTGTTGCAGTTGAAGATACGCCTTCGAAAGATGAGAAGAAGATCATGGCTTATATTGATTCTTGTAAAACATAATGTAAATATCTTGCTTTTTATATCAATAAAAGACAAGTACCTCTGTTTAATACATTTTGTTTTATTAATTTTCTAAAGGAAAACCATCAAATAACAAAAATACATAGCACACGCATTTCTTTCACTAATTCCATTTCTTTCTCTCCATCCTACTTATTTAGTACCAAGTCCAATCCTAGTTGAGTCGGAGTCTTTTTAGGTCCGTTAGTGCTCATTCATCCGGACTTGCTTGTTTCTCTTTCCTAGAGTGAGTCTCTTGTTTAGAACCCGACCCGGGATCATTAGCGATGTTGACACTCTTTAATTTCGGGGTATCTCGAAGAGGCGAGCGTGATTGCCTTTCACGCCAATGGTTAGCGCCGATTGTAGTGAGCCAACTTCGGTATCCATCCGTTGAGGCGGTAGAGATATGGTTTGGGGAAGGGACTTGCACTCTTGCTCGTTTCTTCCAGTATTTAAGCTAGGACTCAACTACTGACCCTCAGAGATGAGTAAGGTCGGGGATTTCGCACCAAAGAAGAGGGATGTCTTGATAATGCCCCATTTTACGCATGACTCAATCAGGGAAGTAATAGGTTAGCTCCGTCAGGCCAAGTAGAGTGATGTGAGCCGCCTTGCGAGAATGGTTGGAGAAGCAAAGCACTTTCCACCATTGAACCGACCACCGGATCCCCTAATGGTTCTTTAGGTAGATGATCCACTCATCAAAGTTGCAGCGAGGGTCGAATTTTCTTTTGCGCTGGAAAAAGTTGACTAATTCTAAGGAGGTGATGGGAGATAATATCATGTCCATGTGCTCCATAAGCCTCATCTACGAGAGAAGAGAAGGAAGTGAGAATTTCGATTTCACAAAAAAAAGAGAAAATACAACCGAAAAAGAAAAAAAAGAGAAGAAAATCGGCGAGTGATTCCACATGGATTGTTGGGTTGATCCATGCAAAATCAAAAAAAAAAAGAAAAAAAACAAAGAAAAAAATATAAAAAGAGAGCCGATACTCACTTGAAGAGCAAGGGGGCTTCCCCGGAAGGTTTGCTTAGTTGCATGAATCAAGGCCAAGAAGAGTCTCCGCGATCATCATAGGGGCGGGATTATAACCCCGAGACATTTCATCTACAATATGGATGAGAGAAAGAGGTACAAAACCTGAACCCCCGTGATAAAATAAATATTCGGCCAAAATACAAAAAACCAAACCTCGCACTCGTAGAGCTAGATTAAGTCTGAGCGCCCCTGGTGATTGAAAGAACTCCACTAAAGCTTACAGATTGACCACGTTGTCCAACAAGATATGTCCTAGCGCCCGGTGGTTAAAATTCGTTAATTCCTCGAACTTTTTGTGGTAATTGTGAGCGAGAGGAGGAGTTGTAGGAGGGGCGTAGAGATCAAAACCGAGCATATAAGCCCACTCTTCAGGGAGGGGACACAACTCATTCCAAGAGAAGCGAAAGACATGGAGTTTAGAGTCCCAAAATGTCAGGGCCGCCTTAAGAAATACACAATTGATCTTCACTTGTTTTAGGCTCAAGATTAAGTTTAGACTGTAGTATGTGAGGAGCCGTTTTCAGTTTTTGTAAGGGAGTCCATCCAAGAGTTGAGTTTTCTTTCGAAAACCATGATTGAAATAGGAAAAGGAGGATTGAGGGGAGATGAGAATGTGGTGAAATTCCAATGGTAAAGCATGCTTATATACTATCTTAGGAAGCCTCTGGATTGCACAAAACACGGTTACTCTGGCAGACCGAAGGGGATATACACAACCTATGGCAACACGCATCCGAGTAAGCCACGGTGGTTGTCACCGTGTGAAGGTCGACTGGCCTACATGTAAGGGGGATGAACTCGTTTTGTGAGTTCACACCTCTACATGCATGCATCCATGAAGAGGAGATACGGTTTTGTACATGTTTGTGTAATTATTTTGTTTAAGATTGTAAATTTCTTTCTTTTCCTTTCAGGTTAAAGTTTTTATTAGTTTATTTCTTTTTGTACGTTATGACATTATATCTTTTTTGTAAACAGTCAAAGGTTGACCTGTATAAATAAAAATTGGGAGCTTGCATGTTGTACCTTTAGGAAGTCAACATCACATAAAAAGAGACTGCTTGATTGCATTTTCCTTAATTGCGCATTTCTTTATTTTCATTACATGGCATTTCGGTAGAGTTACAAAGAAAAAAAAAAGAGAAAAGGGAAGCCTTCCCGGAATGCCTAGTAGTTCTCGTCAGAGCTGCCGCTGCCAAACAAACTCCTAAAAGCTGCATCTACAAAAGAACCTGCTTGTGATTCGTCCTGAGTACCAGAAGACCAGGCAAGAATTGACTGGAAGGCATGCCATGGAAACTCGGATCCGGATAGTCTTGGCTGAAGCCAAGGGGCTGACTGTAAGGAACAACGGATTGAGCATTGTACTGAGGCACCGACGGACTAGGCACTCTATCCATTGGACCTTGGAATCCACTCGATTCCGAACAATCTTCCACCATGATATCCGGGATGTCGGGAGACCTTCGTCTTGAGGAACTGACATGGGGATCCCGAGGCACACTCATCAGATCTTGATCCCTACATCTGGATGGTTCTACTTCGGGTTCTCCACGATAAGCTCTCCTACTAGTCTCTCCTGCTGAAGAATGGCTTGGAGGACGCCTTGACAAGCTTCCGGAATGTGGAAAACTCACATGATTGTGAGCTTCATTATCTTCATCAGCAACGACTGGCATAGGACCCCGGTATTGACCATTCACGAAGTTCTGATCGATGAACTCCCAGGCCGTGATGCCTTTTCTTAACAGAATGCGGATATGGGCATATGCTTGCTGCATAAGAAAGAAGTCAATGAGAATCAATGCTATATGATGAGGGTTGGTCAAGTACATGACTTACTGGGTTAGAATCGAAGTATTGCAAAACTTCATCCTTCTCTTAACAGAATGAGGGTTGCTAAACGGGATAAACCAGAACAGAATGTCTTCATCCTCCGCTTGTTCACGTTCCTCTACATGCTGGTCCAGGAAAGGATCATATTATCCTCCCAGCTACAGAAAGAGAGATTGTTAAGCACTGGAAGTCTGTGACATGAATGCAAGAACAAGAGAAATTGTACCTGAGCGGAAGTAAGGCATCCTCTATACTGAAAGTCTGCCTCTTCTAAGTTATCTATAGGCACAATAAAGTTGACTACATGAGGATCCACAGGTACCCTGGGAAGCCATTCCCCAGTGTGCTGGAAAAAGAAGCGTTCCCCCAAATAAAAGGCGAGGCTAGAAGGACCCTCCAACAGCAAGCGACGCTCGCTCACTTCCCTCGTAAAATGAATGTCAAAATGGAGATCCTCCGAGCTATGCCCATTCCATGGAAACCGGACAATATCCTCCTATACGGGTCGTCGTCAGGAGTAGCCAGAAAGAAAGAGGTAAGGAGGAAAGCAGGACATACCGGTCTGAGGTTGTCGATGATTCTCCTAAGGCCGTTCAGGTCTTTGAAATGACATTTCGGCCGACGGTAACTTGATGATACTGCCCATTGCCAAGCAGCCGGGACACGCAAATCACTATTATTGGTTCCGCCGACTGTAGGAAGAAAGTATGCTAAAACCCACACCTGTACGTCAGGGAAGTTTTTTAGCAAAGACAAGGAAGGAATTTGCACATCACAAATTTCTAAAAAGGGAGGATCTCAGAGCATACCTCCAAGACTCGCCAAAGACTGCTCCCCAGGTTGAGTGTCTTAGATTTTGCTCTCGGGCGCCCCACTGTGCCGCAACCGGTAGGCCGACAGGCAACCCACATTCCCCTGACCAAGTGGGCCTAAGTCGCAACTGCCCAGTTGAAAGCCCTCACCCCGCCATAGTCCAGGAGGTGATGCGCCCAAGATAAGGTGATTGTGTCCCCACGATTCGCGAAGATAATCGCGTTGATGAAATGCACCAACACAAGGAACCGACGCCGAGGAAGGGGAAGGCTCTCAAATCCTTCACTTTTTATGACTGCTACAAGATGCGAGTACCGCAGGATACCATTTCGTCCCGCCAACGTAGTGGCAGGTTGCAAAAGCGCACAAACGCAAGGATCAACATCCTTCCGGAAGTCTAACAACTGGCCACCCCAACTAAGGCTAGTAATCACCACAAAGTCGAAAGGGGTAAGCATCATCTCACCAACAGGGAGGTGGAACGAATTGGTAGTATCACAAAAATGCTCCACAATAGCCCGACGGAAAATTCTCTTGCTGCGAATTTTCCATGCCCTCAAACAATCCAAGAAAGGGCAAAAGCCCGCGTTCCTTACAGTATCTGAGTAGAACGCACCTACTTTTGCATGAAAGGACAAGGCTATTACGCCTTGTATGCTCCCGCACGCCTTGAAGGAATCATCTTGTAATAGGGCCAATGGGAGAACCTAAGAGGTACATCAAGAAAAAATTAGGGTAACTACTATTGCTTCGAAATTCAACTTAAAGTGCTATGTGAGGTAAAAAGATGCATACCAAGACATGAGAACGAAAAAACCATGCATGCTCATCCTGATGGAAGACTAACTGAGTTGGAGTAAAATCTCTGCTGGGGTACTCCCATTGCACTGTTCTTGCGTAGGGATGTTCTTGAACTGCCGGTTAAGTAGCACGTCTACGTCCCCTCCGAAAGAAATTCATCATGTTGCAATAAAACTCAAAACACCGAAAGGATTTTCTAGAGAAAGAATAAGAGCCAAGATAAGAAGAGGAGCTCGGGTATAAAGCAACGAGGAGTGCCGAGTTTCAAGCTCCATTTATAGGCAAATTGAGTGAGCTCCTACAGCCACATGTCACCTTATCACTGGTCCCAACTTAAGGCCGATCGGCCTACAAGACCAACTACTATAATTGCATTGAATGGTCTCCTGTATAGCCTTTAAAAGCTGAGTAGTATGAGCCAAAAAGATTACTTCTCGAGTTGTAGGTCAGTCGGCCTTGGAAAGGAGGGGATTTTGTCTTCTTTCTTCCCTGCCAATAACATGCATGTTTTCAAAGCAATGCATGGCCGAATGTGCCCAATAAAACGAGATGACCTTTTCAAGATTGGAGAATCCATTCCCCAAATAAAGAGCGTTTTCCAACAATTATGCTGGCGCAATCCGAGGTAAGTTTTCCGTGACAAAATTCATAATTCATTAAACTGACAAAAACGACTTTGCATTTTTGCAGGAAGATAAGGGCCATCGGCAGATTTTCGATGAAGTTCCTCGGCATCAAATTGCCATCATAATTGAAAATAAAAATCTAAGAGCCGCCGACGGAGCTCGGCGTAGTCTCAACAATTAGAGTCATCAACATTAGGTTCGATGAAATCTCAGGAATAAGAGCAGTCAGCATCGCGTCCAATGAAGTCTCGTAGGCATCAAAAAAATGTCATCCCTATAAAAAAGATGAAAAATAGGGTAGCCAATCAGTAAAAGTCCCCATCGGCAACAGAGTTATCGGCATCGAGATCGGTGAAGTCTCAATTTCAAGGCCATCGGCAGAGTTTCGGTGTAGTCCTTTTGTCCTCCAGCGTTGTGCCTGGTTGGTCGGCTTCCAGCCTTACGTCTGGATAGTCTGGCATCTTCATCATCATCAAAAAATACTAAAACTAGGTCGCCAATCGGTGTAAGTCCCCATCATCCGAGCCATCAGTAGTATGCCCGATGAAGTCTAAACCCCCGAGCCATCGGCAGCGTGCCCGATGAAGTCTCGACCACCAGGGCCATCGACATCGCGATCGGTGAAGTCCTTCGGCATTGAACATGCCAAGCAATCATCAAAACCGACACCGGGAAAGACTGGAACTGACACCGGGAAATACTGGAAAATCAATTCCAAGAGCCATCGACATCGTATCCGATGAAGTCTCTCCAACAAGTAAGGCGCCATTCTCGCCTGACATCACCTATCGGCGCAAGTTCGCCAACCGCGACACAGGACTTGGCTTCCAAGTGTCAACCCACACCTTCAAGTAGGATGCCTTCAGCGCCCAAGACCATTTCGAATAGGACGTCATCAGACGCCCGAGATCACTTTGAGCAGGGCGTCATTCTCGCATGAGATCAGCGTACGATACGCAAAAACCCATCAACAGCCAAGTAGAGCATCATACTTGCTCGACATCATCCCTGACAGAGGCGTATGCCGCCCACGACTGCGATGCAAGACTCAGTTTCCAAGCATCACCCCAGACTTTGCACTCCCAAGTCATATCTCGACCGGTGTCCATCAAATCAAGTCTACTTTGATTTTCATCCTATCACTACTAGAAATATGGTTATTTGTGGCATCAAATTTTGCCACAAAATGTGAAAATATTGCTACAATAGGCTTCTATAGTATTTTTTGAAAATGCCACAAAGATGCCACAAATGTCTTGTTACAAAAGACTATTGTGGCAATTTTAAAATTGCCACAAATTATAAGACTTTTGTGGCATATTTTGAATTGCTACAAATGTTAAAATGCTACAATATCATACAATTTGTAGCAATTTCAATTTGCCACAAAACTAACTTTGCCATAATTATACATTATTTGTGGCATATATGATTTGCTACAAATCATATTTTAATTCTAAAAAAGCATTTGTAGCAACTTACATTTGCCACAATATGTATCTTTAATTATTGAAAAATTGTAATATAATTTATAACATTGCTTGCAATGATGCATGTATGAGATGATCATGATATATATATATATATATATATATATATATATATATATATATATATATATATATATATATATATATATATATATATATATATATATATATATATATATATATATACACACACACACATACATACATACATAAGTGAACACATATTAAGGTAAAAGGACTAGATTCCAATGATATATAAATTTTTATTATATATATCGTAAATAATGTATACTAAACATGGAAATAAGACTTTGTTCGTAAATCATAATTTCTACCTATCTAATTCCTAGAATAAACATAAAAATCGTTCTAGTTTTGTTTCTTGGAGTGATAGGGGTAATCACCTCTATTGTTCTAAACTAATTAAGAAAAATAAACATAACATCAAGAATATCCGATCCTAAACTAACATCTTCATGCTCGGGAGACTCAACGAATTTTGCGTCTGCAACATCATCTTTATTTGCATTACATATCGTGCAAGAAGTCCCTGGTTGAATTTGCTACTGCAAAGAGAAAACAATTTTATTAGAAGTATACTTAAAAATAACCTTGAGAAATCAATCAACCAGTTAGGCAGAATACCATACAATGGGCCTAATAGTAATATTTTTTTTTCAAAAACTAATCTCAACTCCCACCATTCCATCATGAATCATTCCCATAACATTAGATGCACGCCAATAGCAGCAATAGTTGTGTAGAGCAACAACTCAGCACAACAAGCAGTGGTAGTTAGTTCATCTAAAAAAATGAAAACTTTCAACTTCAAATGACAACTGTACTCCGATACCAATTGATCTGATTTTGATGGGTAGAGATTTATCTTTACCAATGATGTGAAGACTGACAATCAGTATATGTGTAAACATTAAAAAAAAAAAAAAAAAGATAACCAACCCTTAATACTCATATGGTTCCAGACAGTTTCACTAGGGAGAGAATGAACTGTTGTGAGTTCTTGAGTATATCATTGATAAAAACACGACCAAAATCAACACCTGAAATGACAACTCAATGCCCTAGAGTATTGTTCATCATTCTAGGATCAAAAGCACTGAAAAACAACCCAAGCCCATGACAAAACAGCCACTAACAAAACTACTCAAAAGAGTTTGCAACACAAGGAAAAACAAGAAGGGATATGACTACTACCTCTAGAGAGAATGATTCTCGCTAAGGTAGAATACGCTTCTCAAATGCTTTCCTAAAGGAACCTCTGCCATCAACTCATCTGAATCACCAAGAAAATCCTCACCATGTGTTGCTTTAAAGAAACACCAATCAACACAGTAAAGAAGATATGTCTCAAATATTCTCGTCAAATATCTAAAACTTGAGTATAAGTTTCAGTAGGAGACTCACTACTTCATTCAGGTGGTTGGAAAAGAAGTAGCTTTAAGTATCTTAATTTTAGGGATTAAACTACTAAAGTTTTAAACATTAGAGAAGTAGTCTTAGCATAGCCAAATTAAATGTATTGGCAAGACTAGATATTATCATAAGAGATTGAAGACACTGATCTCCAATAAGTTTATAGGCATTGAGGTCAGAAGCAATTATAAGAGAAAGTGCAACAAGATCAAATCAATCATATTTTGATTACTCGTGAGCAAGAAATTATAACAGAATATAAGAAAGCAATGCAGCCAGAGAGATATGTTGCCTTTTCTATCTAAAGAGAACTAGTAGCACATAGCGATCAAATGCTTCAACACTTAAATGCTTTTTAACATTGGCACTAATTATGTTAGATTGTCAATCATAACTTAAAATGTATCAGGCACTAGTTCTTTTTTGGTCCTCATTAAGAAAAGTGGTCGTTCTAGAATTTTTTCTTGTAGTGAACCATGAAATATAATCAAACCATCAACATGAAACTCATCCACTTATAGATATAATACCCTAAAGCAAAATTCTAGAAACTAGCAATAGATTACCAACCCTTCCTAGGAATAAGTTATAGAGCTTTTCTGTCAACATTCTTAAAGAACTTTTCTTAAAGAATGTCCAACGCCTAAGTATCAACATTCAGGTTGTAATTGGCATTGCTGTCAAATCGTCTGATTTGGAAGTGCTAGAAAACAGTAAATTGAAATTATGTTGTGTTTAGTCCGAGTTCAAAGTTCAACAACATTAAATGAAAGTGTGTGGATATATATTAGTTTTATCAAACCTAATCTAGCATAAGCTAGTGATTAATTTGTGAGATGGATCACGGTTAATGTACCAGTAACTACAGGCTGTTTGATTAGTTAGGATTCTGGAGCTGGCATCAATCATACTAGCATTTTAATCCTCTTAAACCCTGAATTTTTAGAGGTGAAATCACTCATATTTCAACACTAGGCTTATTAAAATCCTATGGAAGAAATTCAGTATGGACACAAAGACAGAAATGTATAGTATGCAGAATAAGCAGCAGCAGCAGAGATAAGGGAGAGAAGAACTAACCATTAGGATCTGCAATTAAGCCAAAAATAAGCCAAACCAAGTCCATTTCCAGCCATCAAAGTAGACCCATTAATACCAAACAAACAACCCAGAAAGTTCTATTAGATGTCGCGATCGATCAGAGTATCATAATTACAATTGAGGCAGAAACAGAGTCATCACACATCCATATTTTTAAAAGAAAGAAACAAAGATATACAGTTCATCCAATTTTCAGGTGGTTGAAAGTGAAATCCAGTTGAATAAGGATCATCTTCTCCTAGAACACGAACTTTTTCGGCCCCGGCGAACGCAATCAAAACAGAGTAAATCAGCAGCAGCCAGCTTCCCAGAGATGATGATCTTGGAAACTTGGCCATTGCTCCTGACTGAAATACTTCAGGCACTGGGCAGGTTGGTCGTCCAGCCACATTACTTATTTACCAATATTCTCGATCATTGAATTAACTCCATTATGCGCTTGACCCTTATTTTTCGAGGATTAAAAAACTGAAATCAACATTCAAGAGTCTAGACCAAAATCCAGTCAACAAATACCATTTGCTCATTCACAATTTGTAAATTATGATTTGCATGTTTGAGAACTAAGACCTACATACTTTAAAAGCAGTACCAAAATATCATAGATACATTCTATAAGAGAAAAGGCAGAGAAAGTAGAATACATTATCAAGAGGGCACCATAAATTGGAGATACAAGACAATCAAGCCCACTTTCCAAAGTGCTTACACTCATAGGATGCCTTATACATTACCAAACGAGCCTCTCAAGATAAATATATTGCAATTTAATTTAGGAGAAGCATACCATTAAATTTAAAGCAATAACACACCTTGCACTATGATTATAGTGATCCCTAATCATTCAATAAGTAAGGCGTAAGTTAAATAACCGAGAAGAGACCAAGTCACAAGAAGATCAAATAAACAAGTAGATAGTTCAATTGCAACTTGCGTTACACCTAGCAAGCCTAGCTTCTAAGGTACTCCTATTTTGCTCACTACTTCCAGCCATTTGCTACATGTTATCGTATTTATCCATATAAGACATATCGCTCGTAACTTTAAAACAATTATTATGTACATAACGAATAGACATGCAAAAAATGATAAATGTAACGTATAAGCAGAAGTGATAAACGAAGCATCAATGAAAATAAACATGTTTTATAGATTGTCTTGGGTGATAATAGCTTGTAATGTAAATTTTGTTTGACAGTGTTAAGTTTGGTTTTACATAGTAGGCATTGGTTTCAAAATTGGTTTCAAAATGTTAATCACGGTCAAAATTTTGTTTTATGATGTACTCTGTAAATAATTCAAATATGTAATAATTTGCCATGTTTTAATATTATTGTCGGGTCTCACAATGTTCGGAGAAGTGTTTTATAATGTACTATGAAAATGATTCAAATAATGTTTTTGTATGTATTTATTTTTAATTTGTATATATACTGTAAAAATGATTGAAATAAACCAATTCAAATATCATATTGTTGTGGACAATTGTTTTAATTCATGTACAAACTCTTAAAATAAACCATCCCTAATCAATATTTTTGAAATGAAATATGATATTATACCTTTTCAACAACTGTTTTTTTATTACGAATCTAATGAGATGATATCAATTTTGTTGATCAATCATTTTACAAATTAAGATATTTACAGTCAAAATTTTTCACACAGATACCTAAATGAGACTTAAATGCAAAACGAAGGGAGTATCATTTTCAGAGAATTGTTTTAAAATGAACTATAAATTTGGTACCTTATGGTAAAGTTGTTTCAAAATGTATATAATTTATTGATAGAAATGTATTAGAATATTAGTAGGTAGTTGTTAATAGTGTTTTACTTTATTTTTTTATAGAAATCCTTTAATTTTAATTTGTAAACCCGTATGTTTAAATTAATCAAAAACTGACTGTCAGAGGTGGATGGATATGAACGAGAATAAAGGGTAAAAATGATTTCATTCAGGAAAAAAATATTCAATTAATTCTTACTGATTTAGGAGTTTGTAGCAAAATGTTTTGGGCATAATTTGTTCACTTATAGTAAAGGTAAATAGATAAATATAAATATGTGGATGGATAAGTATAATATAATAGGTAAATTCAAATAGATAAATTTAAATTTGAGAAAAAAAGATATATTTAAATAGTTAAATTTAATAGAACAATGACTATAATATAATATATGTGATGGATAAATTATGAGAAAAAATAGGTAAATTTAAACATAAACATATATATATATATATATATATATGTGTGTGTGTGTGTATGTATATGTATATATATATATATATATATATATATATATATATATATAATATAATATAAAATGATTGTTAAATTGGCTTATTAATTGAATTTGTAACTGGGCCATGTTAATTATGTTACTTGATAGTCGGCCCAATATGATGTTGCAGCCCAAATTAAACCCTAAAAGGTTACCCTAACCAAACCCATCCCGCCACCTTATATAAACACATCAGGGGTTCAGGCAACAAACCCTAATGCTTACTCTTCTACTGATTCTCGCCTTCCCCCTCTTTCTCTCTCTAGATCTAGTAATATCTTTCTCCCTCAATCGGTTCAGACAACAACCCTAAGTCTCCTAGCTCGACGACGATGTTTCACCCATCCTTTCCGACGCCAAATCCGCCGGAGGAGGACCGGACGACACCGTCACTTTCGCTGCTGGCCGCCTTCATCGTGACTGTCCTTTTTCGTGGCGGTCGAACTTCTTTTTTTTATGATTAGTCGATTGGTTAGTGAATCTTCTCCGATTGTTCTGATTCAATTATTTGATGTTATTTTCATTTATCGTCCTTATCCGAATTAGCTCTGAATCAATTTCTCTTAATTATTTGATGTTTATTTAAATAAATTTTTCATATTTCATATAGGTTATTGATGAGGTTTCTAAGAATATGTAGTTGGTTTAGATGAGATTTGGTTTCAAGGTGGACAGGTATGATTCTCTTTTAGATTCTATGCATCAATTTTTTCATGGATTTTCAGATCTGTATTGTTTTCTACCTAATCCGTTATTTCTAGTACTTTTAAACACATGTTCGGCTGAAGGAATACGGTTGCAGGTATGGTGAATCTACACAGTTGCAGGTAATTTCTTCACTTTTAAATTAGAAAATTTTAATTTCAGAAAAAGTAATTAACAGCTAATACGATATGTAGATATAATAGGAAGAGAAGAGGAACTAACTGAAATATGATGTGAAATATCCTTGTGGTTGAAATGGCTTTTGAACTCGGGAGCTTTCTTTGGAACAATTTGATCTTTCATGAAGAAAAAAGGATTAAAAGCATAATCAGAAATCACAAATGGGTAATAAATCATGGCAGTGGTTGAATGACAACTGTTTGACAATGAGAAATTTACCTAAATTGTTGAAAGTATGTTTTGAATCTGCAACATGAATAATCAGTAAACGGTATTAGAAAAGCAAATCAATTAATAAATTATGGCATTCATTGATTGACAACAGCTTTACAATGAGAATTTTACCTAAATTGCTGATGATATGTCTTGAATCTGCAAGATGAAAGTTATAATAAATGGTATTAGAAAAATAGTTCAGATAAAGATCATAGGATTAAAAAAGCATGTAATTGATGAATGTTCTGTAAACTGATAAAGCATGTAAAATTTAAACTTACTCGTTGAGTGATAGAATGACAGTAGTACTGAAATTGATAAGAATTGGTTTTTAAGCAAAGTTTGTGTAACTGAATAGTGATGGAGATAGTGGACCCTTAATTTCAGGATTTTTTTTACATGTCTCACGTTTGACTAATAGTAACTGATCTGAAGTTTGAAAAAAACGGAAATATTGTGTAACCGTAACAAAAAAAGATTGATAATTGTATTATTGACCGATAAAAAAAATAGAAAAATGAATTATTAAGTTATAGAAAAATGAATTATTAAGTAATTATCTCGCATGCTACTGGTGGGATTTCCGAAAATCACTCTCGTGCAAGTATTCAGTGGGCTCCACATACTTTTCCATTATAGATTATATAGATTCTTGAATTCGCCCGTTAGAAAATGGACTCTACTAAAATCAACATTAAATGAAAAAGAGCGAGGAGAAGTTTAATTGATTTCAAAACTTTATATTCTTAACATGCGTTATAAAACAAGATTTTTAATTACAAAATATACACAAATAAAGAAGATGAAATATGAAGGATTTTTGGATGATAATATACCAACCTTTGGGGGTGTTGGATTGTAATATACCAACCTTTTAATTGGACAACAATATCCCCGACCTTCATACCTAGGTGACATTATTATACTAACAGTAACTAAGGAGGTGGTGAACTATTCTCTATGCACGCTAACATGGCTGGTGAAGGGAAAAAAATTGTCCCAATCTAATAACTTCATTAACCTCTTAGTTTTTCTCACTAACCCACATTAGAAGACATTGGTTGGTTGTGTTTCACGTCAGTACGAAGATCAGTTCACCACCCAATTAGTCACTGTGTTAGGGCCGATTTTTTTTAACGTGGGTTAGTGAGTAAAACAGAGGGCTTAATGGGGTCATTGGGCAAAGGCCGATTATTTTCCCTCCACTTATCACGTCAGAATCGGGACCAATTAATTAGTCATCACCCCCTTAGTCACTATTGGTATAATAATCTCACCTAAGTATAAAGGTCAGGGATATTGTTGTCCAATAGTAAAGGTCGGTATATTATAATCCAATAGCCCCAAAGGTCAGTATATTATCATCCAATATCCCAAATATGAATTACATAATTAAGATAACAATAAGAAACGTAAAGGCGAACCTCGTTGGTTTAGGAGCCCGAATGCGCCGTTCGAAGATCTTAACCTTGCCTTGACTTGGTGAATTGGAAGGATGAGTATGAGAATGGTAGTAGGATAGTATGTGAGTGATGATTTTGGTAGAGTTAGGGAATGGTAATATGAATATGAATGTAATAGAGAGTTTTGAGAGAGTGGATGTAGGATTATGATAATAGAGTAAGGGTAGAATAATGGTGTATGTTGGTGATAATTGGTGAAGAATGAATGGAATGGAGGGGGGTATTTATAGGTGGTGAAGGGTAGGTTTAGGAGGGAAATGGAGGGAAAATCAAGGGGATACATCCCCATGATCATACCATGCAAATCACGTAGTCAAGCCAAGAGGGTCAACCCACATGGTGCTAATATCATGGGATAATGATCAAAAATGATTTTTGGCACCAGATTATCAAATATGAAACCCGCGCGGGTTTTACATCATGTATATGCGGATCGTTGACGTCGGCATGGCCGAAACGGCACGTTTTGGCGGAGATAACCCGCGCGGGTTTTGAACCCTGGGCCGGGGCGCGCCTTGGGGCTTGTCCTGGTTCTGGGCCACCCTCTTCAAATAAAACCCGTGCGCGTTTTCTTTCTGGCCGCTTCTTTTTGTTATTTTGCTTGCTTTGCTTATTGGAATGATAATCCATTTTGGTATCGGTCCAAATATTTATTGATAAATCGTGTGCAAATCCCGGTGTCTACAGAGAGCCCCCACTTTGATCGAGTCCGAATAGGACGAAGGTCAAAGTAGACTTGACGTTTGTACTGATGCTGGCGGTGCTCTTTTATATGGCGGCTGGCCGATGTTGCTGGGGACTATGTCGTCGGTAATGTTTAGGTGGCAACCGTTGGACGACTGCTGCTGAAGATGTCGTCGGAGACCTTTGAGTTGAATCCGTTGCACGACTCATGCAGATGAAGAGGTCATCGGTAACCTTTAGATGGTAACCGTTGGACGACTAATGCTGAGAATGTCGTTGGAGCCCTTTATGTGGAACCCGTTTGAACGACTGCTGCTGACGACATCGTTGGAGGCCTTTAAGTGGCGACCATTGGACGACTGTCGTTAACGACATAGGTGGAGGCCTTTAGGTGGCAACCGTTTGACGTCTGTCGCTGTTGGTGCTCTTTTGTATGGCAACTAGATGACAGATGGTCCCTTTTAGCGGCGACCCGATGATGGTGCTCTTTTGTACGACAGCCTGACGATGGATGGTCCCTTTCTGCGGCGACCGGATGATGGTGCTCTTTTGTGTGGCAACCTGAAAATTATCAGAAAAGTAAGTATTAGTTCCGCAAAAACGCAAATGGGTTCAGATTTTTACCTGAATGTTGGGGGCCCTTGGGCTGTTGAGATATGCTGGGCCGCATGATCTTGGGCCGCTTGAAATGGATTTTATTTTTTGCTGGTAGAAAACCCGTGTGGGTTTCGCTATCTTCACTGGTCACATAGCGTCGCCGCGTAATCGCCCATAGAACAATCAAAACCCGCACGGGTTTTCTGCTCTTTTTTTACTCCTTGTGAAAAGCATCACCGTGGGCCATGCATTTGTGTGGACAAGAACATGCCACGCAGCCTTGTCTTCTCTTTGGGTGGCATAGGGATGACCTTTGGATTTTCGGCCAATGAAACGCATTTCTATTTACTCATCATTTCTCATCATTTCTTTGTCTTCTCGAGGCGGGTCCTAGAAACGAGCGGTTCATATTTACTCATCATTTCTATAAATAACCAGCCTCATTCATTTCTTTCATTCACATCTTCCATCTTTCATCATCTCCCTAGCTTCTCTCCCTCTCTCTCTAGAAAAACTGCTTTTTTGGAGATAATTAAAGTTCTTGAAAAAAATGAATCGCAGAGGTCCCAGAAATCCTCCTCTTCCTCATGCGGCGGCATGGCCTCACGAGATGTCTTCAAGGCGCAATTTTATTCCGGGTGCAAATTCTGACCCTTTGGATCTCACTATCCAATCTTGGAAGCATGCTTGGTTCTATCTTTCCCATGGCAAGGTAACTGTCGAAACTCCTCTTTTGATGCTTAGTTTAATAATGAAAAATGAGCAAGCACGAATTATATTTTTCATGTCTTGTCGATTTTTACTATTTTAAGCATGCCTTGAATTGATGTATATGCATGTCCGCACGATGTCCCTTTATTTATTCGCAACGATGACCCATTTTGAGAGACGGACCAAACCCGACCCAAAGGAAATAGAATGCGTTATGTGCATTTTCGGCCCAAGGAAAAAAAAAGAACACGGCCCACTTCAACAGTGAAAACCCGCGCGGGTTTTAGCTCTGTTGGGCCGGCTTATTTGGGCCGGCAGTTTTTTTCTTTTTGCTCCTTTTTTTTTGTTTCACGTTTTTCCAATTCCTTTATCTTGCGGGCCATGGCTGTGGACCCAGTGTTGGTGCTGGGTCCAGCTAGGGCCTGAAAGACTATGCGTTGGTCAATGCATTAGGTGAGCCCCCGATTTTAATTTTGCCTTTTCCCGTTTTGCCACTAGGAGGATAACTTGAAAACTCCCGGCGTCCTAAAGGATCTCCTTAAGGTAGCCGATTCGATTCTCGGGATTTTGTTAGCAACACCCTTACTGTGGCAGGACTCATGCCGTTCTCGAAATGCCTGGTGGCCTGGAAAGGTCGTACATTTCGCGTGATAGGCCGCGCTATAGCGGAAAGGTTTTGGTATACGACCAACTCCTTCCATCTACCTGTGTGTGAGATGACGATTACCCCCACAGATTTTGGTATTATCACTGGTCTTCCTTGGGGCGGGCGTGAAATAGTAATCAATGTTGAGATCCCTCCAATGGTTTTAGACTTACTGGGTCCAGTGTCAGCGCGTTTAGGCCCAAGTCAAGGCCTGTCCAACCTCGCCTATGCGCACTTCGAGGCGGCCATCCGTGATGCGAACTTTCAAAATTTGCATGGGGATCAACGCCGCTTTATCTTCTTGGCTTATGTTATTTCTGCCACTCTTTTTGCCAACCGGGGAGATAACATTACTTTGATGTGGTTTCGGAATCTTCTGGACTTGAACGAGGTTTGGAACTTGAATTGGGGTAAAGCTGCGTATGCGAATTTCCTCCTCTGGCTTCGTCGCGGTGTCAGACTGAGGCTGGATGATGATCCAGTTTACCTCCACGAGTCTCACACCCACTTTCAGTATGGTCCTTTATGCAAGGTGCTCGAGGTATGTACCCAAGACTCTCCTCTTTGTAGTTTTGCTACTCTTTTGCTATTTCTTTGACTTTATATTCGTGCAGTCATGGGCATATGAGTATATCCTATCTTTGGGCATTTGCTCCAAGAGAAATAGGACGGTCCCAACTGCTGAACGCTAGACTGCTGAGGGTATTCGAGGGAAGAAATTCCAGTCGGGCAGTCTTGACCGTATCCGTCGCGCTCTGGATGATCTCACCCCGGTATTTCTTTATACTTGACATCTTTATTTATTTTTTTTACCTCCATTCTTGAAATGACTCTCTTTCTTTCACAGGACCACGTGAACTGGCGTCCATGGGTTTAGTTTGACTTGAGTGGATTGCCCACCCCTTTGCCACAAGTGGAGCACGATACTCGCCTCCGCATCCTGATGGAGGGACCTTCGGGCTTCATATGGTACCTGGGGGAGAGAGCTACGGCCGGTGCTTCTAACGCTAGGACTGCTCATGCTGGTGCCGACTTGGTTGAAGACAGCGGCGATTCGGGCTCCCTGTGGTGATCAAATCGATGACAAGCAAGACTCTATGCATTTTTAGACTTTTGTTCTGCAAGGCTAATTTGTACTACTTTTCTTTTATATTATTTTTTTTATCTTAATGCAAGACCTTTATGAATTTTGTTTCTTGTTTTATATACAAGACTTGGTGGATGCACAATTTTATTTTATTAATGCATTTCTGAATGACTTTCTATATGACGGGATTAATCCCAACTTAATCCCGCTTCCCCAAAAAGAAAAGAAAATAAAGGAAAACGAAAACTTAAGAACTGAGCATCATTGGGTTAGGATTCGAAACATTAAAATACACAAATGGGCCAATTTGATTCCATGACCCAAATACAATCAAAAGCGGGTGGGCCGAATTGCGGAAAGGCGGCCCATATCGGCGCAAAGCCCGCGCGGGCTTTTTCCTCAACAGGCCCCGGCCGTTGGGCTTGGGCGAGCGCGTGCGTGGACCTGGGCACATCAAAACCTGCGCGGGTTTTGATTTATTTTCCTTTCTTTTTTTTTTTTGCTAGCCGTTACAAAATGGCTAAAATCATGGGATATGGAAGGCAACGGCTATGTGATCGTTGCTGGTCGTTTTCTCCATTTTTTATCATGCTTGAAGGTGTATAAATACCTCATATAATCATCACTCTTCATCATCACTTCAAAGTCTTCTTCACATATTCTCCTAAAAACACCAAGAACATCCTCCTGATTCTCATGGCTTTCGAGAAGAAACTTGCGACTTGGATGAGCACCTTATTCAAAGAAGAGAAGAAAGAGCTTGGTAGATACAAGTTAACGAGCCTGATGAGTCTTCGTCAAGTGAGGATTAATCACGACTTTCTTCGTGCGGCGGAGACTTTCTAGGATCCGAAGATGCATGTCTTTCGTTTCGCGTGGAAGGAGTTGTGTCCGCTTCCGGAGGAATGGTCCTCAATCTTAGGGACAAATCACTTTGCTCGGCCGATGTCGCCTCCAACACCAATGGACATCCCCAAGCAATACAAGGAGCTCTTATGTCTTCCGTCTCGGGTTATCGGAAGTGCAATATTCGGCGAAAAGGTACACTTCCAAACCATAGTTGAATATTTTCAATCGCCCGATACCTTGGAGTATGGCCCCGTGATACGAGTGCGAGCGCTCATATTATGTCTTCTCGGCGAGTTTTACTTTTATCAAGGCGCCAAAAGAACCGGACCGGCGAATTTAATTCAAATCGTCGATGACATGTCCCGAGGCTACAATCCCGTGCCCCTAATGTTAGCGAAAACCATGATGGACTTGGATGATGGGAATCCAGAACATGACTTTCGAGGGAGTCCGCTGCTACTTCAAGTATTTCATTCCTCCTTTTTGCCACTGTCTGACTTTTCTGTCTCTACTATTTTCAAAACTCGCGCGGGTTTTCTGCTTTTTTTTATTTTAGTTTGGGAGAATTGGTGTGCAATCTAACCCTGGCTAACTGTTGGACAAATTTGGTTAATAGAGCATTTGGGCCTCATTGAAGAGCCCCGGACTTCATCGGCGTTGGTGAACTATTGTCAGAGAAAGAGGAAGTACACCAACCTCCACTCTGTAACGAAATGGATTGCTTTCTTAAAGGAGCCTCGGGAGATCTCATCGTGGATCGAATGGTGGCACATTTCTGAATATGTGACCCATGATTTTCGCAATGCTTATGTGTATCTTGCCGGCTTGACGCACATGACTTTTTATTTTCCGGCGCGAGTGAAGCGTCAAATGGGTCGAAAGTAGGATATTCCCGAGCTTCTGTGTGAAACTCCCGATCAACTGAAGCTTGGAACTTCGATGATTGAGTCATGGCTGAAGTATTAGGAAAGAAGACCAACTCTCAAATCCCCGCCAAAGGTACGTGTGTCTCACATTGTCGACGCTGGTTATCATGGATGGTTGATTGCTGCTATTGAATCTTGTCGTGTTGGGGAAAGGAGATGAAGGCAAGCATCAGCGAAGGAAAGGTTGGGTCCTCGTACATCGGTAAAGGACCGCCTTGGCGCAAGAGACTCAGTGAAAGATAGACTGGGTCTGAGGGTTGAGGCACGAAAACCAGGTAGGCGGGCCTATAAACCTATGGACAAAGAGAAAGCTCCTAACGGACCTAGAGACATGGAAACCGACCATGAGACAACTGGTGAAGTAGAGAAGGTGAAGCAAGATTAGAAAATGGACGTAGTGAAGGAACTGAAAATGCTTTGCCAGAATAATCTTTCTATTTAATTATGCCTTTCAAATTTTCTTATGTTACAAATAATGTACTTGTATTTTCACTTAATAAAGGAGAAATATTTGTTCACAAATATTGTGTTCTTGCAAACCTTATTTTCCTTAAGTACATGAGCATTCATTAATCATATCCCAAGTGTCTGAAAATTGGCTTTCCAGTTGCTTGGTCGTATTAAGCGTAGTATCGCTTGAGTTGATCCTAATTCGTGGGCTGAATTATATCTTCTCCGTCCATGGTAGCAAGCCGAGCTGCCCCTCCCGGCAAGATATCCTTAATCATGTAAGGACCGTTCCAATTAGGTGCAAAGTTTTCCCTTGGATCCTGTATTGGTGCCCTCATTTCCTTAAGCACAAAATCGCCTACTTGAACCGAACGACTTTTCACCTTCTTATTAAAAGCTCGAGTGATTCTACTTTGGTATACTTGCACATTATGTAATGCTCTCAATCATCTTTCACCCATCAACATCAGCTCCTCGAACCTTGCCCTAGCCCATTCTACTTCTGGCAACTGACTTTCAGCCACTATCCGTAACGAAGGGATCGCTACTTCAATTGGTAAGATTGCCTCCATCCCATATACCAAGGAATACGGTGTTGCCCCCGTAGCAGTTCGTATAGAGGTTCGGTATCCCCATAGGGTAAATGCTAATTTATCTGGCCAATCCTTGTAAGTGAAAACCATCTTCTTAATAATCCCCGACACTGTCTTATTGGCCGCTTCCACAGCTCCATTAGCATGAGGCCGGTACGGCGAAGACCGATGATGCTGGATTTTGTAAGTGGCGAGCAAAGCTTCTACCTCCTTCCGAAAATGGCTTCCATTATCACTAATGATCTCATGAGACACTCCATATCGACATATGATGTTTTGAAGGATGAATTTGGCCACGTGTTTGGATGTGAGTTTGGCAAACGAGGCTACCTCTACCCATTTAGTGAAATAATCGATAGCGACCAATATGTACTCATGTCCTCCTATTCCGGTTGGGTGTATCTTGCTAATGATGTCAATACACCATACCAAGAATGGCCATGGAGATGTCAAAGTAGTCAAGTATGACGAGGGTTGATGCTGTAGATTAGCATATTCTTGGCATTTATGGCACTTTCGAACGAACTCTAAGCAATCTGCATCCATAGTGGACCAATAGTAACCAGCCCTTTGAATCTTCTTTGCTAAGATTCGTCCATTCATGTGGGGACCGCACTCTCCTCCGTGTACAGTAGTCATGATCTCCTTGGCACTCTTAGCATCAATGCATAGCAAATTAATGCCCGTAGGTGATTTCCTGTAGAGTCGATCTTGGATCAAGCAGTATTGTGCTGTTAGGGACCTGACCGCTCGCTGTCCTCGAGCATCAAACTCAGTTGGATATTCTCCTTTGCACAAAAAGTTGTATATGTCATGGAACCATTCCTCAGTTTCTTCCTTTTGTGCTTCCAGGTGGCAAACATATGCCGACTCAGACTGCCGTTCTACTACTACTGACAATTGAAGCGTGCCTGATGGTATGGATATAATCGAAGACAACTTGGCTAAGGTGTCAGCTAACTTATGTGATCCCTAGAGAGGTACTGGAAACTGATTTGCTCAAATTGGTCAGCAAGTCCTAAGAGCTTTTGTTGATAGGCCATGAGACATTCATTCCGGACCTTCCATGTATTTTTAGCCTGATTAATGATGAGGCTAGAATCCCCAAAGACTTTTATATGGCGCATGCCTAAAGCCAAGGCGGCTTGCAAACCCTTGATACATGCTTCATATTCTGCAACATTGTTAGTAGCATCAAAGTCCAACTTCACTGATACAGGGACATGTGCCCCTTCTGGAGAGATCAATAAAACTCCCACTCCACAGCCCATTTGGTTAGAAGCTCTGTCGAAATACATTTCCCATGTTATTTCATCAGTGAAAAATACATCCTCATCTGGGAATTCCAAGTGAGTGGTTGGAGGTTCCTGTGATGGTGAGGCAGTTAGGAAATCTGAAACAACTCGTCCCTTGATGGACTTCTGAGGCAAGTACAGAAGATTGAACTCTGAAATCATGACCACCCATCGAGCAATGCGGTTGTTGATGGTAGGTTGCTCCATGATAAACTTAATGGGATTATTCTCAGCTATGACATATATAGTATGTGAAAGCATGTAATGTCTTAACTTCCAGGTGGCGCATACTAGCGCAAGATCTATTTTCTCTATGTCTGCATATCGACTTTTGTAGTCCAAGAGTTTCTTGCTCAAGTAGTAGATGGCGCTCTCTTGGCCTTTAACCTTTTGAGCTAGCATAGCCCCCATTGCAGAGCTAGTCACAAGAAGGTAAAGGAGTAGAGGCTCATCTGGTACCCACGGCATGAGGACTGGAGGATGTTGCAAATATTCCTTGATTTTGTCGAAGGCCGCTTGACATTGATCGTCCCATTCTATTTTGTTTTCTTTCTTTAGTTTCTTGAACAAAGGTTCACACGTTATGGTGAGCTTTGAGATGAACCTGCTGATATATTGGACTCGTCCAAGGAAACCCCTTATCTCTTTTTCTGTCCTAGGTGGCTGCAACTCTTGGATAGCCTTTACCTTCGAAGGGTTAACTTCAATGCCTCGTTGGCTAACCACATAGCCTAGCAGCTTCCAGAGGTGACACCGAAGGTGCACTTTGCTGGGTTGAGCCGCATTTTGTATCTGCGAAGTTGGAGGAAAAACTTGCGAAGGTTAGGAATGTGTCCTTCCCTTATTTTGGACTTTACGATCATATCATCCACATAAACCTCTACCTCTATATGCATCATATCGTGAAGTAGGGTGTTGGCTGTCCGTTGGTATGTTGCCCCAGCATTTTTGAGACCAAAAGCCATAACCACATAACAGTATGTTCCCCATGGTGTAGTGAATGAGGTTTTCTGCATGTCTTCTTCCGCCATTTTGATTTGGTTATAACCCGCATATCCATCCATAAAGGATAGTAGCTCATGTCCGCAAGTGTTATCCACTAATACGTCGATGTGAGGTAAAGGGAAACTATCCTTGGGACTAGCTTTATTGAGGTCTTGAAAGTCCACACACATGCGCACTTTCCCATCTTTCTTGGGCACCGGAACAATGTTAGCAATCCATTCAGGATATTGGACTGCCTTGATGAATTTAGCGTTAAGCTTCTTGATTACTTCCTCCTCAATCTTCTTAGCCCATTCAGGCTTGATCCTCTTAGCCTTTTGTCGAATCGATTTTGCATTAGGAAGCAAAGGTATGGTGTGTTCCGCAATTTCCCTGTCAATCCCAGGCATGTCCTCCTAGGACCATGCGAAAACGTCCACAAACGCTTTGAGAAGCTCCGTGAATGCTACCCGTTCTTCCGCCGTGAGTGAACTACCTAACTTCAATTCCCGAGGTTGTTCTTCTGTGCCCACATCTATGGTGATGGTGTCTTCCAACATCGTCATTTTATGCTCATGTTCATTAGAAAATTCTTTTAAGGGTTCATTAAATTCCAAATTATTATTGACGCAGCAGCTCAGGGCAAAGGGGAAAGAAGAATCAGAGTAAGCAGAAAGGTTCATTTTATTGAATGTAGAAAGGAATACATCGCCAGCAGACTCAAGACTAGACTCACTTGACTCTAAACCATTAAAACATGACTCTATGTCCTCAGGAACAGACTCTCCTATAGATAAAGCAAAATTATTCTCCTCAGCATCGACCCACGAGACGGCCTTAACTCCTCCGTCTTCAGCAATCATGAGACTTGGATCACAGCTTTGGTTAGACAGTGCAGCGACAACAACATCAACTTCAGACTTCTACGGGGCAGTTTCTTGTCCAAACAACATGCCAAAAATGTTGCTCCCAGTAAGATGAGTCCATTCCAATGGAGGCTGTTTGTCCCGAGCGGGAACAAAGACAGTAGCCATATTAATGGAGCAATCGTTGAAGACTTCTAATCCGGCGACTTGAAATCCTTTGGTCTTCAGATAGAATGGCTCAGGAAACCCATAGTAGGGGAAGTCATCACCTTCCCTAACAAACTGTCCATTCAGAGTGAGTGGATAGGGCTTCATCTGGAATAAAGTGGGAGGATTGTCCATTCTCTTCTGTTCAACGATAGCCATTTTAGCGAACCTGACCTCCTTCTTGGTTGGTTTATACCTTAAGCCAAATCTTCCCTTTTGCTTAAAGGTCTTGAATACAGGAGGGATTTTATTCTTCGAATTCCTCCCTAACGGCATTCTAGGGAAATATCCTTGTTTCTTAAGCATAGCATGTACCTTGGGATTTGAGTAGGGATCGAAGTCAAAAGGTGCTTCATCCTTGCTCATCATTGCCACGAGCTCAAAATTGTGGAGTTCTTTGTCCATCAAGTTGTGCTCCACCTCAAGAGTTGATTGTTTACGAGTGAAAACAACATTGATATATTCTCCTGAGATAGTGATCACTTGGCCTTGAACCAACATTTTCACCTTCTGATGTAAGGTGGATGCTATAGCATTACACTCGTGAAGCCATGGCCTCCCTAGTAGTAAATTGAAAGAGGTCGGAATCTCTAGTACCACGAACAGCATCCGACAGACTTCCGAGGTAAATTGTCATAAGCCCTGAGTTGTACACCATTTTGAGCCAAGTGTTGTCGTACTCCTAATTTCTGTGCCGTCCTCCAAGGGAACACGTTTACTGCTGAACCGTTGTCAACTAAAACCAGTGGGATAGTTTTGTTGGAACATTGCACCGAGAGGTATAGGGCTTTGTTGTGAGATGCCCCTCCCTGAGGTATATCTTCAATCCAGAAGGTGATCTTCTCTTGCTGGGTAGCTACATGAGCAACCAAAGTTTCAGGAGTTGTTGTAGGTGATACCGTGAGTTCTGTAAGGGAATCCGACATCTTTTGCCCATGAGCATGTGAAGTGCATATGAGTTGCCATATGGTGACCTCAGCCCTAGTCTTTTTGAGTTGAGAAAGAAGAGGGTCTTCAGAAGAGGTCTGATTATCATCACCAGTTGTTGGAATAGGGTTAGGAATGGCCACTGGGATGGTGGTATTCTTGTTATTGTTGTGACGGCCAGACCGAGTAAGGAATGTTACGTCATCTGGTTCATCTTTCTCCATCCATTATGTCTCAGAATGCTCGTGCTCATCATCCTCATCACTGTCCCTAATACCATGGATGAATAAACCTTCGGGGAACCCAACTATCTCGAGGATAGGTTGCCCTGTTTCTACAATCAAAGCAGAGGGGTCGAAGCTGAAATCCCCACATAAAATAGCATTTACATGCTCTAGCATAGGATTACTTTGATTGGTTGGTTTCTTAGCGGCTTTCGGCATTGGTAGCGTCCCGACCCTTATCATATCTTCTATCTTGTTCCTTAGAGTCCAACATTTCTTAGTGTCATGGCCTCGGCAACGGTGATAGCGGCAAAATTGGTTGGCGTCCCAATTGCTGCCCTTGATTTCTGGCTCTTCCTTCGATAAGGGCAAAACCAGAATACCCTTCTTGACTAGACGGTCGAGAGCCTGAGAGTAAGGAACATCCAATGGTGTATAAGTCTCATATTTCGGTACGTAAGGCCCCTTACGCTGGATAGAGTTAGTCTCCATGATTTTTGGAGGGTGGCTAGCTGCACTAGTAGCCCTCCTGTTGGAGCTGGACCCTTTCCATCCAGGCGAAGTTGTCTTATCATTGTGCATGGCTTATAATTGGACACATATGTCCTTCAAGTAATCAAAATCTTTGACGACATGATACCCCAAGTGCTTGGATAGGCTGCTCTTGAGTCCTTGGTTAAAGGTAGATAACTGTAGACGAAGAGGAATTGTCTCATTGATGTGGGACAATTTCGTATGCCACCTCTCAAAGTAATCCATAAAGGACTCATCATCACGGTGCTTCATGGCAGTTAGATCATCCACTGTAGCTTGTTTCTTCTGGATGCATGTGTGGTGGTGGATGAAAGCCTTGAACAATTCAGTCCAGCTGGCTTTGATTTGGGGTGACAGAGCGTGATACCATACTTTCGCTTCTCCATCTAGGGTTGTTGGGAAGACAGTAGAGTATAGGTCAACATCAATTCGATTTAAGGGTGCCAACCTCATGAACTCCTCCACATGATGAATAGGGTTCTCAGAAGGTTTGAACCTAATATTTGGCACTTCAACTTTATCAGCTATCTTCAAAGTTGGCTGAACAGGTAATGGAACCTCTAAGTGCTTGTCAGCAAAAGCCGGAACAGAGCACATTGCCTTGGTGAGGCTTTCTAACTTCTGCTCAAGAGCTTTAACAGAGGGATCCCTTGTAGACTTTTCAGGCGTGTTAACCAACTTCCCACTTGAACTGGGATGTCTTCTAATATTCCCAAGGGCTTCTTAACACTTCGGTCCGCAAGTTGCAAGTGGATAGTTGTAGGGGTCAAGTCATCAAGGTTCAGCTTCTTACATATAGTGTGTGGCATGACACTAACACTTGCCCCCAAGTCACATAATGCATTATCAATCTTCATATCACCAATTAAGCATGGAATAGAGAAACTACCGGGATCGGCTAGTTTCTCGGGAGACTTGCTTCCCATAATGGCGTTGCAACTAACTGTGAGATGAACGGTCGATGACTCCTTGATTCTTCTCTTGTTTGTCAAAAGGTCCTTGAGATGTTTCTTGAATGAAGGGACCTCCGACATGGCATCTAGAAATGGTATATTAACTTAGAGTTTTTTCATCATCAAAATAAACTTGGAGAATTTATCATCATTCTTCTGTTGAACTAATCTTTCGGGAAATGGAACTGGAGGTCTATATGAAACGGGTATCTCCAATGGGTTTACATGAATATCCTCCCTCAAGGCTTCCTTTCCTTTCTCTCGTCTTTTCTCAATCTCTACCCTCTCTTCCAACCTCTCTTTTTCTTCATCCTCGGCCTCATTAACCACAACATCATCCTCCTTCTCCTCAACTATGTTTTGCTCAACTTCTAAGCTTTCCTCTTCATCGCTATCCACCACAACTCCCTCATTCTCTCCCAAAGGTCTCTCCTCCTCCACATTCTCCTCCACTACCAAAGGTTCTTCAATTTTTCATCCACTCCTTAGGGTAATGGCTTCAACTTGCTCCCCTTGGATGGGTTGAGGTTGAATGGGTTGAGAAAAGTATACTTGTTGAGCAACTTGGGTCATTTGGGTTTCAAGATCTCTAAGGCAAGCACCCTCACTTTCTTAATTAGCCAAAATTTGTTCAACAACTTTTCAATCATAGAATCTTGGGATGGTTGAGAAACTTGGGGTTGTGGGGTGGTTTGATGTGAAAACTCTTCTTGAAAATATGCATGATGGTCATAAAATTGAGAAACAGGATCAAATATAGGATTGGCAAATGTAGTGTAACCGGGATCATCATCTTCATAAGAATGGGGATAAAGTTGGTTGGAATAAACGGCATTCACATGTTCTACTTGACGATACTCCACACATTGATGCTCGAGATGTGGACCAAAACACAACTTACAAATATGCAAATTAGGAACGGGAATGGATGCAAGGGCTTGCATACCTCGGGCTAAGTTCAATTGGTTGGAAACGTCATCATTCACCATCTTCTTTTGCAAATCAAGGACGGTAGCCATTAGAAGCTTGGTAGTGGGGTTGTGTTCCAAAGAATGATCCCCATTTCCTAAATTTTGGCCGCCTCCCCAACTAGGCATATTCTGAGATAGCTCATGAAGAAGAATATTGGCTTCCTCCGCAGTCTTCTTTAGGAACATCCCTCCGGACGCATTATCAATAGATTCTCTAAGAGGACCACGGAGCCCATGATAGAAATGTTGAAGCAACATCCAATCCGGTAAATTATGATGAGGGCATTGTCGTTGAACACTCTTAAATCTCCCCCAAGCGGCAAAAAGACTCTCTCCCGGCCCTTGCTTGAAACTTAAAATTTCTGCTCGAAGTTGGTGTGTCTCCTCCGCCGGAAAGAAGCGGTGAAGAAAATCTCCTTTGAGTGCCTCTCATGAAGAATAAAAACCAAGTGGGCATGTTTGTGGCTATATCTTCGTTTTCCCCGCAAGAGTGAGAGGAAAGAATTTCAACTTCAAATATTCTGATGATATCCTTGGAATGTGTATAAAGCTAATCTGGTCTTCGAACTTATCAATATGAGCAATGGGACTTTCAACAGCATCGTCCCCATGAAACGGGTTTCTTTCGAAGACTTCAAGTAAATGCGGTTTAAACTCGAACACAGCATCGGGTGGCAATGGTGGTAATGTGATAGGACTGCCTCTCGTACCCAATGATGGAACGTCATATGATAGATGGGTACAAGGTGAACCAGCTTGAGCTTCACCCATTAGAATGCAAGGACTCCTATAAAAAATGAAGAAGCATCAAATTCATTTGGACTGACACAAACTGATTTCTAGCGTGAAAGCAAACTCAAATAACCAAAAACCAAGAAACCAAAACTAGGGGCACTGGCTCACTGGCAACGACGCCATTTTGTGTAACGTGGTTTGTAAGACCTGGGTTTTGTCGTTCTCTCTCAGGGAGCTGGCGGCCTTGGTCATAGAAACTAAGTCAATGGTCGGGATGAGATTGCTAAGGTAAGGATATCGGTTTGAAGGGATCACAACGCAAGAAACAAAGCTAAGATCGGTCAAGGAATGGAAAATGAGCTTCGGAGGTTTTCGGGATGCAAACGGGGATGAAGAAATGGGTTTTGCAACAAGAGAGTAACGAAAAGGGGAAATCAAATGGTAACTCCGTTAGAAAATACCCACCGGGCTTCCTCTTTCAACGATAGTCCGGATTAACTTCCCCAAAGTCCATCGACAAACTCGGGGGAGTTCAAGGAACGGAATTTCCTAGTTAGTTTCTATTCGCTTTCGCGAACTAGAATACTAACTATCCTAATGCCTACCTTCCAACAAGTGTTGGATGTATTCGGGATGCTTTCGCACCCAAATACATCCCACTTGAGGGAAGGATAGGATTGGGAAATTGATTTCCTAACTAATTACTCATTAAAATTGCTAACCCAAACCTAATCACCCATTCACACCCTTAATTACCCCCTAACCCCTAGGGTTTCTAGCCACTAATCATGACACTAACTATGCTAACAACATCCAAACTAACCCTAAACATGATTTCTAACATCAAACAACCATTAACAAGCAAAACAATGAAAACAACAAGCAAAGCAATTAAAGAGAAAGCAAAGTAATTAGCAAAGCAATTAATGAAAGAGTTAAGGGAAGAGAAAACTTATCAAAGTGCTATAGATGAACAAGAGAAAGCAATAAAAAAATGATCCAACAATCTCTCAATTGTTTGGATCCCCAAATCTTCAGTGATAAACACAAATCTCCAAAACCCTAGATTAATCTCTCACTAATCTCCCTCTAAAACCCTTGATTACAAAGCTTCAAATTGTCTAAGTCTATCCCTAGATGCCTAACCAATCGAGCTCCCTCAAAAACGCAGCTAAAGAGCTATTTATACAAGGGGTAAAAAAAATCCCAAAACGCAGCGCTTAAGGCCCGACAAAACAACGCAGCAACAGGGGGGTCGCGGGCGCGACCAGCGAAGACAGCCAGGCGATTTCTCCCTTCGCAGCGCCGTGGCTACGGTCACCAACACCGTGGGTACGGTGCAGCTCGGCTCCAAAAGTGCTCTGGGCGTAGCGGGTGCTACGCCATTGGTGGCGGTGGCTACGCCTTGGCTTTCCTTCCCTTTGTTCTTCCTTCTTTCCGAAGCATGTAACACCCGATCCGAGAGTCGTAGCAGGTGTTACTTCACTAATTGACACCAAAGGTGAGGAAAGTGGTCCTGGGTCGACTCCGCCTCGGCTTCCGGTCCGGCTCGGCTCGGGAAATCACCAAAAAAGCTATAAAAAGGCCCGTTTTGCTACGTTTTTAGTGAAATCTACAAAATCTACAAAATAACATAAAACGCATTAAAAACTATGAAATTAAACCACGAAACGAGTTAAAAGCCTAAGGATTTAGGCGGTATTTAGACACAAAATTCGGTCTAAACAGAGGCGAAGTGGGCCATCAATTCACTTTTGTAACAACCCGCCCCAAAATCACGATTAATTAAGTACTAATTACCGTAATTATCTAAATTACGTATAAATTTTTCGCTTTTACTTTTAATTATTTATTTCTTTGGTGCTAAGTCTCGTGCAGGAGATGGCAAAAGGGTATCAAGTTACCGGTTTAAAAATCTTGGATTTATTCATTTCACTCGTTAAGTTAAACTATTTCGGGTCTTACCGTTATGTTATTTCTTTAACCGGAAAAGGGTTTAATTATTCTACTTCTTAACGTTTATATTTTATTACCCAAACCTTAATTTATTTGGGTTATATTTATTTTATATAATTACAAGTAATATTTATGTCCTACTTATTTAATTTCTCTAATTCAAGTCTTATTTCATTTTAATCAAATTGTTATCAACTAATTTTATTTAGTACAACCCAATTATTTGAACCCAATATATTTACAATTACTTAAATTAAGTTAAAGTTTCTGATTTAGTTAAGTGTAATTTACTAATTGTTGTCCTAATTAAAATAGTTGGATTATATTAAGTTAGAAGAGGGTAGGGGGATTCATTTTACAGCTTTTATTTCTCAAACACCAAACCCACTCCACCCTCTTCCCTCTTCCTCACTGCCGTGCAGCCAGCCCCCCCTCTGCTGCCCTTTTTCGGCCACCGGCGCCGGAATCCACCACAACCAAGGTGGCCGCCACCCTCCTCTCTCTTGTGTTTTCATCCATTTTTAACCTCAAAGGTAACCTCTCAAAACCCCCAATTTCAAATTCTCTAAACCCTAATCTGAAAATCTATGTTTAATATATGTTTCTTTTGTAAATTCTATCTCTTTTACTCTCTTTATTCATGAATTCAAGTATATAATTGGATTGGTTAAGTTAGGGTTTGAGTTTGGAGTATGTGCATGTGTATTTGGATGAGTTCTTGAGGTTTTCTTGTTGAATTCTTGATGGATATTGTTATAATCTTGATGCATGTGAGTTTCTTGATAAGTTTCTGAGTATTAAGGGCTGATTATATATGTTAAGATGATTATTTAAGTGTTGTCATGTTTAATTTGGGTGAATTAGTGAGGTTTTGGTGCAAGAGTTCAAGAACAAGTCCTTTATGTTGAGTTTATGTTTAATCCATGGTTGCATGTGGGATTTAAGCTCTTTGATGAGTTAACTTTCAAGGTTTAATTCTGGAAATATAGTGGATTATAGCCAAAGTGAAGTTTGGTTGAGAATTAGTATAAATTAAGGGCTAAAAGTATCATTAGAGCTGAAATTAAGAGCAAAATAGTCTCTGTTTCGATTCTGGAAATTTACAGTAGTATAAAAGTGGGATTTTTGCCCAGATTTCTACTCCATTTGATAGCTTAAGGTGTTAGCAAACCATAGGCTTTGGAATTTCTAATTTCCGACATGTATAACCCGAGTTATGACCAAAACCGTGAAGGTACAATTTTATATACGAATTCTGAGTCACTATATTGAGGGCTGTTTTTCGTGCCTTTGGAGATCTCTTTAGTTTTTATGATAAACATGAAAGTTTTAGGCCTCAGTGCAAGCTTTTCGAAATGTATGGTTCATCGTCATACGATATCGGAGTATGAGTTACGAGCCCGAAGTAGGGCTGTCCAGAACAACGTTTCTGCTCAATTTAGCTTATGTAAATTAATATCTTTGGGCCTCAAATCAACCCAATAAGGGGTTCTAAGCATAAATGTGTCATGGTTATAAGTTGTCATTTTGGAGTTATGTGTTTAAGGCTAAGAGTACCATTTTGGAGTCCTAAGTAAGTCTTGAGAATACCTTTCAAGAGCTAGTATGTTTAAGTAATGTATCGTGACTCCCTTCGTTCTTAAGTCTAATGTTCAATATCTTTACTCTAGCTAAAAGTTCCTTCTAGCTTGATAACCTCCAATGTCTAATTCAATTCATTCCTCATTTCATAATTCATTACTCCAAGCTTGCTTTTATTCACATTTGGACGTGTATATCTTGCTCCTTGTTGCCATTTCATTCGATATCGTATTATCAAACCATATTTGAACTCGTTATCTCGCATTCTAGCTTCCAATTTATAATTACCCTATTCATCATCAATTCAAGCTAATTGTCCTAAGTTCAAGCCCTTTTATTTGAATCACCTTCTACGTCATATTTCTCGTAATTTTCCAACCCGAAAACTCCAAAGTTTTATGTGCACAGCTTCTGTCCGGGCCCATTTTGGGGCCCTTCCATTCATTTTTAGCTTCTGGTTCTGTTGACAAAGTTGTAGATCATGATTTTCCCTATTCCGAAATGTACTCTTTTATGTCATTCCGATTTTTCTAACTCAAGTTATACTTCAAACTCTATTTTTATATAAACCTGAAATTTTATCCTAAAGTATTTCATTTATATTACTAAGTTTCTAAATTTATGAATCTAATTTAGAACCTTATTCGGTTCTTCATTTTTATTTATTTTTATCTTAGTTGACAAGTTTTGAAAGCCATCTCCAAGCCGAGTCATCACATTAAGGTCTTAGCGTCCCAAGGTACGCAAATTGTCCAGCTTTTACGATCTAAGTTATATTCATGATTCATTCAATTTATGCCATGTCAAGTTTTATGTTTTATGATATCCTTATGTTCAAAAGTGGACCCATTTTATGTATTCTATGTTTATGTTTTAGCTAGCTACGTGAAGTGCTAGCCTTTTAGATGTTCCTGATCAGAGTGTCCTAGACTGCCGGTCGATCACAGAAGCGTCACCCAATCCAAATCTAGATCGATTTGGGCATGCGCGTGTGTGAGGTGCTTCCACCGATCATAAGGGTTCCACGTATTTTCTATATACCTCTATTCTATGTTATTCATGTTTATGTTTTATGCACATCATTGTAAGTTATCGTTTTATCCCCTTTTCCCGTTTTCAAAATGAATTTAAATGTCAGACTAAAACCGCTTTCGAACGGTTTACGTCTTTGAGGTTTACGATCGAGTGTTTCCACTCACTTTTGCGATGTTTTATGGTTTTGTTTTTAGGAGGCTCGAGCTCCCAAGGAAAGGACAAGTCGGTTCCAAAGTAATTCAGGGCTGTCAAGGTAGTTCTCTAAGGAAATCCCCGGTTAGCAAGCGCGAGCAGGATTTTGGAAGTCGTTTAGTTGTTAAGCTATGTTTAAGTTTATGTAGTTTATCCAAAGGTTGTATAAGTTTTATATATGAAGGTTTTTAAGCTAGTAAGTTATCGTGTGGTTTTGGAAGTTTCTTTAGTGTTGTTGCCTTGTCTCTTTTGGGAGACGGCGGTAATGCCTCGACCTAAGGTGTTCCGCTGTGCTAATCACAGGTTTGGGATTCTAAGTATAGTCTTAATCTTGTGATTAAGGTTGGGGCGTTACAGTTGTGGTATCAGAGCCGAAATTTGATTAAGTATTTGGGGATTTCGGAATTTCTTAAGTCATGGATCCTAGTTTAAGAAGAAAGATAGGCATGTGAGTATAAGCCTCTCTATGGGTAGTATAAGTATGATAAGTGATATGTTGGGAATTGTTGATGAGCATGATGCTCTAAATATTGGTTTAGGATGTAAATTGTTCTCCTTTGCAGGTTTTCAAGATTATGTAAATTTGGGAATAGCTCTAATTATAGGGGAAGTGCTGCCGAATTTCTCCCAGAATTTTAAGGAAGTTTTTAGTCCAAATCTTTAAGGGGAAAATTTAGGTGAATTGAGTTAAGCCTAGTAATTTATGCAAGTGAAGTTAATGAATATAGTGGAAAATTATGAAGTTTGCCAAAGCACCTCATCGAAAGTCTTTGAAAGGTAATGAAAAGATTATAAAGCCAGTCCCAAGTGGGATTGGTATATGATGAAAAGAGTTTTAAACGTTAGTATGGATTAAAAGTTTTTAAGGAAGCCCGAAAAAGGGGGAATAAATTTATGAGGTCTAGAATTGTTAAGCAAGCCTAGGGCAAATTCAAAAGATAAAATGAGAGCTTCTTAAATCGCTCATAAGAGGTTAACTTGGTTGAGTCTCGAACCTCGTCACAAATTCGTTTCTTTTATTGCAAATAACCCGTTCATTTTGGCCATGATAAGATTTTAAAATCTTGCATTATACTTTGTGTATGGTATAGATGGATAACGACGGTAACCCCCTCCCAAATCCGTTCGCGATGTTCATGGACCCCGCCACCAATGTTCAAGCCCATCTTAAGGCTTTACAAGATGTCCTCGACGCACATTGCGCTGCAAATCCCAAGTCCGAATATCACGACAACATTTACCGGGCCCGATGCCTTCTAGCGACTCTTCCCCACGAGAGCCCGTGGGATGATATCCGGGACAGGTACCGTCAACTGCTTATACGTGGAGAACCCGGACGCCACGCATGGTGCCTCAACTATGTAGGGGCTTGGAACCAGATCGTGATGGAGATAATAATCACGCAAGCTACGTAATCTTTGAGTCTTCACGTCGATGGTTAGGACCCCTATCTTCATGAGGTGCTAGGATTACGGCGCTGCCCGGTACGGAAAGCACCACCATGTGTTCGCTCCCCGGCGGATGAAGTCCGTCTACACTTTTCACCGTACCTCGCGGGGCGTCAATTGTTCGAATCTATCGTCTCATGGGAGACTACGCCTCGCCGAATAGCGGAAAGAAGAAGAAGATCCTAGCATGGATCTAGACCTGCACGAGGTGCGCCGAACCAAAACAAATCAAAGAATGCGGCAGAACGTCTACATGCGCCCGGAGAACGACTTTGATTGGACCACTTTGGGGCCAATGATTCGGCATACCAAACGCAAGAGCGTTCGTCCTCTACGGCTTCGACGCGTGGAAGAGGCTAGGGATCAAGAACAAGAAGGGTCCCATTCTCATGTTTAACAGTAGTCGTCGGTATTTGACTTTTGTGCAGGTTTAGCAAGGAGCTGACCATAGGTGTAGGCTAGATGACTATAAGTATATTGTGGGTGACTAGGTTTTTGCTTTTGAGTCATCAATGTAACTAATCAGACTATGCCTATTTTTGTAATCTCCCTACGATTATTTTGTGGAAGGGAGCCTGGGTTTGTAATTCAAGGGGGAATGGAGTACATGATGTTTTGGAATTTTTCTCATGTATTGGGATTGGAAATGGAGATGAAAACTCTATGACAACAAAAAGGGGAATCGTTTTCTTTATTTATGAATATGGATGGATGTTGTGGTATTTGTGGATTTATACGTATTGTGGATTCTGCAATTTACAATATATTGGGATTATTTAGAATTCTTTTGAGATGTTAATTATGCATGTATATATGTCTATGGATGATACCTAGGATTTGACCAAGGAATCAAGGTTCTAAGAGGGAGCATTTGACTAAAATCTGAGTTTTTTTCAAAAAAGGGCTGTAAAAAGGGAGATAATGTTAAGCTATGTGGGTAATATGACTTCACAAAGAAACAAAGGCCCTATGAAGGAACACCGGATTAGAATTTGAACTTCTATGAAAAAGAATTATAAAGGAGGAAACAGTGTTGAGTTGTAGACAACGATAATATGTTTTTGTTGTAATATCTTGGCGGGCCGCAAGCTCCGAGAATTCACCACCACAAGAAGAGCCCATGGATGGGGGCTTCAAGGGAAAATTAGCTTGAAGTGATAAGGGGAAGAAATACTCTATACTTACCCGAATTGTTCAATAGTGGTCAATAAAATAAACCAGGGCTTCATGAACGCAGTACTCGTAATGGGGGCTTTAGTGCGAACACAAGGATGTAGACCTTGGTTATGGAGTTAATAATAATCATTTCTAATCCTGTATAAGGAACAATGTTAGCGGGGAAACAAAAAGGGAGGCAATAGAATCATAATGAGATTAGGAGGTTCACACGGGATTAAGAGATTTATGATTAAGATTGAGATTAAGGGGGAAATGCCGATTTGAGGAATAAACTTGCGAAGTATATGGGTTCCTTAGAGACATCCAGCAAGATTGCGAGGTTTTAGGAGTTCTAATCTCCTTTACCCGTATACATGTATCGTAATCCACCTAGCCTTCTCTTGTAATGAACAACCGTTGTAAGTTTCAACCCTCCTCCATATGGCTATCTTACCTCTAGTCCATCATTTGAATCAAGCTTTATCTCACACTCATATGGTACATTCCCCTCCTAAATTCACCTTTATCATCACAAGATGGCAATCAACTTTGTCGATTTTAATCATTGTTTGTTTTGAAGAATTTTTAGGAGAGCCTGTAATCGTATCAACCAATCATTTTAGCTCCTTAATGTTATATCCACACCTTATTGGCACCTCTAGTCATAGGTCCAGAATTGATCCAAGACACCACGGATAAAATCAGGGTCATTCAGCAACATATCATGGCCGCCTAAAGTAGGCAAAAGAGCTATGCGGATAACAGGCCGAGATCGTCCGAATTTCAAGACGGAGACCAAGTTTTTCTTAAGGTTTCTCCAACTAAAGGGGTTTGGAGATTTAACATCAAAGGGAAATTGAGCCCTCGCTATATCGGACCATATTCCATTGTGAAAAGATCAATCCAGTGGCATATCGGTTAGAGTTACCCTCTAGCTTAGGGAAGACTCATGACGTTTTTCACGTTTCCCAACTCCGGAAATACGTGCCGGACGTGATATTCTTAAAGAAGAACCTCATTGTTAATCAAGATCTAACTTTCGAGCGGCTCATTTCAGATTTTAGATCAGAGGACTAAACGACTACGTTCAAAGGAAGTTCCCTTAGTCAAAGTGCTATGGGCAAATCAAGATACCTCGGAAGCCACGTGGGAAACCGAGGAAGAAGTGAAGGAAGGCCACCCACATCTTTTCTAAGGTATTTCATTCGCAATCAATCCAACCGCAAGTTTCGGGGACGAAACTTTCTTTTAGGGGGGGAGGGTGTAACAACCCGCCCCAAAATCACGATTAATTAAGTACTAATTACCGTAATTACCTAAATTACGTATAAATTTTTCGCTTTTACTTTTAATTATTTATTTCTTTGGTGCTAAGTCTCGTGCAGGAGATGGCAAAAGGGTATCAAGTTACCGGTTTAAAGATCTTGGATTTATTCATTTCACTCGTTAAGTTAAACTATTTCGGGTCTTACCGTTATGTTATTTCTTTAACCGGAAAAGGGTTTAATTATTCTACTTCTTAACGTTTATATTTTATTACCCAAACCTTAATTTATTTGGGTTATATTTATTTTATATAATTACAAGTAATATTTATGTCCTACTTATTTAATTTCTCTAATTCAAGTCTTATTTCATTTTAATCAAATTGTTATCAACTAATTTTATTTAGTACAACCCAATTATTTTAACCCAATATATTTACAATTACTTAAATTAAGTTAAAGTTTCTGACTTAGTTAAGTGTAATTTACTAATTGTTGTCCTAATTAAATTAGTTGGATTATATTAAGTTAGAAGAGGGTAGGGGGATTCATTTTACAGCTTTTATTTCTCAAACACCAAACCCACTCCACCCTCTTCCCTCTTCCTCACCGTGCAGCCAGCCCCCTCTGCTACCCTTTTCCGCCACCGCGCCTGAATCCACCACACCAAGGTGGCCGCCGGCCACCCTCTCCTCTCTCTTGTGTTTTCATCCATTTTTAACCTCAAAGGTAACCTCTCAAAACCCCCAATTTCAAATTCTCTAAACCCTAATATGAAAATCTATGTTTTATATATGTTTCTTTTGTAAATTCCATCTCTTTTACTCTCTTTATTCATGAATTCAAGTATATAATTGGATTGGTTAAGTTAGGGTTTGAGTTTGGAGTATGTGCATGTGTATTTGGATGAGTTCTTGAGGTTTTCTAGTTGAATTCTTGATGGATATTGTTATAATCTTGATGCATGTGAGTTTCTTGATAAGTTTCTGAGTATTAAGGGCTGATTATATATGTTAAGATGATTATTTAAGTGTTGTCATGTTTAATTTGGGTGAATTAGTGAGGTTTTGGTGCAAGAGTTCAAGAACAAGTCCTTTATGTTGAGTTTATGTTTAATCCATGGTTGCATGTGGGATTTAAGCTCTTTGATGAGTTAACTTTCAAGGTTTAATTCTGGAAATATAGTGGATTATAGCCAAAGTGAAGTTTGGTTGAGAATTAGTATAAATTAAGGGCTAAAAGTATCATTAGAGCTGAAATTAAGAGCAAAATAGTCTCTGTTTCGATTCTGGAAATTTACAGTAGTATAAAAGTGGGATTTTTGCCCAGATTTCTACTCCATTTGATAGCTTAAGGTGTTAGCAAACCATAGGCTTTGGAATTTCTAATTTCCGACATGTATAACCCGAGTTATGACCAAAACCGTGAAGGTACAATTTTATATACGAATTCTGAGTCACTATATTGAGGGCTGTTTTTCGTGCCTTTGGAGATCTCTTTAGTTTTTATGATAAACATGAAAGTTTTAGGCCTCAGTGCAAGCTTTCCGGAAAGGTATGGTTCATCGTCATACGATATCGGGAGTATGAGTTACGAGCCCGGGAAGTAGGGCTGTCCAGAACAACGTTTCTGCTCAATTTAGCTTATGTAAATTAATATCTTTTGGGCCTCAAATCAACCCAATAAGGGGTTCTAAGCATAAATGTGTCATGGTTATAAGTTGTCATTTTGGAGTTATGTGTTTAAGGCTAAGAGTACCATTTTGGAGTCCTAAGTAAGTCTTGAGAATACCTTTCAAGAGCTAGTATGTTTAAGTAATGTATCGTGACTCCCTTCGTTCTTAAGTCTAATGTTCAATATCTTTACTCTAGCTAAAAGTTCCTTCTAGCTTGATAACCTCCAATGTCTAATTCAATTCATTCCTCATTTCATAATTCATTACTCCAAGCTTGCTTTTATTCACATTTGGACGTGTATATCTTGCTCCTTGTTGCCATTTCATTCGATATCGTATTATCAAACCATATTTGAACTCGTTATCTCGCATTCTAGCTTCCAATTTATAATTACCCTATTCATCATCAATTCAAGCTAATTGTCCTAAGTTCAAGCCCTTTTATTTGAATCACCTTCTACGTCATATTTCTCGTAATTTTCCAACCCGAAACTCCAAAGTTTTATGTGCACAGCTTCTGTCCGGGCCCATTTTGGGGCCCTTCCATTCATTTTTAGCTTCTGTTGACAAAGTTGTAGATCATGATTTTCCCTATTCCGAAATGTACTCTTTTATGTCATTCCGATTTTTCTAACTCAAGTTATACTTCAAACTCTATTTTTATATAAACCTGAAATTTTATCCTAAAGTATTTCATTTATATTACTAAGTTTCTAAATTTATGAATCTAATTTAGAAGCTTATTCGGTTCTTCATTTTTATTTATTTTTATCTTAGTTGACAAGTTTTGAAAGCCATCTCCAGCCGAGTCATAAGGTCTTAGCGTCCCAAGGTACGCAAATTGTCCAGCTTTTACGATCTAAGTTATATTCATGATTCATTCAATTTATGCCATGTCAAGTTTTATGTTTTATGATATCCTTATGTTCAAAAGTGGACCCATTTTATGTATTCTATGTTTATGTTTTAGCTAGCTACGTGAAGTGCTAGCCTTTTAGATGCTCCTGATCAGAGTGTCCTAGACTGGCGATGTCGCATCACAGAGCGTCACCCAATCCAAATCTAGATCGATTTGGGCATGCGCGTGTGTGAGGTGCTTCCACCGATCATAAGGGTTCCACGTATTTTCTATATACCTCTATTCTATGTTATTCATGTTTATGTTTTATGCACATCATTGTAAGTTATCGTTTTATCCCCTTTTCCCGTTTTCAAAATGAATTTAAATGCCGGCACTAAAACCGTTTTCGAACGGTTTACGTGCTGGAGGTTTACGATCGAGTGTTTCCCCACTCACTTGTGCGATGTTTTATGGTTTTGTTTTGAGGAGGCTCGAGCTCCCAAGGCAAGGACAAGTCGGTTCCAAAGTAATTCGTATCGAGGTAGTTCTCTAAGGAAATCCCCGGTTAGCAAGGGCGAGCAGGATTTTGGAAGTCGTTTAGTTGTTAAGCTATGTTTAAGTTTATGTAGTTTATCCAAAGGTTGTATAAGTTTTATATATGAAGGTTTTTAAGCTAGTAAGTTATCGTGTGGTTTTGGAAGTTTCTTTAGTGTTGTTGCCTTGTCTCTTTTGGGAGACGGCGGTAATGCCTCGACCTAAGGTGTTCCGCTGTGCTAATCACAGGTTTGGGATTCTAAGTATAGTCTTAATCTTGTGATTAAGGTTGGGGCGTTACAACTTTGCCCATTCATTTTGGTCAAATCACAAGGGAGAGAAGTTGGTAGGCATTTGATTCCGTGGGCTAACCCTTCACTCGGTCAAATCATGAAGAAGAAAGGTGTGGGCCCTTGACGTCACTCGGTCAACCATTCATTCATCTTTTTTTTTTTTAGGACTTTGTCGAAGACTTAAGAGAGAGAGAGAAGGTAGAAGCTGCCATGGCCTGGCCGTGGGGAAGACCACGGTCCGTGGCTGGGCTGCTGTGCATGTTTGGGCGTGTTTCCCAAGGAAAGAAAGCCAGCGACGGTTATATCTTTGGCCCCCATTCATCATTCATTTGCCCATGGTTCGCTCATCATTCATCCATTATTCATTGGTCCTTCAAGAGAAAAAACCGAATCCATCCCTCCACTCATCGATTACTCCATCAAGATCTAAAATCAATATTGATTCAAGAAGGATCAAGATCAAGAATCAAGAGGAAATTATCAACACTTGCGAGGAAGATTCCACCCCAGGATCGAAAGACTCGACGGTTGTAATTCCTTGTAGTTATCTTTCTTTTTTATTTCTTTCTTTGTTTTGAAAATTAATCGTGATGTTTAGAACTTGTTTCGTGCTTTTCTTGAATATAAGTGAGTAGTTTCCTTGAATTTTAGGGTTTTGCAACCCGAAACAATGTAGTTTGATTGAATATTATTAGTTTATGCATGAATTCTTGATTTGAATCATTAGAAGGTTGTATTTCCCATGTTCATGTGTGTTCTTTGAGCGCTCGAATATTCATGAGTTTGAGATTAACCTGAGAAGTACTGAAACGTGAATTAAGATAATCTGACTACCAACCTTTCTACTAGTTTTGTGAAATTTGAGAAAAGAATAGCAGACTATGGGACCTTTTGATAACCATAATATTTTACACCTTCAACATTGATTAACTTGAAATGCATAAGAAAGTTGTAATTTAGGTTAATCGAGGTAATTCTATTAGTATTGAAAGAGCAGTAGAGTTCTTATGGTTGTCGTTCTTGATTCATTCTTGAATGTATGATTGTGCATGCTAGGTTTTAGTAATCGAACTCATTGTTAGGCTAGCATTCGCCCTAGAAATCTTTCTCTCTTGATAAGAACCTTTGATTGTTTTTCCCTACTTTATTAGTCTGATTAGCTGTGACACCTTTCAAAATCCAAACACATGATTAGCTTAGCAATCGCATAAGAGATTAGTTTTTCTAAGCTGCTAATTGAGTCCCTGTGGGATTGACCTTGACGTACAACTACGTACACCGTACGCTTGCGGCCCGGTCAAACCCTAATAGTGACCTTAATAGACCCTAATAACCCAACTAACAGTTAAACCCAACAACCCTACACTAAGGTTGACCCAAGACACTCACTTAACTCTAACTTAATCAAAATCTAATCTAGACATTGGCCCAAATCAGACATAACTAACAAAGGAAATCAAAATGAACTACCTACCCTTACTTCTAATACTAATCTGTTCGAACAAAAAGATAAAGGGAAAGAGAGGACAAAGGAGAAGGACTACAAAGAAAAGCTGCAAGAGCAACCCAGAAAACTATCTTTCAACAATGATGTCAAATTCGAATAACAATACCCAATTAGGAATTAACTGAAATAAATCTTAAGTCTAAACCTAAAAACAAATTAAAACATAGATAAAAGCAATAATTAAAATCCTAAACCTAAAATCTACCTAAACATTAACCCTAAAATCGATAAAAGGCAAAGGGGTTACCACTGGCCCCAAAACCCGCCATAAAACCTCAAATTCGGCTTCCCTCTTCCTTTTTATACTCGAAATTGGGCCTCTCTCTTCAATGTTGGCCCTTTATTCTTCCTTCAATCTGGAAGGTGGAGATGCTTCGATATGGTTAGAGGCGAAGATGGTGGTGGTGTATGCAATGGTGGTGCATGCGTAGTCTTCAAGTGTACTTCCTCTGCTCCTCTCAACCAATCTAAAAAGAGAAAGAGAAAATGAGTGAGAGAAGAGAGAGAGATATCATGAGAAAGAGAAAAAAGAAGAAGAGAAGAAGAATGAGATGAGAAGAAGAGAGAAGAGAGAAGAGAGAAGGAGATGGTGAGTTTCACAGAGAATCAAATTAAGAGAGTTAGGGAGGACGAGAGGGGAAAGAGAAAATGAGAGATGAAGAGATGAGGGTGAAGGGGATGTCTGTATAAGATGTGTTTGTGTGAGTATTCGATTTTCTGGGCAAAGAAAAAAAAGAGTAACAAAATCAGCGTAGAGAGAGAAAGAAAGAGAAAGGAGAGGAAGAAAGAGAAAGGGGAAATGGGAAATGAAAGGGGCAACTAAATTAGAGAGTTAGGGTTTTGGGGATTCGCCTGAAGGAAAAGGACAAGGGAATTAGAAAAGAAGAGGGGAAGATCGGCCAAGGGATGGATTTGGGTAGTGTTAGGATTAGTTTATATTTTATTTTCAATTTTTAATATTTTTGCTTCAATTTCTAATAATAATACTGATAAAAATGATAAAATGAAATAAAATCTAGTAAACTTGTAAAATGAGTAAAAATATAATAATAACCCTAATTTAATTTTTAAAAACTAGCAAAAAGTCATAGAATAAAAGGGTTAAATTAAATCATACAAAATATGGAATAAACATAAAACTCAATTTTTCCTTTTTTTTAAAGTAACGGCCAAAACAGCCCTTTTATTCAAACAAAGTAAAGGTGGCAAAGAGCACCCAAAGAGGCCAACATCTCACAATGTTCTCCAGCTGAAAGAAAAATGAACGAAAACTGCAATGCAATAAATTGAACAACAGTAGGATCACATCCCAACAAATGTACCATAGACATATGCAAAACATTGATACCTATATAGAACAGATTCATCTCAGCAAAGCATAAGGAAATCAACAGAAAATGGCTGGTGGGATTTGGCGAAAGTTCATAGCCAATTGATCAATTGAGTAACTGTGTGATTCTTTCCATTTGAGATTGTGCAACACCAGCTCCTTACTGCATTCTAATTGATCAAAAATGACAACATTTCGATAGTTCCAGATCGACAACACCACAACAAAAAAGAAGCAACCAGAATTTTTGTCTCCGCTTGTTATGAAACTTGACCTGCTCTCACAACTCAAACTGATCCCTCATAGAATGTTGCAGCCGCACAACCTGACCCTGGCAGTGCATAATTTCAGACCAGATTAATTGAGCGACAGGGCAGTAGAGAAACAAATGGTTGTTAGTTTCATAATGAAAACTACACAGCGGACAACAGTTGAGTTAAGCTTGTATGATTTCCTTTCTTAGCAGCATATCGCGAGTGTTTAATCTATCAAGAAGGGAAACTTAAACCAAATTCCCGTAAATAATATCATTAGTGTAATTCAACACTGATTTCACCGAAAATTTTGATGCTCATAGCCACACATTACTATCCTTGACATTCCTCCTCGGGTGAACTGTTTGAAGGATGATTTCAGGGTCAGTTCATCAGCAAGCTCTTTTATCATCAATTCCCTTTGTCAAGCTAATATCCATCTCTACAACTCCCCCTCAAACCAACCATGATCACTAAGCGCTGCTTTTGTTCCATTAGCGATTTGATACAACAAAGGGCATATGTCCTTTAGGGGATGATCATATAGCCAAGAATCCTCCAAAAGCGAATGTGTGCACCATTACGAATCTTCACACTTACATGCTGATTGATCATCGGCTGAATGTTACTGTCATTTTGGAAGGAAGACCAACCCTTTTTGCAATCCATTATGTTAGTATCCTGCATTACCCACACTTGTCTAACATCCGACTCATTGAAACGATTATGCTTGGTCTCAACCAAACCCATAATGTCAATTCGCTCCTGCTTAATAAGAGACTTTATCTATTTTCCTTTTCTTTAGCACCAATGCCTCTCACCATCCACGTACCAAATCTCATTGCTGGAGATTCTCACATTCCAACGAAGGTAAAGAGATAGTCTCTGCTAGCTTCCTTCTTTCACTCTCTCTAATTTTCTTCTTCTTCCTCACAGAGAGCTTACCTTCAAAGTGTTTCATTGGGTTGATGCTCTTCTTGGGTCTCATAAAACCACTTTCTCTTCCAAATTTGATCGTTTTCTCAACTATGAGGGCTCTAGCATTTACTATGGAATCACAACCCGAGGATAGAGAGTTATTGTCATCCAAGTCCTGATCTTTGGACGATAAATTTTGATCATGAGGGGATGAAAGTACAGCCGCCTATACTTCAATATGATGACCAGCACGAGTAACAACCTCAACATACTTTTCAATTCCAATAGTTGCATCAATTCCCAAGGCGGTAGTATCATTAATTAGTACTTCTAGAGCATTTCTCACAAGCACAATTGCTAGTGAGATGTAATTGATTTGCATCGAATCATTTGTTTAGGATTTGCTTGAAAGCATGAGCATAAGCGGTGTCGATAGGCGTGCATGAGGCATAGACGTCATACTTTCTGGTGGCAATGCTCTCCACATTTTTAGGAGAGTTGTTAGTGGTACTAGTTGCTCTCCCACTAGATATGGTGTTCTTCCCATTTGGCAAGGCAGTTGCCTTTGTGTTCGTTGTCTCCATCTCAATGTATACTCCTTTAAGACAAATGTAATCATCGACGAACATTTCTCTCTTTTCTTTAGAAACACTCTTAGGTCCTACCTCTTCTTTCCCGTCATCATCGAGGCTTGACTTCTGATTAATTTCCGATACGATTTCAAGCATGTCAATGTTCTTCTATTGTTGTTCATGCTTCAGCTCTAGGTCATGGGCTTTCTTGATTAACATGCCTTGCATTTGTTGTAAGAATTCAGTCAAATATTTAGCAATTAAGGGGGTGTTTTCTCAAGTATCTGCCACTCCCTATGCTGGGTCATGGTTGATGTTGCAGTCTTTCCAAGTTTTGGGATATGGGAGGTGTGGATGGTGAAGGATTCTTATCATGCTTGTGTGGAAATTCAAGGTTCATAAGACTACCTTGACATTTCACAACCCAATGCATGTATGGCTTAGTGAACTATGGGACTTCCTAATGCGGACTCTACGCCTATACGCTGACTTAGGTTTTGGACTCACTCACACTTTGGGTTTTCATGATGACTTTATTCCTATATGTTCTAGAATGGGCACAAAGGACTATCTATAGGACCTCCACTGGAACGAGACACTACCGATTGTTTAACACCTTTCGGGCTCAAGCCTCAGATACAAGGTCAGATAAATGATCCTATAGGATGACTTTTATGTAGACTCGACACGAATGCAACACATAGCATAGCGAAAGAAAGGGAAAGACCACTTATCGGGCCCCCAATGAACCGAGTCACAACAAGTTGTTTAAAACCATTTGGGCTCATGTCTAGATTCAAAACCGGATAAGTAGTCCGGATGATTGGGTGTTGTAAAGGGCTGCAAAGAGTCACAATAGGTCGTGTGAAAAATGACATACCCACATAGTGTAATTGGCCGGTTAGACGTTGGACTATATAGGTTTTAACGGTCGGTTACAATTTCGCACAAACAGAGGGTTGTGGTTTTCAACTACGTTAACTTTGGGCCTTATTAGGCTACTATGCAAACTAAGACAATATCAAAGGTCCTAAAGTCAATTCTAGTTAATCAAAGCAATTAAACAAGTAGCATAGATATTATGTCAAACCTAGGCCCGTCAGAGTGTTCAGGTTAAAAGGGCACTATGAGATGGTCCTCGATGCATTTTGTGTTTATGTGGAGTGCATAGCCTTTGACTGTGTGAGGGTCTGCATGGTTGGATGTAGAAGACCAAAGGCTTGATCGATGGACTGCATCTTTCATAGTATTGGTATTCAGGCATCCGGAGGAGTAAAAACGGGCAGATCTAATCCTGTGTCACATCAGGCGCTAGTGTGTCATTAATCGACCAGGTAGTAGAATGGCAATGCAATATGTTTAAAATAACTAAACTAGACGAAATAAATCAACTTTACTCTTCTTCCCATTAATTAATCTATTCAATTCTTTCTAGCTTTACACTCTTTTAAGTTAAGTCCCCCGTGGAGTCGCCAATTCTGTAGGCACCGATTTTCCATCACACCCAACAAGAAGAAATTGAATTGACCTACATCACTAAAGGTGAGTCAAAAGGGTTTGCTTAAGCTTAAAACTTACCTAAGAAACACTTTTAATCGTTCTTAGGATCCAGTTAATTTTGCAAATCACTTCATCAAATTCGTAAAAATAATTAATTGCAAATAATTAGAAAAAATAAGAAAAACATTAATTAAGACAATCATGTTAGGAAGGGGTAGAACCAAAAAAAACATTTTGAAAATCCAGACCGTAACTGGTCGTTTATGGTTTAAGTCTTCCGAATGTAACTGTTTTTATGAGATATGAAACCAACTTAGCGTAACCGGTCAGTTAAGCTAAGGAGAAAGGAAGATTCCTTCCGGTCGTAACATAATTAAGAATTAATTCTATTTTTATAAATTCTAATTATTGACAATTAAAGTAATAAATACGAATTTAAGGGCATGATTAATCAAATTAAACAAATTAAAGAGTCGCTAGTCAGTTTTAAAGGAAAACTAACCAACAAAAACAAATAAATAAATAACTCCGGGTCTACGAACCTGAATCAAGTTCGGGGGTAAGGTTACAGATCTAAGGCAATTGATTCATCGGGCCTTGTTCGCTTTAACTAACGCGGTCCCTACTAAAACTGAATTAATTAAGAAGATGGGAGGAAAAAGTAGAATAAATTTATTTCATTGATTTAGTTATTATGCATATAGAGTAAAATAGAAAATAAAGAACAAGAATAGAAAGAATTACATTTTATACAAATATAAATCATCAAAATAAGAGCTACATGACTGAATTGAAATAAAAGGAGAAAATTAATAATGAAATTAACATCAAGATAGTAATAATGCAGACAACACACATGGAGAAAAAGGGGGAGAAGAGAAAAGAATTTCCTCAATGTCAATATTCCTGCAAAATTCTGGGGGTGAGCCATAATGGAGGCTAAAAGGCTCTATTTATACTTCTGATGAGTGAATGAAATAATGGGAAAGAATGGTTTGCAGATTAAAGAGTTTGAATTAAGGTTGGATTTAGAAGTGGAATCCGCGTCGAACTGTACCGACCCGTAACCAGCCATTTAGGAAAAGGCGGTTGCCGGTAATTGGTCGATTAGGGGCTCAACCGGTCGGTTAAGGATCTGGGCATAACCGGTCGATTACACTAGCTGGATTGTGACTGCTCATCTTCAAACTGCCTTATCTCCCTCATCCGGATTCCAATTGACTCGATTCAAAAGTCGTTGGAAAGATCATAGAGTGTACTTTAAGCCTGTAAAAGGATTTCGATAGATGAGATCTTTGGAAAAATATTTGTTTGAAAGAGAGAGGCTTTGGGTATAGAAAGGATAGTTTTTGGCTTGGAAATGAAAGATTCTTTTGTTGGATGCTTAGAAATGGATGAAATAATGAATGCTCTTTGGTTTTCTGTGGAGATAGAAGGGATATATGCTATCACATAATTAACTGACTCGAGTCCTAATTTAAACTAAAATGAAATATAATATTACAATATATTAAATAAAACCGCAACAAAATCTAGCGTCTACAAGAGCGTATTCTTAAGTAAATCCAATGAACTAGTTCGTTTTGTAGAATTACGTATCGAATGAGAGAAGCTGCTTTGGAATTTTCACGAGGGCTTAGCCCCATTCATCCTACAGACCCTCGCTTCCCAATAGGTTCACCTCGTGCCAAAATGGCAAGAACGCACCGTGATGATTCGAAGGGATTGAGACGGAATTAAAGATATCAAAGAACCCTCGCCAACAAGCAGAGGCAGAATGAGCGTCGAAGGGATAGAGAGGCCCCCAAAACCGCTATTAGTAGAATTCTAGTATGACTGTGTATCCTAGGAAGATTAAAATTTTTATGGATATTAGCAGAGTATTATTTGGTTTACTATTTTATTAGTTTCCTAATTCTAATACCATTAGGAGTAGGGTTAAAGTGAGAAATATAAATCATGTATTGATTATGAAAAAGGAGAAGAAGAATCTTTGATAATCTTTTCTCTCTTCAAAATTTATCACTTTTACATGTAAGGGTGAACCAGGATAAATCTCGGAAGAACATGAACCACCTTCAATGCAAGTTGTTGGGGTTCACCAAAATTATCCACCCAATAACCCTTTTATTCCAGTTTCATGAAATTTCTCCAAGTCATAAAACAGATACAATTTCTAAAATCTCGCGCAAAAATGTGAAGGCCTGCCTCTACTCCTAAGGCTAAGGTTACTTCCCTAGACGGGGCCACCTAGCTAGGGAGCTTAGCTATTCCCAAAGCATCCCTTGATACATATACCATTATAACACGTTTAGTTTGATGGAGGTCACAATCATACTGTGTAGAAGGGTGCATGCGACTCCGTGAAGGTACATACATTACTTTAAAAATAGAAATAAAAAAGAAAAAAGGCATGGGTGGTTGTGCACAGTTTCTGTGGTGAACTATACATAATACTGCATGATAATAGATGTGTTGTGAATGTGACCTAGATTGTTCCCTAGCTAGCCCCGCCACAGGCGTCTACATATGATGGTGGACTTTCCAGCTGTGGCCGTCCGACTTGTCATCTTCATCATCTTCGATGCTAGTTGAGTTGCATTTTCCGTATCTGGCTAGGTGGAGGGGGCCTTGTGGGGAGCTTGTGTGGTGAAGGTCTCCATTAGAGTACCCTAACTCAACTCCGTCTTTGCTCAATGACAGATCAGTGGATGATGGGTCGGTTCCACCAGCAGATGACATCTTTCGCATGTGGAGCCTGTATTTCTGTACAAAGAGCAATATATACATGCTTACCATCGATCAAACTAACCACCAACTATGGGAAAACCAAATATAGGCAACCAACTTTTTGTACCTCATTTCATCCCTAAATTTGGTAAATAAGGACTTGATCTATGTTATAAAGCTAGGTCATTCAATTCATCCTCAAACACGGGCATTTGTTTGAAAACAAACCTACCAAACTGATCTATCAATAGAACATCAACATCATACACTTGTTATAGACAGGCAGGAAGCAAAAGAGAGTCTACACAAAGTGTAGGATCCAACTACAACTCAGTCACCTAATTGTCTTAGTCAATATGGTTTCTTAAACATATATACTAATATCTATTACCTCTCCAAAGCATACCTTCTCAAGTTCGAATTTCAATCTTTCTCACATCAAAATCTTGCACAGCAAAACAAAAACATATCCATTGCCACATTCTCATTAAATGGCTCGTGACATTCGAGTAAACACCCTAGGACCAAAAAGCTGGAAATGAAAATGCAAATTCCAATAATTTTAGCAAATTGCACCTAACCAATCGAAACAAGGGGTACCACTACGAGTCATAATACGCATTTCATGCGTGTGATCTTCTGGCAAGTTTAGTATTTAGCTGAATTTAAGCCAAAATCAAAGGCAGCATTTTTCTCATGATCATGTCAAAGCAACACCAATTGTACTTTTCCAAATGAACTATGCACCATACTGCCTCATCTCTATCAATCCCTTTCTTAGATCAGTCTATCTCTTCATCTTATCAAACTTCTACTAGCAGTTCCACCCTCTCCAGTCTCCATCTTAAAATCAAATTACGAATTTACCATTAAATCATAATTGAAGAAATAGAAGAGGACTGGGAAGGGTCAGTACAATTATAAGTAGACCTGTCAATACGGGCGGGCGGGTGGGTTACGGGTCGTTCGTATATCGGGTTTGGGTAAATACGGGTCGTACATTTCGGGTTCGGGTAAATACGGGTCGGGTGTATTCCGGTTTCGGGCGGTTTGGGTCTGGTTTACGGGTCATGACCACCCTTTTTCTCAATCACTTACAACTAATAAAATTGATTATAATTGGTCAAAGACACCTGTGTAATATACCATTCCATTCCAAGTTCGACCACCACAATATGTCATAGTTGTATAGACATATTACTAAACACCTAAGGGACAAAATTTGGCAATCTTCAAGTCTACAAGTATTATGCGGTTTACGTCAACATTCCACGAATAACAGTACTTATTAAATATATAGGGTTTTGGGATGCTAATATACTGAACTTTTAGGGTATTGGACAATAATGCACTGAACTTTGACCTTGGACATTAATACACTATTTTACTGAAAGAGAGGAGAGATGCGGGACTGCAGGAGTTTGAGGGTTCACTGAAAAAGTGAGTGAATGACAGTGTTAGGGTTTTGTTTTGGTCATTTGTTATTTGATTATTTCATTTGTATGTCTCTCTACGCATAACTTTCCAAGTCACCTAATATTTTACTATTGGGCCTTAATTTGATGAAATGGCCCCTTTTTTTGCACAAGGCCAAAGTAGAGAAAACAGTTAAAATTAAAGTGTCTGACCCAACGGGTCGACCCAGACCCGACCCGACCCGACCTAACCCACTTTTTACCGGGTTCTTTGGATTGAGTCATTTTCGGGTCCCGTGTTGAAATTTTGTGTTCAAAACCCACTTTTTGCGGGTTGGGTCGAGAATTGCCAGGTCTGATTATAAGACTTGGGAGACTAACCTGTAAATGGCTTTTGACTTCATCATTAGTAAGGCCATCCACTTGCATGAGTTCTCTTATCTGCTTAGGAGTGGCCACTGAATATCAAACAAACAGATGTCAATTTCACTACATTAGTAAAACATGTCTAATTATTTCTTTCCAAGTCTCATTCAATATTATCGACCTCTACAATCATTTGTGATTTTTAGCTGAAACCCTAGATTAGTTGTAGAGTTTTTCAATTAGGATATGTTCTACCTATCACACACTCCATCTAGATAAGGCCATAGGGCTATTGTTTTTATTTATGTGTATATATTTCACCGTATCTTTGACATTTATAACATAGCACCCTAGCTAGACCAATTTCAAACAAGTCCATGATTAAAAGTCAATCTAAACGTAAGTGGGTTCGCAGATTTTGCTAAAACAGTCCTCATAGACTGGGAAAAAAAAATTGTGCTGTAATACTCTCTCCGTCCCAATTAATTTGTCCAATTTACTTTTTCACCGTTTTCGATGTAACACTTTGGCCGTTAAAATTTCTCATTTTATTTAAGCAAAATTAATAATGTTGTGTTTAAGTAAAACTATTTTTCATCACAAATCTAATAATATTAGTCTTATATAATAATATAACATATAATTTGATAAATTAAAGGTCAAAATTTAAAAATTTTGACCTAAAAGATCAAAAGTGGACAAATTAATTGGGACGGAGGGAGTATTTCACCGAAAATGATAAACATCTTAACGCAAGATAGTTCTTAACAATCTTGCATTTTTTTTAAATCACTAATAAAGTTAAATATAAATGTATTTAAATCATTCTAAAGGTATGTTTCATTATTTTTAGGGTTACTACAGCTTATAAATAATTTAAAAATAATCATTTATTTATATTTATTTCATAAATATAAAACTATGTATAAAATATGCATTTTCTACTATGATTGATAAAAGTAGATTATTATTATATTTTTTGACCTAACTAATAAGTATTATATTATTATAATTGATAAATATAAATAATTATTAAAGAAAATATTAATAAAAGTTACAAAAATATAAAATATGAGCAATTCAAGATGGTTATCATGGTCCTTATTTCACATAGTCAGAGATTTCAGTTTCTTTTAAGGATTATTGTACTATTAATATATTCTACTTTGGGGATATTGGGTAATCATGTATTGTTATTATCTTTTTAACTCTAATACACGTACGGTAGTATGGAGATGGGTGGTGCGTGTGTACTAAAAACGAGTTCCGGCGAACTCATCAAAGATCTTCCATGTGAACTGGGAGAAAATAATTTGGTAAGCTTTTCGAAATGTTAGCTGAATATTCCTAGTAACTCTAAAATCCATTTGTTTAACTTAAGTCATTTTCTATTCTTTTATTTATTTTTTTAAAGTCATATTTAAGTCAAACACATGAATTTTAGGGTTATTCGGCATAGATTCAGCTAAAATTTCAAAAAATTTGTCAAATGATCTTCCTTCCGTTGACACAGAGGATCTTAATAAGTCATTGTCACCTGAACTCATTCTCAATGCACAAGTATTACTGACTCCCATAGTACAGTGTATTAGAGTGCACAAAAAAGGTACGATACATGATTATCCACTCCTTTTAACAAATATAGTGAGAAATTTTCCAAAAGATGGTATAAAGAAATCGGATTAAAACCAAGGGGGAAATTTTGACATTCAGTTTAATGTTTAATTTTTGGTGCAAGGATAACGTCTAAAATATTATTTATTTATCCAAGAATGCTATAATTCCTTATGTAAAAATTAAATTTTTTTTTTCACAAATAATTAAACTACTTTTGCAAATGATGAAAACAACAAAACTACAGTCACTCCAACAACAAAGACACAAAATTTTGGGACAAATTTCATGCAAGGTTTGCTCCTAGAAAAACAAGTGATATGATATCAAATTAATTACTAATCCCTTCTTACTTATGAACAAATCAACTAGTATTCTGAAACATACTTTAGGGTTCCATCAAGGGCAAAGTAAATAAATAAATAAATAGTAAGAATTTAAAAACTATCTCCATCTTAATTTATTTGTCAGTTTAACTAATTTTACAAAATCAAGAAACACTAAAAATGACATGAAAAATTTATGAGATCACTAAATTATCCTTATAAAATATGTGCACCAAAAAATAGAGACAAAATGGGAATGATGACGGTCGGAGCTGTAGATGTGATAAATAAAATGGGACAAAAAAAATTAGTTATTACCACAAGTAAATAGTATTGGTAGGAAGTCGAACCCACCTTGGGAGCCACCAATCTTTTCAAGGGCATCTACAAAGCGTCGATGAAGGTCCGGCGACCAGCATCTTCGCTGCTTCCTCGGCGTCTGATGGTAGGGCGGTTTGGTCTGAGGTTTAGGGGTCTGATCCAAGCTCGAGTAAAAAACCCCTCCTGTTGTGGGTCCCACTGAGCCAGGCTCCCCAACGTCACAACCGGGTGGCACAAGGGATAGCCCCGTCACGCAATCCTCCTCTCTACCACAAAACCCAGAAGCATCTCCTTCATCCCTCTGCAAAATTAAATTTAAATTTACCAATTGACCCCCCTCCTAGAGAGAATATATTACATTTACAGCCATAGAGAGAGAAATTCAGGAAGAATAATAATTAATGAAGAGACATTACAGGACTCCATAGTTGGGCAGAGCTCATCCAATTTTTTTTCTCATTGCCCAGTTTTAACCCTGGAAATTCATGAAATTTTCCTTTTGCCCTTCTCTCTCCATGCTTCTTCGCTTCCTCCTTCAGCTTATTAATAGCTACTTACATTAAACCCAGGAAATAAATTAAAAACACCTCGAATTCCACAACAAAACAAAAAAAAAAGGTTTTAATAATTAGATCCATGAAAAAAGAAACGCAGGCATACCATCGTTGAGCAAAAGAAACGAAAGGGGGAGTTCCCGCTTAAAAGCTTCGACCTTGGCGAGCTCAATCTGAAGGCCATCAATGAATTCATTCAGCCTGATTAAATCGTCAGAACCCCACCTTCCCAGAAAGTCAGGGATGAAGCTAGAATCAGCCGGAGGGCTCAAATCAAGGCTGAGTTCCGGAAGACTCGACACCATTGTTGAATGTCTGTCTGTGGGCTCTTGAATTGGGGGGACTGTTTACATTTGGTTTGGTGGGGGATAAATAAAGATGAAGAACATCTAAGTGGGAAGGTGACAGTAAGATGACTTATTTATAATCGAAGCCGAGAAAATCCGCAATCGGGTCGTCGCGTAATGGGAATCATTTTTATTTTATTTTTGTGTTTTAAAAGTTTTTGGCTTTTCGTTTTTCTTAAAAAAATTAAAAAAAAAAAAAGACTTTGTAATTGTCCCCCTTCCTTTTGAGTTTTGTCTACCATTTTTTTGTGAGTTCTGAAATTCAAGGGTGCACATTTAAAGTGAGAGAATCGCAAGAGAATCAAGCAAATGGGATTTTCTCTCCTGTATATTTAGATAAGGACGAGTTATGGTGGACCACCTACATTCGTCTCTCTATTATCAAGTTTTTGTTTTCCCTTTAAATTTAGCAGTTTTTTCTTTTTAAATAATAAGATAAATTCTTATAAATAATGTCGTGTAAATTTAAGGAACAATTTAAAAATTAAATTATGAATAAAAATGATTAAATTTAGGTTTGATTGCATAAATAGGATATTTATCTTGGATCCTTTTGCTCAAATTCATCCCAATTTTATAAATAGTGTACAAATTAAATATAAAAAATTCACCACATATATTGTAATTAGATAATTATTTTGTTAATGATGAGATTTGAGTCCAAATATTTCTCATATAATTTGTAAATATAATGTTATTTGTCCAAATGTGATCATGTATGTCCAAGTATTCTCAAACGTGGTGTCAAATAATACTATAAAATGTTTATATATGCCTGATAGGTGGGGCTTCAAGAAAAATAAGTGTCGGCACCGAATATATTCTTTAGAATGGTTGGATCAAGTTAGATTTAATATGGAATGGAAAGAAAGTAAATTTGGTAAGAATAAAATTTACGGTATGTAAGTTAGTGGTGGGATAAAGATATTTTATTGTTAAAATTTTAACTTCAGTTTCAGTATTTTTTAGAGAATCGTGTAAAGTAAGGTAGGGTAAGATAAGATAAGAAAATGTAAGATAAAATTAGGTACATAATATCTAACTTACTACTTTAAACAACATGTTCTTGATCATGTTAATCAAGTCTACTAAGATTGTTATTACATGCATTTTTTTAAAAAAAATAAGTGATTTTGAGGTCGAGAATGCTAAAAGTATATGTATATAATGAAAAGTTAGTTTCAGTTGCCTTTCTTAATTCATCCTTGTTCTTTTTCATTTCATTTTAATAGGTAACTCAACTTTTGTTAAGCGGTTAGTCGTTAAATTACTCTTCCATATTTATAGAAATTAGTTTCATATCGAAAAAAGAAAATGAAATTAGTTGTTCATATTCTTTGTTAAGAGCATATTTTTAAAAGGGCAATGAAACGAGTCTTACCTTAAAAAATTTTTTATTTGTCTTAATATTCATTAAATCAGTAATTTTTTATGATTTTTGACATTATTTTTTCTTAATATAAGTACTAATTATCAACTATAACAAGATGGGGATGCGTAGGCGTAGGTTGCGTCAATGAACACAGATAATACTCTAATTGAATCAATTCCTTCCGTTGAATTTATTTTGATTTTTTTAAATATAAAAAATAATGGATAAGATTATAACTTTATACCATTTGTATGGGATATTATAGTTATAGGATTTAATATAAAATAATATAGTTTTAAGGATGAGACAATAAATGTCTGGCCCTAGAACTCATATCATTTTAGTTCTAAAAATTTGTATGCTATTTGTTTTTCTAAAGTAATGTGGAACTATCCTTATTCCGATTTAAAAAGCTAATAATTATACAAGTATAGAAAAGAAGTGAAATTATATTTTCAAATTCAAATATTATGGATTTTACAGGTATTTTTATTTTCAAATGGAGTAAGAATATTCATATTTCTGAAAATGCGAAAATTCAAAGTGACAGTTAATTGAGACTAAAGGAGTAATAGTTTCCCTTTATTTGTCTGTTTTCTTTTCAAATTATGTACCACAATCAATGTAATATTATGCATAATGGAAGCAATTGAGGGAAGAATCAAACTTGAAATCCTACGTATTTGAGATTTCAGTCTCATTACCACACTAGCACTTCATTGTCTTTACTTGGTCACATAAATTTATAATGTGTGAATTATCAGAGTACTCGTAGTGGTGAGCATAAGTTATAGTTACTGGATGAGGTAGAAGCAGTATGGCCCACCAAAAAAGTTACAGTTAGACTCTCCATATTAACTTGCTTTTCAATAATGAGTGTGAGTTTGATTAAATTTAGTAAAAAAAATGTGTAAGACCCATATTTAATAGTTTAAATACACTGTAACAGAAATAAAAAAAATAAAAAAATATGTCGAGAATCTCGTCCTCGTCCTTGCGCGACGAGCACGAGTTCGAGTTTTTCTCACCGTCGACACTCGTCCTCACCGTTGCACTGTCTTTCTCGTCCTCGGCCACGCCACATCAGCATCATTTCAGTCTCAAACTCACTGTTGCGGATGGTCTCAGATTTAGGGCCTGTTGAATTCATAGGTAAGTTCATTTTTCCAAAATTTATCATTTTTTGCCTAAATCTACCAAAATTACCAAAAGTTACCAAAGTTAAAAAACAAAAAAAAAAATTTAAGTTTGATATATTAGCATAAATTTGTCAAAAGTTACTAAAATCTACCAAATGTTACCAAAAGTTACCAAAATTTAAAAGTTACCAAAAAAAAAGTTTGATATATTAGCAAAAATTTGTCAAAAGTTACTAAAATCTACCAAATGTTACCAAAAGTTACCAAAATTTAAATTTTACCCAATTGCCTTTTACCAAAATATATGTAAATAAAGTTACCTTTTGGTAGATTTTAACCCTAAGATTTATCATTAGGGATTGGAATCAACAAAAGTTAGGGAACTTTGGACGGGGAGTGGCTGACAAGCCATGATATTTATGAGATATGGTTGAAATGAGCAAGAGCATGAGTTGAATAGGAAGAGTTGAACAGGAGCTTGAAATGAACAGGAAGAGCTTGAGATGAATAAAAACAGTATAGCAGAAGCTTCAAATGAACGACGAAAAGAATAGGAATGTGATAAATATGAAACGCTATCAATCAAAATGTATATGTGAAAAAAGAAAAAGAAATCATGGGCCCACCAATTTAATAGTTGTGATTGTTTATTAAATGTTAATTAGGTAATAAAAAGATTTATGTAGATTTAATTAGATAATAAGTATATTCTATTAAAAAATAATCTCCTATTATATATAGATAAGATTATGATAATATTTATGTAGATTTGATTAGATATATGTATGGTTTATGATATATGTATATATAAATATAAGATTTGCAAAATAAAAAAGTGGATAAGATTCTTTGTTAACCATCACCTCCAGGGCGACGATTAGCAAAACCGTTTAACGAAATATATTATTAAAAAATTTATAAAATGCAAATCGAATTTGTGGATTTAAGCTTTTGGACTTGAATCCAGCAAAATATACTAAATATCTTGTCCTATCCACGACTAATTACGTAAACTTCACACAAAACATTTGAGCAGTGGCGGATCCAGGATTTAGGGTCAGTGGAGTTAATAATAATTTGCTAAAAAAACTAAAATTTAACAAGACCTAAACTATGTTGGCAAATTAGTAATTTATTATTCAATTAACTAGCAATAATTCAATGAACTACTAATGGTGTGTTTGGTATTAGGACTTTCCTAGGAAAGTTAGTCAATTTTCCCAAAGTTAACTAATTTTCCCATGTTTGGGAGCAAAAATGGGTTGAGAAAATTTTTAAGTAGGGCCCACTATTTTCCTATGAACTAAGGGGAAAACTTTCCCAAGGGGGGTGTGGGAAAGTTTCTTCCCCAAGTGAATGGGAAATATCACCAAAATTGAGTTACCCAAAATACCCCAAAAAATAATAAGAAAGAAGGGGAAATGAAAATAAATAAGGGTAGTATAGACATTTCAAACATTTTTCTTTAGAAAAGTTAAAGTTTCAACCAAACACTGTAAAAACTTTCCTGCATATTTTCCTAGGATTTCAGATGTAAACCAAACACAGTGAAGTACACTTTCCCAAGAAAATTTTTCCCATGAAAAACTTTCCTGGGAAAAACTTTCCCAATAAAAATTTTCCTGGGATTCAACCAAATGCACCATAAGTAAATATACAAAATCTTAACAATTGACGATATTTGAAGTCAAATAGAAACATGGTAAATTATGCACTCAATTAGGAAATTCTATTTTCATAATATTCACATAATTTAATTCATGAATAGGTACTCCTAATTTGATAATATTGACTCATAACGAATCAATAAATACAAACCTTAATTTAGCCACAAGAGGATTAAGTAAATACTAAAGTGTCACGAGAACTGAAAATGGACTGAGAAATGGACTATAGAAAAATTACAAATGATCATAGAAACTTAGAACTTAGAGAGTAATTTAAAATAATATATCATAAGAGGTTGATTTGAGAGAGTGGATATAGAGAGATGAACCGAAACACGGAGACTGGCAGCAGATTGAGAGCAGACTGTGGTGCTGCTGCACAGGACGCGCAAAGGTGGTTGCCATCTGGGGGGTCGACGACGACGAGTTGTATGATTTTTAAGTTAGTGGGTTCGTGAAGCAATCGCTATATCGTTTACTGTAGGACAAACTCACGCCTTGATCAATGAAGGGAAGCACTTAATTGATTTTAAAAAAGTCCAAAACCGGCATCTACCATGGATCAAACTCACGACTAAACGTTAGAGGTGCAACACATATGCCGCCAGACCAACCTTCACGGATTGATTTCTCATGCGCACAATTGATATATATACACTGTATCTTTTTTCCGTAAACAATTTTTATTTTTCCAAAATTCCAGTGTAGTCGCTTGACTCCACTGGATACAAGCCAGATCCGCCCCTGCATTTGAGGCTAACTATATTATATATATATATATATATATATATATATATATATATATATATATATATATATATATATATATATATATATATATATATGGAAAAAACAGTGAGTAATTTCCATTAACAAAATAAATGAATGTTTACAATAGCAGGGGGACTGCAGTAAAACAATCAACCACAATGAAACATTTAGACAGCACCCAAAAGATTCAAAACAAAGATTCAATAGAACCTAAATTGAACATCATGATGAATCACAAAAGCCAAACTCTTATGATCCCTTTCCATATCCTGGTGAATCCTCCTGTTGCGTTCATGCCAAACGTGATATATCACAGCAGACAGAATCAAAGAATGGTGATCTCTGATCTTCTTCTGGAGTCCAAGCAGATGAAACTGACCATTTAGTAGTAAATGTTGATGCAACCCAGCGAGATGGTACACTTCATCACAAAGCTACAATGTAAACGAACATTGAAAAAACAAGTGGTCATTTGATTCTTCTTGGTTCTTGCAAAGAAAGCATCTATTTGCAATAGAATACCCAAACTTCTTTACTCTATCAAGAGTAGATAGACGCTTATGCATAGAGAGCCATTGCACAAAAGAGAATTTAGGAACATTCTTTTTGTGCCAAACCAAATTATGCCAATTTACCTCTTCAATATGCTCCTTCAAACTATTGTAACCATCCCTAATTCTATAAGGACGATTATTTGAACAACATCTAAGAAACAGAGGCTTCAAGGCTTCTTTTATACCCAGCAACCTTCTCCAATACCAACTCACATTTTGCTTGATTTCACAAGACCAAATAGATTGTCTTCTAAGATAAAGATGCTTCACCCATTTCACCCAAAAAGCCTCTTTGTTCATTATAATCTGCCAAAGCAGACTACCAAGGGCCGCTCTATTCCAACTATGACCATCTCTTATGTTGATACCACCCTCCTTTTTATATAAGCAACAAGAAGACCAAGCAATAGGAGGGGATTTAGAATCATTACTTCCCTAGAGAAAAACTCTGCAAAGTTGATTAATAGAAGATATCACATTTTCTGGAATGATAAAAATATGTGCCAAGAAAGTTCGAATTGACATGAGAATACTATTAACCAACTCCACCCGTCCTGCATATGTAAGTTTCTTGACATCCCATCCTTGAAGTCTCTTAGTCATTTTTGACAGCAGAATAGCGCAATCATGTCGATTAAGCTTTGAGGTTTGAGGGGAACCCCAAGATATCTGATCGGCAATTCAGCTTTCTTCAAACCAGTCATAGACACAGCTTGCTCCAAAATATATTAATAATAACTCAAAATCAGCCCACATCCAATTCAGGCCCAAAAAGAAGTAGGCGGGCTGGTAGAACTGTCAAAACCCGCGCGGGTTTTGACAATTCCTGGCCGGGCCGCCCATTACCCTTGGGCCAGAGAACATGAGTTGGAAATAATAAAACCCGTGTGGGTTTTATTAAGCCCAACACATGATCTCTCGGTTTTTATTTTGAATTGGGTGAGGGGTGGATCTTAAGTTATCTCTTAATTATTTAGTGTAAATTCTAATTTTAATTAGTTAAACGGATTATAAAAAGAATAAAGAGTCGCCAGTCGATTTAAGGTAACCGACAAACCGTAAAAATAATAATAAAATAACTCCGGTCTATGAAACCCGATTCTAAGCTCGGGGGTAAGGTTATGAATTCAAGAATTATAAAAATTCTTGAATTCACCTGTTAGAAAACGAACTTTACTAAAATCGACATTAAAGTGAAATAAAGCGGGGAGAAGTTTAATAGATTTCACAAGTTTAAATTCTTAACATGCAAGATAAATGGAATTTTTGGTTTATAAAATATGCACATATAATCGAAATTAAAGTACAAGTTACACGATTGAAATAACAATAATTAAAGAAAACATAAAAGCGAACCTCTTTGATTTAGGAGCCCGAATGCGCCGTTCGAAGATCTTGACCTCGCCTTGACTTGGTGACTTGATGGATGAAGGATGATTGTAAGAGAATTAGGATGGTAGTGTGTGGATGATATTTTTGATGGAGTTATGGTAATGAGATTAATTAGAATGATAGAAGTATGATGAGAGTTTATGGGAGTAAGGGTAGAATTATGGTGATAGTTGGTGAGAATGGGAGTACAATGGTGGTAGTTTATGAGAGTTGTTGATGAAATGGATGGAAATATGGAATTTTGAGTAGAGTATGAGTGTTGTGCAGGATAGTTGATAGTGTTTTGGGAGAATTTAGGTGATAATGATGGTGGTAGTTGATGATATGAGTGGAAGAATGGAGGGGGTATTTATAGGTGAAGAGGTTAGGAATTTGGAGGGAAATGGAGGGAAAATCATGGGGACACATCCCCATAATCATGCCATGCAATCACGTAGTCAAGGTTAGGGTCAAAAACACATGGGGCTAATATCAAGGGAGGGTGATCAAGGTGATTTTGGCGCCGGATTTTTGAAGATAAAACCCGCGCGGGTTTTGTAATGCCTCGGCACGGATCACTGACGTGGATGCTGAACGACCCGTTTTCGCCACATGATAACCCGCGCGGGGTTTGACGTTTGGGCCGGGGCGCGGCTTGGGCATGTCTTGGTTTGGGGCCGCCTCCTCGATTAAAACCCGTGCGGGTTTTGTTACTGGAACTAGGCCACTTCTTTTTTTGTTGTTTTGCTTGCTTTTCTTATTGAACCAATAATCCATTTTGGGATCGGCCCAGATGCTTTATTCACACTTTCGGTAAGTCGGGATTATATCGGTGCAAATCCCAGTGTCTACAGAGAGCCTCCACTTTGATGAGTCCGAATAGGACGAAGGTCAAAGTAGACTTGATGTCTGTCTTGATGCTGGCGGTGGTCTTTTATATGGTGACCAGCTGATGATGTCGTCGATAACCTTTAGGTGGCGACTGTTAGACGACTGCTGCTGAAGATGTTGTTGGAGATCTTTAGGTGGAATCCGTGTGGACGACTGCTGCTGTTGATGTCGTTGGAGACCTTTATGTGGAATCCACTGCATGACTGTTGCTGAAGATGTCGTTGGAGACCTTTAAGTGGAATCCGTTGCACGACTGATGTTGATGAAGAGGTCGTTGGTAACTTTAGACGGTAACCGTTGGATGACTGATGCTGACGACATCGTTGGAGGCCTTTATATGGCGAGCGTTTGACGACTGTCGTTGGCAACATCGGTGGAGGCCTTTAGGTGGCAACCGTTTGACGACTGTTGTTGTTGGTGCTCTTTTGTGCGACAACCGGATGACAGATGGTCCCTTTTTAGCGGCGACCCGATGATGGTGCTCTTTTATACGGCAACCTGACAGATGGTCCCTTTTTAGCGGCGACCCGATGATGGTGCTCTTTTATACGGCAACCTAACGATGGATGGTCCCTTTTAGCGGCGACCGGATGATGGTGCTCTTTTATGTGGCAACCTGAAAATCATCAGAAAAGTAAATATTAGTTTTTGCAAAAATGCAAATGGGTTCAGATTTTTACATGAATGTTGGGGACCCTTGGGTCGCAGGAACTTGGGCCGCTGAATTTGGGTCGCTGAAAAAATTTTGTGTTGGTTTAAAACCCGTACGGGTTTTATGACTCCTGCCGGGCCATTAAAAAGCGATGGGCTATGAAAAATGGGCTTGTAGGGTGCTTAAAAACCACGCGGGTTTTGGCCCCTTTTTTCCTTTTTTTTTTTCTTTTTTCTCCTCGTGAAGGGAATCAATGGTGGGCCATGCATTTGTGTGGACGAGAGGGTGCCACGCAGCTCGGTCTCCTCTTTGGGTGGCAAAGGGATGACCTTTGGATTTTCGGCCAATGAAACGCATTTGGCATCTCGAGGCGAGTCCTAGAAACGAGCGGTTCATATTCACTCAACATTTCTATAAATACCAAGCCTCATTCACCTCTTTCATTCACATCTCCCATCTTCAACTCTTCATTACCTCTCTAGCTTCTCTTTCTCTCTCTGGAAATCTGCTTTTTGGAGATAATTCGGGTTCTTGAGAAAATGCATCGCAGAGGTCGCAGAAATCCTCGTCTTCCTCATGCGGTGGCATGGCCTCACGAGATGTCTTCAAGGCGCAATTTTATTCCGGGTGCAAATGCTGACCCTTCGAATCTCACTATCCAATCTTGGAAGCATGCTTGGTTCTACCGTTCCCATGGCAAGGTAACTGTCGAAACTCCTTTTTCGATGCTTAGTTTAATAATGAAAAATGAGCAAGCACGAATTTTATTTTTCATGTCTTGTCGATTTTTATTATTTTAAGCATGTCTTGAATTGATGTATATGCATGTCCACACGATGTCCCTTTATTTATTCGCAATGATGACCCATTTTGAGAGACGGACCAAACCTGACCCAAAGAAAACGGAGTGGGTTACAAATATGCTCGACCTAAAGGAAACAAAGAAAACGGCCCACTAACATAGGGAAAACCCGCGCGGGTTTTCCGGGCCATAAACCTCAACCAAAAAAACTGGGCCTGGGTGTGCGGCCCATTAGCAGGACCAAAACTCGTGCGGGTTCGGCTCTGCTGGGCCGGCTTATTTGGGTCGGCAATTTTTTTTTAAATTTTTTTTTGTTTCACTTTTTTCAATTCCTTTATCATGCGGGCCATGGCTGTGGGCCTAGTGTTGGTGCTGGGTCCAGCTAGGGCCTGAAAGACTATGCCTTGGTCAATGCATTAGGTGAGCCCCCGATTTTAATTTTGCCTTTTCTCGTTTTGCCACTAGGAGGATAACTTGAAAACTCCCGGCGTCCTAAAGGATCTCCTTAAGGTAGCCGATTGGATTCCCGGGGATTTCGTTAGCAACACCCTTACTGCGGTAGGACTCATGCCATTCTGGAAATGCCTGGTGGCCTAGAAAGGCCGTACATTTCGCGTGATAGGCCGCACTATAGCGGAAAGGTTTTGGGATACGACCAACTCCTTCCATCTACCTGTGGGTGAGATGACGATTACCCCCACAGATTTTGTTATGATCACTGGTCTTCCTTGGGGCGGGCGTGACATAGTCTTCAATGCTAAGATCCCTCCAATGGTTTTGGACTTGCTAGATCCAGTGTCAGCGCGTTTAGGCCCAGGTCAGGGCCTGTCCAACCTCGCCTATGCGCACTTCGAGGCGGCCATCCGTGATGCCAACTTTCAAAATTTGCCCGGGGATCAATGTCGCTTTATCTTCTTGGCTTATGTTATTTCTGCCACTCTTTTTGCCAACCGGGGAGATAACATTACTTTGACCTGGTTCCGGAATCTTCTAGACTTGAATGGGGTCCGGAACTTGAATTGGGGTAAAGCTGCGTATGCGAATTTCCTCCTCTGGCTTCGTCGCGGCGTCAGACTGACGCTGGATGATCATCCGATTTACCTCCACGAGTCTCACACTCGCTTTCAGTATGGTCCTTCTTTGTGGAAAGTGTTTGAGGTATATACCCAAGACTCTTCTCTTTGTAGTTTTGCTACTCTTGCTATTTCTTTGACTTTACATTCATGCAGTCATGGGCATATGAGTATATCTATCCTTGGGCATTCGCTCCAAGAGAAATAGGACGGTCCCAGCTGCTGAATGCTGGACTGCTGAGGGTATTCGAGGGAAGAAATTCTAGCTGGGTAGCCTTGACCGTATCCGTCGCGCTCTGGATGATCTCACCCCGATATTTCTTTATGCTTGACATCTTTATTTTTACCTCTATTCTTGAAATGAATATCTTTCTTTCACAGGACCACATGAACTGGCGTTCATGGGCTGAGTTTGACTTGAGTGGATTGCCCACCCCTTTGCAACAAGTGGAGCACGATATCGCCTTCGCATCCTGATGGAGGGACCTTCGGGCTTCATATGGTACCTGGGGGAGAGAGCCACGAGGCTGACCCTGGGGGGATATCCCGGCCTCATACCCCAGGATCCTCTAGAGCACATGTTCGAGCCTTGGCGCGTCGCTCCGGATGTCTAGGGAGATTGGATTCGTGGTTGAGACTTCGACAACTTTGTGCATGACGTCCCACAAGAGCAGTTTAATGAGGAATTGCAACGCTACTTGAGTCGTTTAGCACCCCGAGTGGTATGTATCTTCCACTTTTCCTATGTTGTGCTTTTGACCGATTCTTAACCATAAAGTCTGCAACTAGGGCCCTATGCTAAGGTTGCTGAGGTGGAGGCCCAACCAACGAGAAGAAAGATCGGCGGTTTCTTGGATGTTGAGACTAGCAGTTAGTGTTCTGCACTCCAAGAGTTTGATCGGAAACCAGTAATTCCTCATTTCTTGTTGCTTCCTTTTATCTCATATGCCACTTATACATGTGTAACCTTTGTTCTCATTACCTTTCAGCCACGATGGCATGTCTTCAGGCAAATGACTAAAGAGTGGAGTACTATGTTGAAGCATGTCAACCGGTCATTCACTGGCTCAGGCAGATATCGCGGGAATACCGCCGGAAGAGCTGACATGGAGGCTGATGCGGAGTCTGTTCCTCGGGAACCACCTCGACGCTCTACTGCAGGAGTTCCTCGTACTGAGCCCCCACGTCGTTCTTCGGCAGGGGAATATTCTTCTCGGGGCCGATCACGCGAGGAGGTTGGTGGGTCCTCTCGTCCTCCCCTAGCAGTTGTGCCAGAGGGTCGTGGTAAAGGCGTCATGGTTGAGGGTCATCATGTAACTGGGTCCTATCGTAGTGGATCTGGTAGTAGAGGGCGTCGCTCTATGGATGAAGACATGGCTCAGATGTCCTTAGAGGAACATCTTGGCCAAGGAGGGTCACATCACAGTGTTGGGTATGGTGGCGATACCTAGCTTCATTCCTATTGGGTGGAGGATGCTTCAGAGTCGAGTGCTACCAACCGGCCTTCTCATTCTCGCTGCACTCCAGCTTCAATGCGTTCTGCTCGTCGTGGTCGAGAGATTGTGGTGAGGGACCTGACTCAGGTGCATCCGTAGGGTACCCTGGCAGTCAGGCCCTAGCGGATGACGCTTCCTAACGTCCTGCACCATACGACGCCTCCTCCTTTGGTTCTGGCTCTTACTCTGCTGGATGGCCAGTCCCGGCTCCTGGAATTGGTCCTTCATGGCCTGTGGGTACGCAAGAGTGGTTCGCACCCCAACACTCTTGGTTAGGAGGATCTACCTCTTCTGGTTGGCCAGCCCCCGGTTACGGAACTGGTCTCGTATGGCCTACCCCTTTTGTTGAGTGGCGTGTTCCTGATCATTCATAGCTAGCTGGTTCACAGGATCATTCCATATCACCGTCGAGCGTGCATCCTTCCGAAGTTCCCTTGTCTGGGCCATCGCAGACGGCTCCCGGTTTTGACTACTATTCCTGGGACACCTATTTTGGTACAGTTGGTGCCTCTAACGCTGGGACTTCTCATGCTGGTGCCGACCTGGTTGAAGACAATGGCGATCCGGGCTCTCTGTAGTGATTGAACCGATGACAAACAAGACTCTATGCATTTTAGAATTTTGTTATGCAAGGCTAATTTTGTACTACTTTTCTTTTATTTTAATGCAAGACTTTTATGCGTTTTATTTCTTGTTTTATATGCAAGACTTGGTGAATGCACGACTTTATTTTATTAATACATTGAACGACTCTCTACATGACGGGATTAACCCCAACTTAATCCCGCTTCCCCAAAAAGAAAAGAAAATAAAAGAAAACGAAAACTTAAGTGTCAGAGTAAACATTGAGCAAAAACTTCAGAACTGAGCATCATTGGGTCAAGATCCAAAATATTAAAAATACACAAACGGGCTAATTTGATTCCATGACCCAAATACAATCAGAAACGGGTGGGCCGGACTGTGGAAAGGCGGCCCATAGCGATAGAAAGCCCGCGCGGGCTTTCTCTTCAGCAGACCCGAGGCCTAGGCTTGGGCAAGCGCGTGCGTGGACCTGGGCACATGAAAACCTGCGTGGGTTTTGATTTTATTTCCTTTTTTTTTTTGCTAGCCGTTGCTGATGGGCTGAAATCATGGGATATGGAGGGCAACGGCTATGTGATCGTTGCTGGTTGTCTTCTCCATTTTTGATCATGCATGAAGGTGTATAAATACCTCATATAATCATCACTCCTCCTCATCACTTCAAAGTCTTCTTCACACATTCTCCTAAAAACACAAAGAACATCCTCCCTATTCTCATGGCTTTCGAGAAGAAACTTGCAACTTGGATGAGCATCTTGTCCAAGGAAGAAAAGAAAGAGCTCGGAAGATACAAACTGACGAGCTTGCTGAGTCTTCGACAAGTGAGGATCAACTACGATTTTCTCCGTGCGGCGGAAACTTCTTGGGATCCGAAGATGCATATCTTTCGCTTCGCATGGAAGGAATTGTGTCCGCTTCCGGAGGAATGGTCCTCAATCTTAGGGACAAATCACTTTGCTCGGCCGACGTCGCCTCCAACACCAATGGACATCCCTAAGCAATACAAGGAGCTCTTATGTCTTTCGTCTGGGGTCATCGGGAGTGCAATATTCGGCGAAAAGGTACACTTCCGAACCATAGTTGAATATTTTCAATCGCTTGATACCTTAGAGTATGGCCTCGTGATACGAGTGCGAGCGCTCGTATTATGTCTTCTCGGCGAGTTTTGCTTCTACCATGGCGGCAAGAGAACTGGACCGGCGAACTTGATCCAAATCGTTGAAGACATGTCCCGAGGCTACAATCCCGTGCCTTTAATGTTAGCGGAGATCATGATGGGTTTGGATGATCCGAATCCAGAACATGATTTCCAAGGAAGCCCCCTGCTACTTCAGGTATTTTTCCCCTTCTCTTCTTCTTCTGCCCAGTTTCTGCCTCTACTGTCTATAAAACCCACGAACTTGATCCAAATCGTTGAAGACATGTTCCGAGGCTACAATCCCGTGCCTTTAATGTTAGCGGAGATCATGATGGTTTTGGATGATCCGAATCCAGAACGATGATTTCCAAGGAAGCCCCCTGCTACTTCATGTATTTTTCCCCTTCTCTTCTTCTTCTGCCCAGTTTCTGCCTCTACTGTCTATAAAACCCGCGCGGGTTTTACACCCTTTTTTTTGTTTCGTTAGTTGGAGATAATTGTCATGCAATCTGACTCTGGCTAACTTGTGGACAGATCTGGTTAATGGAACACTTGGGTCTCATCGAAGAACCCCGAACTGCATCGGCAACGGCGAACTATTGTCAGAGAAAGAGAAAGTACATCGACCTCCGCTCGGTAACGGAATGGATTGCTTTCTTAAAGGAGCCTCGTGAGATCTCATGGTGGATCGAATGGTGGCACATTTCTGAATATGTGACCCATGATTTCCTCAATGCTTATGTGTGTCTTGCCGGCTTGACGCACATGACGTTTTATTTTCCAGCGTGAGTGAAGCGCCAGATGGGTCGTAAGCAAGATATTCCTGAACTTCTATGTGACACTCTTGATAAATTGAACCTTCGAAGTTCGATGATTGAGTCGTGGCTGAAGTATTGGGAAAGAAGACCAACTCTCAAATCCCCGCCAAAGGCGTGTGTCTCACATTGCCGACGCTGGTTATCATGGATGGCTGATAGCTGCTATTGAATCTCGTCGTGCTGGGGAAGCGAGACGAAGGCAAGCATCTGTGAAGGAAAGGTTGGGTCCTCGTACATCGGTAAAGGACCGCCTTGGCGCAAGAGACTCAGTGAAAAATTGACTTGGTCCGAGAGTGGAGGCATGAAAATCAGGCAGGTGGGCCTGTAAGCCCAAGGACAAAGAGAAAGCTCCTAACGGACCTAGAGACATGGAGACTGACCATGAGACAACTGGCGAAGTAGAGAAAGTGAAGCAAGATTAGAAGATGGATGGAGTGAAGGAACTGAAACTGCTTTGCCAGAATAATCTTTTATTTAATTATGCCTTTCGAATTTTCTTATGTCACAAATAATGTACTCGCCTTTTCACTTAATAAAGGAGAAATATTCATTCACAAATATTTTGTTCTTGCAAACTTTATTTTCCTTAAGCACATGAGCATTTATTAAATATATCCCGAGTGTCTGAAAATTGGTTTTCCAGTTGCTTGGTTATATTAAGCATAGTATCGCTTGAGTTGATCCAAATTCGTGGGCTGAATTATATCTTCTCCATCCATGGTAGCAAGCCGAGCTGCACCTCCCGGAAAAATATCCTTGATCATGTAAGGACCCTTCCAATTAGGTGCAAATTTTCCCCTTGGATCCTGTATAGGTGCCCTCATCTCCTTAAGCGCCAAATCGCCTACTTGAAGCTAACGACTTTTCACCTTCTTATTAAAAGCTCGAGTGATCCTATTTTGGTATACTTGCACATTATGTAATGCTCTCAATCGCCTTTCATCCATCAACATCAGCTCCTCGAACCTTGCCCTAGCCCATTCTGCTTCTGGCAACTGACTTTCAGCCACTATCCGTAACGAAGGGATCACTACTTCGATTGGTAAGACTGCCTCCATCCCATATACCAAGGAATACGGTGTTGCCCCCGTAGCAGTTCGTATAGAGGTTCGGTACCTCCATAGGGCAAATGCTAATTTATCTGGCCAATCCTTGTAAGTGACAACCATCTTCTTGATAATTCCTGACACTGTCTTATTAGCTGCTTCCACAGCTCCATTGGCTTGAGGTCGGTATGGCGAAGACCGGTGATGCTAGATTTTGTAAGTGGCGAGTAAAGCTTCTACTTCCTTCCGAAAATGGCTTCCGTTATCACTAATGATCTCATGAGGCACTCCACATCGACATATGATGTTTTGAAGGTTGAATTTGGCCACGTGTTTGGATGTGAGTTTGGCAAACGAGGCTGCCTCTACCCATTTAGTGAAATAATCGATGGCGACCAATATGTACTCATGTCCTCCTGTTCCGGTTGGGTGTATCTTTCCAATGATGTCAATACCCCATACCGAGAATGGCCATGGAGATGTCAAAGTAGTCAGGTATGACGGGGGTTGATGCTGTAGATTAGCATATTCTTGGCATTTATGGCACTTTCGAACGAACTCTAAGCAATCTGCCTCCATAGTGGACCAATAGTAACCAGCCCTTTGGATCTTCTTTGCTAATATTTGTCCATTCATATGGGGACCGTACTCTCCTCCGTGTACAGTAATCATGATCTCCTTGGCACCCTTAGCATCGATGCATAGCAAATTAATGCCCGTAGGTGATTTCTTGCAGAGTCGATCTTGGATCAAGCAGTATTGTGCTGCTAGGAACCTGATCGCTCGCTGTCCTCGAGCATCCAACTCAGCTGGATATTCTCCTTTCCGCAGAAAGTTGTATATGTCATGGAACCATTCCTCAATTTCTTCCTCTTGTGCTTCCAGGTGGCAAACATATGCCGGTTCAGACTGCCGTCCACTACTACTGGCAATTGAAGCGTGGCTGATGGTATGGATATCATCGAAGACAACTTGGCTAAGGCGTCAACTAACTTATTGTGATCCCTGGAGAGGTACTAGAAACTGATTTGCTCAAATTAGTCAGCAAGTCCCAAGAGCTTCTGTTGATAGGCTATGAGACATTCATTCCGGACCTTCCATGTATTTTTAGCCTGATTAATGATGAGGCTAGAATCCCCAAAGACTTTTACATGGCGTATGCCTAAAGCCAAGGCGGCTTGCAAACCCTTGATACATACTTCATATTTTGCAGCATTGTTAGTAGCATCAAAGTCCAACTTCACTGATACAGGGACATGTGCCCCTTCTGGAGAGATCAATAAAACTCCCACTCCGCAGCCCATTTGGTTAGAAGCTCCGTCGAAATACATTTCCCATGTTACTTCGTCAGTGAAAAATACATCCTCATCTGGGAATTCCAAGTGAGTGCTTGGAGGTTCCTGTGATGGTGAGGCAGCCAGGAAATCTGAAACAACTCCTCCCTTGATGGACTTCTGAGGCAAGTACAGAAGATTGAACTCTAAAAGCATGACCACCCATCGTGCAATGCGGTTGTTGATGGTAGGTTGCTCCATGATAAACTTAATGGGATTATTCTCAGCTATGACATATACATTATGTGAAAGCATGTAATGTCTTAACTTCTTGGTGGCCTATACTAACGCAAGAGCCATTTTCTCTATGTCTGCATATCGACTTTCATAGTCCAAGAATTTCTTGCTCAAGTAGTAGATGGCGCTCTCTTGACTTTTAACCTTTTGAGCTAGCCTAGCCCCCATTGCAGAGCTAGTCACGGTAAGGTAAAGGAGTTGACGCTCATCTGGTACCGGCGGCATGAGGACTGAAGGATGTTGCAAATATTCCTTGATTTTGTTGAAGGCCGCTTGACATTGATCGTCCCATTCTATTTTGCTTCCTTTCTTTAGTTTCTTGAACAAAGGTTCACACGTCATGGTGAGCTTTGAGATGAACCTGCTGATATATTGGACTCGTCCTAGGAAACCTCTTATCTCTTTTTCTGTCCTAGGTGGCTTCAACTCTTGGATAGCCTTTATCTTTGAAGGGTCAACTTCAATGCCTCGTTGGCTAACCACATAGCCTAGCAGCTTTCTAGAGGTGACACTGAAGGTGCACTTTGCTGGGTTGAGCCGCATTTTGTATTTGCAAAGTCGGAGGAAAAACTTGCGAAGGTTAGGAATGTGCCCTTCCCTTGTTTTGGATTTTAGGATCATGTCATCCACATAAACCTCTACCTCTACATGCATCATATCATGAAGTACGGTGTTGGCTGTCCGTTGGTATGTTGCCCCAGCATTTTTGAGACCAAAAGGCATAACCACATAACAGTATGTTCCCCATGGTGTAGTGAATGAGGTTTTCTCCATGTCTTATTCCGCCATTTTGATTTGGTTGTAACCCGCATATCCATCCATAAAGGATAGTAGCTCAGTCCGCAAGTGTTATCCACTAATACGTCGATATGTGGTAATACGAAACTATCCTTGGGACTGGCTTTGTTGAGGTCTTGAAAATCTACGCACATGCGCACCTTCCCATCTTTCTTGGGTACTGGGACAATGTTAGCAATCCACTCGGGGTATTGGACTGTTTTGATGAACTTAGCGTTAAGCTGCTTGATCACCTCTTCTTCGATCTTCTTAGCCCATTCAGACTTGATCCTTCTAGCCTTTTGTCGAACCGATTTTGCATTGGGAAGCAAAGGTATGGTATGTTCCGCAATTTCCTTATCAATCCCAGGCATGTCCTCGTAGGACCATGCGAATACATCCACAAATTCCTTGAGAAGCTCCGTGAATGCTACCTGTTCTTCTGCTGTGAGCGAGCTACCTAACTTCAATTCTCGAGGTTGTTCTTCTGTGCCCACATCTATGGTGATGGTGTCTTCCAACACCGCCATTTTATGCTCATGTTCATTAGAAAATTCTTTTAAGGGTTCATTAAATTCCAGATTATTGTTAGCGTAGCAGCTCAGGGAAGAGGGGAAAGAAGAATCAGAGTAAGCAGAAAGGTTCATTTTATTGAATGCAGAAAGGAATACATCGCCAGCAGACTCAAGACCATACTCACTTGACTCTAAACCATTAAAAACTGACTCTATGTCCTTAGGAACAGACTCTCCTACAGATAAAGCAAAATTATTCTCCTCAGCGTCCACCCACGAGACCGCCTTAACTCCTCCGTCTTCAGCAATCATGAGACTTGGATCAAAGCTTGGATTAGACAGCGCAGCGACAACAACATCAAATTCAGACTTCTCTTGGACAACTTCTTGTCCAAACAGCATGCCAAAAATGTTGCTCCCAGCAAGATGAGTCCATTCCAATGGAGGCTGTTTGTCCCGAGCGGGAACAAAGACAGTAGCCATATTAATGGAGCAATCGTTGAAGACTTCTAATCCGGCGACTTGAAATCCTTTGGTCTTCAGATAGAATGGCTCAGGAAACCCATAGTAGGGGAAGTCATCACCTTCCCTAACAAACTGTCCATTCAGAGTGAGTGGATAGGGCTTCATCTGGAATAAAGTGGGAGGATTGTCCATTCTCTTCTGTTCAACGATAGCCATCTTTGCGAGCCTGAACTCCTTCTCAGTTGGCCTGTAGCCTAAGCCAAACCTTCCCTGCTGTTGGAAGGTCTTGAACACGGGCGGAATTTTGTTCTTCGGATTCTTCCCTAGCGGCGTTCCAGGGAAATAACCTTGTTTCTTAAGCATAGCATGTACCTTGGGATTTGAGTAGGGATCAAAGTCAAAAGGTGCTTCATCCTTGCTCATCATCGCCACAAGTTCAAAGTTGTGGAGTTCTTCGTCCATCGAGTTGTGCTCCACTTCAAGAGTTGACTGTTTAGGAGTGAAAACAGCGTTGATAGACTCTCCCGAGATAGTGATCACCTGTCCTTGAACCAGCATTTTCACCTTTTGATGTAGAGTAGATGCTATTGCGTTGCACTCATGAAGCCATGGCCTCCCTAACAGTAAATTGAAAGAGGCTGGGATGTCTAGCACCATAAATTCCACATTCCGAGTGACGATGCCAGTAGTGATTGGCAACACTATAGATTTGACCGATTTCCGAGGTGAATTGTCATAGGCCCTCAATTGTACACCATTCTGAGCCAAGTGTTGTTGTTGAACTCCTAATTTTTGCGCTGTCCTCCAAGGGCACACATTCAAAGCTGAGCCATTGTCAACCAGGACTAGTGGGAGTTTTGTTGGAGCATTGTACTGTAAGATACAAGGCTTTGTTGTGAGACGCTCCTCCCTGAGGCAGATCCTCAATCCCAAAAGTAATCATCTCCAGTTGGGTAGTAACATGAGCAACCAACGTTTCGAGAGTTGTCGTAGGGGATACAGTTAGTGCTGTAAGAGCATCCAACATCTTCTGTCTATGAGCATGTGACGTGCATATGAGTTGCCATATGGTAACCTCTGCTCTGGTCTTCTTGAGTTGAGACAGTAGAGGATCTTCAGGAGAGACCTGATTGTCATTGCCGACCGTTGGTGTTGGGTTAGGAACAGTCACTGGTGTGGTGGTGTTCCTATTATTGTAGTGACGGCCAGACCGAGTAAGGAATGCTACGTCATCTGGTTCGTCTTTCTCCATCCATTCTGTCTCAGAATGCTCGTGCTCATCATCCTCATCACTGTCCCAAATACCATGGATGAATAGACCTTCGGGGAACCCAACTATCTCGGGGACAGGTTGCCCTATTTCTACAATCAAAGCAGAGGGGTCGAAGTTGAAATCCCCACATAAAATAGCATTTGTTTGCTCTAGCATAGGATTACTTTGATTGTTTGGTTTCTTAGCGGCTTTCGGCATTGGTAGCGTCCCGACCCTTATCATATCTTCTATCTTGTTCCTTAGAGTCCAAAATTTCTCAGTGTCATGGCCTCGGCAACGGTGATAACGGAAAAATTGGCTGGCATCCCAATTTCTGCCCTTGATTTCTGGCTGTTCCTTTGGTAAGGGCAAAACCAGAATACCCTTCTTGACTAGACGGTCGAGAGCCTGAGAGTAAGGAACATCCAATGGGGTATAAGTCTCATACTTCGGTACATAAGGCCCCTTGCGCTGGATAGAGTTAGTCTCTATAATCTTAGGAGGGTGGCTAGCTGCACAAGTAGCCCTCCTGTTGGAGCTGGACCCTTTCCATCCAGGCGATGTTGTCTTATCATTGTGCATGGCTTATAATTGGACATAGATGTCCTTCAAGTAATCAAAATCTTTGACGACATGATACCGTAAGTGCTTGGATAGGCTGCTCTTGAGTCCTTGCTTAAAGGTAGATAATTGTAGACAAAGAGGAATTGTCTCATTGATGTGGGGCAATTTCGTATAACACCTCTCAAAGTAATCCATAAAGGACTCATCATCCCGTTGCTTCATGGCGGTTAGATCATCCACTGTAGCTTGTTTCTTCTGGATGCGTGTGTAATGGTGGATAAAAACCTTGAACAATTCAGTTCAGTTGGCCTTGATTTGGGATGACAGCGCGTGATACCATACCTTTGCTTCTCCATCTAGAGTGGATGGGAAGACGGTAGAGTATAAGTCAGCATCAATTCGGTTTAAAGGTGCCAGCCTCATAAACTCCTCAACATGATGAATAGGGTTCTTAGAAGGTTTGAACCTAATATTCGGCACCTCAACTTTGTCAGCTATCTTCAAAGTTGGCTGGATAGGTAATGGAACCTCTAAGTACTTGTCAGCAAAAGCCAGAATAGAGCTCATTGCCTTGGTGAGGCTTTCTAACTTCTTCTCAAGAGCTTTAACAGCGGGATCCCTTGTAGACTTTCCAGGCGTTTAACCTTAGCCTTAATTATCCCCGTTCCTCCAGAATCAGGGGATATCTTGATGATTTCAAGATCAGATTCATATCTATGCATTTCTTCATCATCTTCTTCAACATTCAACCCTAACTTGGTGTTGATCTTAGTGATGGCTTGCAGCATGCCATCCATCACCTGTTGTTGTTCATTCAGCCTCTTGCCCATCTTCTGTTCATGCCCTAGGGAATTAGCGAAGACCAGACCCTACATCTTGGTGTAGAGCTCGTCCAAATGCTTCGTGATGTTAGCTTCAGTGCTTTGGACCGGGATCTCTTGGAATTGCTCTCTAGACATGGTGCTGTCGCCAATTGCAGATGGATCGTAATGTGGGTTCGGAATCAAACGACCAGTTCGCGGATCTCGAATGCGGGCTCGGAGTCGATCACCGATGATGCCTGCATGGAAATTCAAAGTTAGAACACTCAATGACATACTCTGACACGTACTACCCGATGCATGTATGCCGTAGGAGACCTATATGATCCTAACTGACTCGACACATATATGCTGACACAAGAGACTCACCCACTTTCTGGGAGTGCATGACCTAACTCTATATGGACCTATGGACAAAACATTATAAAGGGATGCACAAAGCCAAACATAGCGAGCTGGTCATAAACCGGTAGGCTCCAGTCAGTGTTTCTCAATTCGGATGGGCCTAATCCACAGGCCGACTGTTTTAAGGAGAATCCGTAACTCGACCCAATAATTCAGACAACTCAAGCCATAATGACTATTATGCGGACTAGAATAATGTTTCAACAAAACTGACGACCCAACTCTATTTTTTTTTTACCTCTTTTATTGCTTTTTTTTTTTCTTTTGTAGTCGAGGAAAATGGATATTATAAAGGATTGAACAAAGTCAACAATAAGCGAGTCATAATTAATTTATGGGCCTAATCAATAAATCCAATACGGTTGGGCCTAACAACGGGCCGGCCAAAAATGCGGTGGATTTATTAATTAAATAAATAAGTTAATTTACTCAAGCCTAGTGACTATTATGCAATCTAAAATGCTATCCATTTACTTTGTTGGACTTTTAATTAATTTTTTGGACCTTTTGTTAAGAGAATTTTTGTAAAGGGCCATATAATATCATCAAAGGCGAGTCAATTTTTATTTGTTAATTAAAATAATCACCTTTTAAGCATAAATGGGACCTTCCATTTGGGCTAACCATGATGCTTTTTGGGTTAATTATTTTAATTGATAAATAATCATTTTCTCAACCCGATGAATTTTATATGGACTAAAACAAAACCTCTAAACTAAGGTCAACTCTAAAACAAAAAGAAAAGGGAAGGGGTAGCACATAGCATATAGCATACAACATGAGGGAATACCCTAAACCAAGGTTCTATGTTCACAGATTTTTCTATGGTTGGATTACATGGCCTACCGCACGTTTTCCTCTCCATACCCCATACCTTTAGGTAAGGAGTGCGAGATACTGCTCAAAGAACTTCAAGGAAGCCCTTTGAGTGTAACGCGGGGAGATGAGAGACCAAATGCTTGGCAATGTAGAGTGCATCACACAACTAGTGGCCTACCCGCTCTCGAGGGAATCACCTAGGTATAACTTAACCGTCGCCTTTGTGCTAACGTGTCAAAAGACGCGATTAGTGGCCCGGTATGCAAAGGATGCCTAAAAAGAATTATAAAATCGCGAAACAAATCAACTTCTCCCTTTTACAATTTCAATTTAATTCGATTTTTTCAAGTTTTACCCTCTTTAAAGTTTAAGTCCCCAGTGGAGTTGCCAATCTGTAGGACCCCGGGAAAAGCGAACGCTTTCCTCCGTAATGTGCTACTTAAATGATCGGGAGCCGACTAAGGTTGCTTAATCCTTAAATAAGGATATTTTTATTTTCGAAATTCATTTTCGGGGTGGTGAAGTTTTATTTATTTTACAAATCCGTTTTTTATTATTTAAATATTTGAAATTATACCAAAATATATTAATAATAATTCAAAATCAGCCCACATCCAATTCAGGCCCAAAAAGAAGTAGGCGGGCCGGTAGAACTATCAAAACCCGCACGGGTTTTGACAATTCCTGGCCGGGCCGCCCATTTCCCTTGGGCCAGAGAACATGAGTTGGAAATAATAAAACCCGTGCGGGTTTTATTAAGCCCAACACATGATCTCTCGGTTTTCATTTTGAATTGGGTGAGGGGTGGATCTTAAATTATCTCTTAATTATTTTAGTGTAAATTCTAATTTTAAATAGTTAAACGGATTATAAAAAGAATAAAGAGTCGCCAGTCGATTAAGGTAACCGACAAACCGTAAAAATAATAAAAAAATAACTCCGGTCTACGAAACTCGATTCTAAGCTCGGGGGTAAGGTTACGAATTCAAGAATTATAAATATTCTTGAGTTCGCCCGTTAGAAAACGGACTCTACTAAAATCGACATTAAAGTGAAATAAAGCGGGGGGAAGTTTAATAGATTTCACAAGTTGAAATTCTTAACATGCAAGATAAAATATAATTTTTGGTTTATAAAATATGCACATATAATCAAAATTAAGGTACAAGTTACATGATTGAAATAACAATAATTAAAGAAAACATAAAAGCGAACCTCTTTGATTTAGGAGCCCGAATGCGCCGTTCGAAGATCTTGACCTCGCCTTGACTTGGTGACTTGAAGGATGATTGTAAGAGAATTAGGATGGTAGTGTGTGGATGATATTTTTGGTGGAGTTATGGTAATGAGAGTAATTAGAATGATAGAAGTATGATGAGAGTTTATGGGAGTAAGGGTAGAATTATGGTGATAGTTAGTGAGAATGGGAGTATAATGGTGGTAGTTTATGAGAGTTGTTGATGAAATGGATCGAAATATGGAATTTTGAGTAGAGTATGAGTGTTGTGAAGGATAGTTGATAGTGTTTTGGGAGAATTTAGGTGATAATGATGGTGGTAGTTGATGATATGAGTGGAAGAATGGAGGGGGTATTTATAGGTGAAGAGGTGAGGGATTTGGAGGAAAATGGAGGGAAAATCATGGGGACACATCCCCATGGTCATGCCATGCAATCACGTAGTCAAGGTTAGGGTCAAAAACACATGGGGCTAATATCAAGGGAGGGTGATCAAGGTGATTTTGGCGCCGGATTTTAGAAGATAAAACCTGCGCGGGTTTTGTAATGCCTCGGCACGGATCGCTGACATGGACGCTAAACGACGCGTTTTGGCCACATGATAACCCGCGCGAGGTTTGACGTTTGGGCCGGGGCGCGCCTTGGGCTTGTCTTGGTTCTGGGCCACCTCCTCGGTTAAAACCCGTGTAACTTTTGTTATGGAACTGGACCGCTTCTTTTTTTGTTATTTTGCTTGCTTTGCTTATTGAACCAATGATCCATTTTGGGATCGGCCCAAATGCTTTATTCACACTTTCGGTAAGTCGGGATTATATCGGTGCAAATCTCGGTGTCTACACCTGGAGGTAAGGCATGATAGAAGATATTTGCAAAAGAATGCAGGCATTCTGAGTTCATCAATCCTCTATCAATACAAGAGAAGATCGAACCATTATTCCATGTATATTTGCAACCAGTTCTGCGAATGGATAGCATTTGATGATCATTGACGAAAGATTGGAAATCTGAAACTTCATCGGTAGAAATAGAATTTCCCCCAATTCTGTCATCCATCTCCAAGACATGATTAAAGTCACCAATAACAATCCAAGGTTCAGAATACATAGAACTCATTAATGAAAGAGATCTCCATAAATCCTTCCTCTTTATCAGATCATTATCACCATATATGAATGATATAAGGAGAGAAGTAGAACCATCAGAAACCCTACATAAAATCACTTGATCAGAAATATGAAGACAGGTCATAGAAATCACATAAGGTCTCCATAGAACCCATATACGACTCCTTTTATTCTATTGGGCATTATTGATTAGAGAGAAACCAGGGCAAACTGATTGTTGATATTCCAAACAATTCTGCAATGTGACCTTAGTCTCAATAAGACAAAGCAAGTTCACTTCATTCATAGCCAAGAAGTGCTTCACCCCATCCCTTTTTTGGGGGCCATTAAGACCCCTAACATTCCAAACAAGAAACCTATCCATTTGAATAGGATTTAGTACAAGAACTTGGTGTATTTATCTCAACCATGTTTTCTTCAATTATGGGAGTTAGACACACTTGGACAAATCCTACAACCATTGTAATAATGGGAGTACCTGGCCTACTAGTTCCTCTTTTAGGCACTTCAACAGCAGCAAGAGTACATTGAAGATTAGGATTATGAGTTGAAACTGATGAATGCTGAGTATCTTTTCTAGTCCAATTCTGTTTCTTCTTCTTACAGTTTCCTCCTCATGACCAAACATTTTACAGCCCTTGCATCTTAGAGGTAACCACTCATATTCCACAGATTGAGTATACACAAAGCCGTCCTCATCAACCAAAGGTATACTTTCTGGAAAAGGTTTGGAGATATCAATGTTAATCAAGATTCTGGCATACTTCATCATAGCTTTTTCCTGAGTATATATATTAGATTCAATAGGCTCACCCAAGATGCTGCCAATTTTACTCAAACTAGAAGCACTCCAATATTTCCAGTCCAAACCACGAAGTTTAACCCAGATAGGAACCCTGACAACCTCATCAGGTTTCGTAGATTGCCCCAATGACCAAGCCTTCATAATCACAAGCTTCTTATCAAAGTAAACAACCGTTCTAGCCAAAACTTCATCCCTTTCAGCAATAGATTTGAATCAAATAATAAAAGTTCCCTCAGGTTGCCATAGAATCTTAACCAAACCTTTGGATCCCCACATCCGTCCAGCAAATTTCTCAAAAACAGTCAAAGGTGGGTGACCACCCAAAAAGAAAAGCTAATAAAGAAGACCTCCAGAAATCAACTTCCGATTCAATATCCTCATAAGTAAATTGATGAGTATTAACACACTCGTATCTCATAACTATAAGTATAACTATAACTACTGCATCTTTAGTACATTTTACAACTAATAAAATAATAAAATTCTTTCACATAAAACTTTTTTTTTTGTTGATAATTAGCGGCCAATAGAGCCTTTTTATTCCGCAAACGGAAGTGCCAACAAGCACAAAAATGAGCAAACGCACACAATGTTCAACAGCCAAAAATAGCCCAAAATACACCATGGGCCAAAGCAAAATTGCACCAGCAGATGCAAGCACAAGAAGTCAGACATTGACAGCCAACCTAAGACATAACAGATGAACATCACTGAAAAATGAAAGGGATTTGATGAAAGTTCATAGCAAGTTGCTCCACTGAATAATTGTGAGTGTCTTTCCAGGATGTAGACCACAAGCAAACCCTCCACTTGATGTTGAGTAGCACCAGTTCACAATTTCTTTCCACATTATCAAAGATGACTGCATTTCTGCGGCTCCAAATTGACCATATGACAGCAAAAAAAGATGCTATCCAGAAGGAAGTCCTCAATTTGGAACTGAATTTAACTTGCAACCAGCATTCAAACATCTCTTTCAATGATTGCTGATGCTGAACCAGCTGCCCCAGACATTGCATCACTTCAGTTCACATAAGACTTTGTCATTATATTATAGCGATGATGAACATGGTGCATGGAAACTATATATATATGTACACTTGTGTGCCTTGTAGATTCTATGCAAATAAAGCAAAAGGGGCAATCATCTCATATTCTCTTTCAATCTTTCATGCCTTGTAGATTCTATGCGGTTTGACACTCTAATGAAAGCAAGGAATAGAGGTTCAATTTCTTCTACCGTGTCCTGACGTGTATGCGTTGGTTTTTAGTTTAGGTGATCTGTTTTCTAATCTAATACAGATTAATTGATGAAATATTCATAATAATTACAAAATAATTAATTACCTAGAAAAGAGTCCAACTGCAGAGTCTTAATATTATACCTTATCACTAATCTGGCCGAAGAAGAGGTTGACCTTTGAGATTCCAACGCAAAAATCTTCTATTGTAGGTTCACGCAACACTTCGGAAACTTGATTGCTAGATCGATCCCATTGAGACTATTCTCAATCTAAGATGTATGTGTTTAGGGTGTTTTGTAGTTTATTTCAGGAAACAATAAAATATATGTTAAACTGGGAGAGAGAGGAACTCAGGAAATTACCCTGATATCTCTCTAGAAGTCTCAAACGGTCACAACAAAAAAATTTACTTTGGGCAACAAAAAAAGCTTGTTGTCTTAGTCCAATTTTTGTTGCCCTTTAACATGGGGCTGCAAAAAATATTGTCACGATTTGGTAGTTTTATTATCGAAGCACAAAATCCGAGCTACAGATTAGTAAAAATGGTATCATGATGTAGTTGTGGTGGGCAACAATTTTTTTTTTTTTTTTTTTTTGCTTTTAATAGTCTCAAGCAACCATTTTTCTTTAAATTGCCGCCCTATCTATATCAAGTGCAACACAAAAAGTTTTGTTGCCACATATAATGTATTTAACTACAAAATTATTTGGTTGCCCTATTTTAAATTAATACAATAACAATTTTTTTGATACCCAAACTACTCTAAATTTGTTGCCCAAACATATTTTTCTTGTTGTAAGTTAATTGAATAAATCGCTCAGATAGAGTCCCTTTTATAGTGTCAGGTTGTAAAACCCCAAAAAATTCAAAGGTGCTTATCGTTATGGCGTTAGTAATTTAAGTTTGACTCCGTTAATTATTGAAAATTTCGATGTAATTATTTTTGCTAACACTTGAGCTCGTAGGATCGTTGAGGGACTAACAATGGTAAAATAGTAATTTTATACCTTACGAGAATGTGCTAATTGGGAAAAAGGGTAATTTAGTAGTTTTATGTAATTAATATTATATGATTTTATGTATTTTCTTTTAATTATTTGATGAATTATGTGTTTACTTTTGATTATAAATTATGAGATTATAATTATTATTGTTATTATTATTATTATTATTATTATTATTATTATTATAGTTAATTAGGAAAATAAGTTTTATATTATTTGTGCTTAATAGGAATTTACAGCACATTCGGATTAGTTTTCTTTTAATTTTTTAATTAATTAGTAGTTAATATAAATGTTAAGTTTTCTCAAAGCCTAACTAAAACGCTAACCCTACTTCTCTCTTACTCTTTCCTCTCCCTCCTTCTGCTGCCCATCTGCTACTGCCGCCCCAGTCACCGGTCGTCCGTGCCCATCGCCACCTCGAGCGCCACCTTGCGCCACCAAGGACGTCGCCGTCGACTCATGGACTCGTCGGAAACCGACGGCCGCACCACCTCTAGTATGAACCCTAATTCTGATTTTCTGATTTTTTTGTATCATTATTATGGTTGTTGTTGTCGTATAATTTCATGCTAAATTCAATTGAAACAATGGCAAAAGTCATGCTTGTAAATTTTGATTTCATTAGATTTTATTGTTGTATTTTCATGATTAATTTTGCTAATATATGTTCAATATAGTGGATTGTATGTAAATCATGTTTAGGGTTCTTGTTAGTATTATTCTATGCATGAATTAGGATGTTTAATTACCAAGATTAATTCTTGTTAGTTAGTAATTAAGATTGGGTTTTATTTCTCACTAATTACATGTTCATGATAAATAAAGATTGTGTACTCGTGCAAAATTTAGAATGTTATTAGTGTAAATATCAAGTTATAATTCTTGAATGTTAGTTTAGATGATTATATGTCCTTTCTATTTATTCATGTTGCTAATATGTGATTTATATTATGTATCATACACAAATCATGTTAGGTTGTTGATTAGAACTATTTGTTGCAAATTAAATTAAGTTGGAGTGCAAATATTATGAGTATAAAATTTGAATTGTTTTAGGGTTAGTATTATTGTAGTGTTATTGGTTTGAATAATATAGGATGGTTTTGCTAGAATATGTATAGGGTCTGTATTAATCTTAATATGTGTTATTTTATGCATGTCTTAGGGTTAGGATAAAGTATTAAACTTGATTTCATATGATTCAATTGAGTTAGGATGCTTTTTTTAATTAGTAATTGAGTTGCTCACTAATTTCATGTTCGTAAATAAAATTCAATAAGTATAGGTGTTTTGATGTTTTCTTGTTGATAAAGTATTAGTTATGATTCATATTATGTGCTAATCTTTGAAAGCATGTTGTACCACTTTTCCTTATTGTTTTATGAGTTTAGTTTGCGTTATATGTAAGCAAAGATTGAAACTTTATGCGCGCGGTTATCTTGTTATTATGTTAGTATCATGTGCCACTTTATTATTCGAATTTTATCATTTGTCTTTTGTTTAAGTGCTTAATTTGATTATGATTGTGGTTTCAATTTCCTTGCGATGTCGTGATGAGTTGTGGAGTTTGGATAACAAAAGGTTAGTGATACCTTGTTTATTAGTTGAGGTTTTAAGAAAAGGTTAATTTAAAAAATTGAAACTTGTTTAATTGAGTTCTAGATTTAGTTAGCTATGAAGATTGGGCCTTGGTTGGGTTAGGAGGTTTAAGAGGAGTCCTTGACCTTCCCACTGTTTTACGGCCCAAGTTAGAGTCTCGGGAGCGGTTGGTTAGAATTAGGATTGGAATTACCAACAAAAAGTAAACTGGGAACGAGACAGATTTGTTGGGTCGTATTGGAGAGGCCACCATAAATTATGTAGTAGTGTTTTGACCAAACCATTCGGTCTAGAAGTCCCCTAAGATGTTAATTTTCATATGAATTTTGCAGATTAGCCAGCTTTTGAGGTGTATAAGTCGGGTTAATGGCCCAATTACCGGACCTAGGTCAGAACTGGACCAGTTGGAGTGTGGTCTGTATTTGGGGATCTTAAAGTATGTTTTAGTTCTCGAGATCAACATGGAAGTTTTAGTAGACATCTCGAGGTTTGCAGAAAGTTCAAACTAGAATTGTAGGATGTCCGGAATTCAAGTTATGGCCCTTGCAATGCATGCGATGTAATCTGTCATATTTTGAATTATGCTAAAATGTTGATGTGTGAAATATGTTGTAGATTTCTTAATGTGTGATTATGTGAATGTAATAACCCAAAGAAAATCTCTCCTTAATACGTATTAATTAACTTAATTAATCAAGATTAAAGATAACTCACGAAATAATTAAAGCACGTGCTCCTTTGTTTTACTAACCAGTGTATGTTTTGCAGGACTTGAACAGCGCAACGATCGACATTGAATCTTTTCTAAGTTAAATTTCCTCGAGAATTTCTTTCCGATAACTCTCATGATGTTCTAGAGCAAGTATGAATTCTTTTGCCGGGATCTATATTTTTAGGATTCTCCGTTTATTAATGATTTAAGAAATAAGTATGAGAAATTATGATGTGGTTTATATTTATTTTGGGTTGCCGTTAATATTTTACGGTTTTATGAATTTAGGTAAATTAGGAATTTGGGGATATAAGTATAAGGAAGAAGAATTAAAATTGATAAAAATTGTGAGGATTGGGCCTTGTTGGCCGGCCAAAGGAAGGGAGGGAGTATGGTTTTGGGCCTTAATTCTATTTAGAAGAATTATAAATAGAGTGGGTGTAATAGGAGGGAGATTATTTGGCTTTTCAAATACAACACTCAACCTCACTCTTGTTCTCACTCTCCCTTGTGTCTCCTCACCTACACGTGCCCCCTCCTCTCTGTCTGCTCGTCGCATTGCCGAGCACGCCGACCACCACCGCCGTCGCCGGTGTTGTTTTCCGGCCTCCATCGCCCCACCTCACCTCTCATCATCATCTTGCAACTTCTCTCATCTCTCTTGTAAGAGTATCTCTCCATCTTGTTCCTCTTCTTTCTTTCCAAGTAAATTATGGTTAGAATATGAGTTTTGAGTGGAACTTATGTGGTGACTTTGTGGTTCTAGTGATTAGCCAAGGAAAAGTTAAGGATCCAAGCTTCAAAGGAAGAAAGTTGGATAAGTTATGATGATTCCTTGCTATACTAGTGTGGATTAAGTGAAAGTAGTGCAAACAATGGACATGCATGTGAATTTAGCGGTTAGTTTCTCTGTGAAAGTATGGAAACTTGTCTAAAATGAAGTGCATGTTTATAGTTTAGCTATAGAATAAGTAAAATGAAGGGTTTTAAGTAATGCATGTTGTATTAAATGATGGATTTTGGAAATGCATGGATGATGCAGTGGTGTTGCATGGGGTTAAGATGGACTTCTATGGTGATTTTCTGGGTGTCTTGAATCTGAAAATTTGTGTCTGTGATGGCGGATTATGTTTTAGGAGAGGTATAGGTTAAAACAATATTAAAGTTTAAGCATGCATATTAACCATGTACTGTGTGCTTTGCAATCTGGTTGGTAAATGGTTTTTCCAGAAAATGTGGAAGGTGATTCTAGATTATTTTATGGCATGAATAGGTAGATAAAAGTTTTATCTAACACCCGGTTTCACGGTTCGTCGTTTTGATAAGTATATTAGGAGTTATGGCCAAATCCGTAAAGTCGCGCGAATCTGTGAATTATTGACGTCAGTTCAAATATGGGCATTTTTGGAATGCTTAGAGGTCTCTATGGTCTAAAGACTGAACATGAAAGTTGTAGGGGACTTTCTGGGCTTTCCTGAAAGGTATGGTATACATTCATGGGACATCGGGACAGAGAGTTATGAGCTTTTATGTGAGGGGTAAAAATCTGAGTTTTTCCAGAAATTATATTTTTTATGGCTGCCTCTGTTCTAGGTTGAAATTCGACCCTTTCCCAAGCTTAGATTAGATCAAGTGGTGGTGAAAATGAAGTTTGGATTATGAACCACGAGCTTTCCTTGGACAACTTATAGGCCCTAAACCGATTAGTATAACTCAAGTTATGGCCTCTCGAAAAAGCTTAGTCGACGTTTTATTTTTCTGGACAGATTAGGAAATAATAATTTTGACCTTCTCAACCATGTCTTTGGTCTTCGAGGCGAACTATAAAGTTGTAGGGTGTGTCTCAAGCTTTCTGAGAAGTCCTCTTATGTGTTGATACGATGTCTATGGAGATAGTTATGACCCTTTTTAGTGCAACGTAGGAAATTAAATCCGTTAACAAGTCGCGAGTATTTTATTAAAATTTTCCTTTCATTCTCCCAGCTAGGCAGGGTTCTAATTCATGTTCTCTTCTCTTTTCTATGTCCCTCCAAGAGATCGTTGCCTTTCAGCTGTTCAAGTCCATGCTCGTTCTGTGGTTAATTCGAAAGTGTCAGGCACGTGTACTTCTTGATTTTTATGTAATCCATGCATTCAAGTAATTCCTCTTGATTTTTTTTTTCAATTTCGAGCATGTGCTAAAGTAGCCTTCTTTTGTTTATATCATAGATATTATATAAGACTTTTTGTTTAATGATACCTCTCTTGTGGTTTTAATTTTATGTATTATAAGAGAGAGTTACTAGGTTATCATGTGGTTGATTTATAAGTTTATGATATCACAATTCATGTTATATTAACCATTTCTAAACCTTAGCGCGAAAAAGTCAAAAGTTTACTTCTTTTAGCTTTTACAAATTCTAATGCCATTCAAGAAGGTCAAGAAGGGTTCTTTTATTTGTAATTAAGTTCATTTAAGAAAATTAAGGTTTCATGAGTAAAACTTCAGGATTTCTACAGTTTAATAAGGTCCCGCCCATGGATATTTTGTGCTTAAAGCACACCAGGAAATTAGTGTCTTAGTACACACCATGTTCACTTGCCTTTGTGCACCCCAAGTAAATTCTATATGTGCCTTAGTGCACCCAAGGAATTATAGTGTTAGTGCCTCAGTTGCACACCATGAAAATCTGGCCAGTAGGATAATTATCCACCATCCAGATCTCCTGATCGGTCAGGGTATGCTCATACCGAGGCCTAGCCGATGATCACAAGTAGGGGCATTTATGTTAATATCCATGTTAGTATGATCTTTGTTTTTATCTATTTCACTCACGAAGTAAATTACTCTCGTATGAAATCCTTCTTACTTCCACTTTTCTTAAGCCAAAGGCAAATGACTTTAAGGTTGGATTTTGAATCTTTTAAGTTTGGCTCTCTTGAGCTATTTCGATTTCACTCGCACGTTATGATCAAGTATCTCTTTTCTTTATGTTACTTCCTCCCTTCATCTAATTGTTTATTTGTTTAGTTTTTTGGTATCCAAGGATAACCAATGTGAGGGGTTTATGTGGGTATTCTAGTTAGTCCAGTTTTGTTAAATTAAGTTGGATGTGGTTATCTCGTAAGTATACTATACTTATTTCTCCATTTACGGTCTTCCTTTTGAATGTTAAATAACAGAGTCGTGCTCAAACTAAACTGTAAGCTTTATTTACTATTTGCTCTTTAGATCGGTAGTATACGTACTGAGTAAATCTCATTCTTCAAGTTTTATTGTTGTCTTTAGGAAACTCAGGAAAAGGCAAGGGTAAGCCACCGGCGGGGCGGAACTCGAAGGCTTCGTAAGCAAAATTCAGGTATAAATTGGAGACTCTTTTGGAGGATTGTTTAAGACAGAGTTTTGGTGGCTTGTGTTACTCTAAGTGAATGGGCATTGACCTCGGTGGTTGTATGTTATTATTATTGTTATGTATGTTTAAGGTGGGTGTCTTTGGAGGTGTGTATAACCATGGATGTCTTGTTTTGTTGTGTTGGGTTCATCTAAGCCTTGTTTATATTTAATGGACGGCGGTAATACCCTTGGAAAAGTATTTCCGTTGCGCTAATCGTTAGGTTAAGTTGATGTTTAGCTTAATCTGATGGTTAATATCCTGGGGGTGTTACAGTGAAAGATGTGTTGAGTAGCTCAAGATGTTCATTCATGAATGATGGGAACCCTATGATGTTATGTAGAAGGTAGTTAATATTAACTTCAAAGGGCGCATTTTAGTTATAGAAATTATTCTATTTTAGGCACGAGCTAGTTTGCGTCGTTTTAATGAGCTCAAGTATGTTCGTTGAATTGAAGTGAAATGAAGATATTCAGGTAATGTCCATGCCCTAATCCCCACTGGGATGCACTTTAAGTGTTATTGTTGATTTATAATCTGTTTTGGAATTTGCATCCCGAAGGGGAATTTATTTGGAAAATTTAGACCATCTGTTTTGATTATTTGTTTGTGGTTATTTGATTTATGAGTTGAGGAAAATGAGTTTGTCTTTCGTAAGTGGTTTTGTTACAAGTTTTGATAACCTAAGTTGAGTTTGAGTTGAGAATTGTGAGCAGAGAATGCATAAGATAGTAATAATTCAAAGTGGAACATTAAGCGAGTTTTGAGGGATAACCCAAAGACCAGGATTGGGTATCCTGCTGTGTCATGGACCAAGAGATCCGGGGATGCCCTGATATAGTTGATAGTTTTGGTCGTAGCCTATGGTAGGTAAAGGATCTGGGATCCTGGTCGTAGCCCATGGCAGGCAAACGATTTGGGATCCTGATCGTAGCTTGTGGTAGGCGGAATGTGAAATCTTGATAATTTTGGTCATAGCTTGTGGTAGGCAAAGGATCTGGGATCATGGTCGTAGCATGTGGTAGGCAGAAATGTGAAATCTTGATAATTTTGGTCGTAGCATGTGGTAGGCAAGGGATCTGGGATCTGGTTTGTTATGTACATTACTTTAAGGGATGTGCCGTATTATAAAATATGAACTGGTTTTGGTTGAGGAAACTGTTTTATACTTCTATGAAGGGTCAAAGGTTTGTGAAAGGGTTTGACTTGTTCACTTCTCCCCTTAAATGAATTGAAACAAATTATAACTTGTTTTGAGAATTAGGGGTAGACACTATTGAGTCCTCCTCATGTTTGTAAATGTTTTGTTTTCAAGTGAAGATCTCTATGATGGGAACGGAAATTAGAAGTGACGATGGCATGCTTAGTAGTATTTAATTATATTGAGTTTAAATTCAAAAAGAATTGGAGTTATGTCGAGATGTCTGATTTCATGATTTGAAGTTTTTAGTTTTGTTTTAATTCGAGGAACGGTTGTTAGCTTTTCCTTCTTGCCTTGTATTCCTTCGGGGATACGACATTGACGCCCAATTAAAGATTGAGACTTCCACTAAAATGTAAGTCAATGTTAAACTTTGACTGTTAAATCTATAATTGAATTTCCAGGGCATTACAGAATGGTATCTGAGCTCTGGGTTGCGACTTGGTAGCTCCTCAGTGTCTATTAGATTTTAGTTAGAGCTTAGGACGTTCAGAGTGGAGTGATGAATTTAGGTTGGGTGAATGGGATGTGTGTCTCTTTCTTTGTTTCATTTCGTGTTGAAATCACTTGCTTGTTTGTTGTTGGCATATGTTGGATGGCACACCGCCGCCTTTGCTATGAGTATCCCACTCTAGCTTCTCTGAAAGACCTAAATCCCAAGTTGGATATGGAATACAGCCCCGAGGAGGGCTTGGAACTAGAAGAACAACCCCATGAGGATTGGAAGGATGACAGAAGACCCAACACATGACGAGCAGCCGCTGGAGATTCTAAACTACAAAGAGAAGCTACTTGAAGAAAGACCTTCCCTCTAATAAAAGTGTTATGGGCAAACTATACCCTAACTGAAGCCACCTGGAAAGTCGAGAAAGAGATGAGATCGAAGTATCCGCACCTATTCAACGCACAAGGTATCTCGAGTTTCGAGGGTGAAACTCTTTTGAAGAGGGTAATGATGTAAAAACCTGAGTTTTTTGTTAGGGCCACCATTAGTTTTGTCTAGCAGATGAGTTTAAGTTTCGAGGAAGAAACTTCTTTTAAGGGGTTAATGATGTAAAACCCCGAAAATTCAAAGGTATTGACCGTTATGACGTTAGTAATAAGTTTGACTCCGTTAATTATTGAGAATTCGGTAGTGATTATTTTTGCTAACATTTGAGCTCGTAGGATCGTTGATGGACTAACAATGGTAAATTAGTAATTTTGTACCTTACGGGGACGTGCTTCGGAGTAAGGGTAATTTAGTAATTTTATGTGATTAATATTGTATGATTTTACGTGTTTCTTTTAATAATAATAATAATAATAATAATAATTATTATTATTATCATTATTATTATTGTTATTGTTATTGTTATTATTATTATTGTTATAGTAATTAGGAAAATGATTTTTATATTATTTGTGCTTAATAGGAATTTACAGTAGATTAGGATTAGTTTTCTTTTGATTTTCTAATTAATTAGTAGTTAATATAAATGCTAAGTCTCCTCAAACCCTAACTAAAACCCTAACCCTACCTCTCTCTCACTCTTTCCTCTCCCTCTCTCTGCTGCCCATCTGCTACTGCCGCCCCAATCGCTGGCCGTCCGTGCCCACCGCCGCCTAGGGCGCCACCAAGGACGTCGCCGTCGACTTATGGCCGGACTCGCCAGAAACCGACGGCCGTGCCGCCAGACGCTACCACCTCTAGTATAAACCCTAATTCTTATTTTCTAATTTTTTTTTGTATTCTTATTATTATTGTTGTTGTCGTTGTTGTTGTATTATCGCATGCTAAATTCAATTGTAACAATTGCAAAAGTCATGCTTGTAAATTCTAATTTCATTAGGTTTTATTATTGTATTTTCATGACTAATTTTGTTAATATATGTTCAATATTGTGGATTGTATGTAAATTATGTTTAGGGTTCTTGTTAGTATTACTTTATGCATTAGTTAGGGTGTTTAATTACCATGATTAATTCTTGTTGGTTAGTTATTGTTGGACCCCGGAAAAGGGTGAAAGGTTGTACACCTTCTTTATCCCATTGCGCTACTTAGGTTATGATTGAGAGCCAACTAAGGTTGTTTGATCCTTAAATAAAGATATTTTTGTTCTTTAAATAAAATGTTTTCTTTTGATTCTTTATGGACCTTACTCAAGCTAACTCACTCAAAGATCGATCAAGTCATTTTAACGATGCACCTTGTATCCAACTCGGTTCCAGATTGTGGCCAAAAGTGGCACTAGGGTCATTAGACTAACTCGTAGGCCATACGCCCATGGTAGGGGTCAGGCCAGGGACTCACTGGTGCCTAGCCCTAGAGAAAGGGGTTAGAAGTTAGCCATGGCCGCATGGCCTTCACTGGACTCTTGGCGCTGAGGAGACATCGATCCATCTTGATAAACTAAAATGATGAACATAGGAAGGGCATTATACAGATTAAGGTACAAAAGAAGTCCCCAATTGATTTAAGGAAATCAAAGAACCAAAAAATAAGTAAACTCCGGTCTACAAACCCGAATTCCGAGCCCGGGGGTAAGCTTACGAGTACAAGAATTAAAGAACTCTTGGATTCGCCAGTTTTAAAAACAGACTCTAATAAATCAAACTTGAAATGAAAGAGAGCAGAGAGAAGTTTAAAACATTTGACCACATTATATTCTTATTATGTAAATATGATGATTATTTACAAAATAATGTACAAGGATGCATAATTAATATGATTACATGGTTACAAGACGATGAATAAAAAAATGACCAAACCATGCTTGATCGCAAAGTAGCATAAGTGAAGAGGGCGAAGATGATTATTTCGGTACTACGATAACTTCGGAATTTTTACGTGAGAATGGTGGGGGATGAGAAGGGATTTTTGAGAGAGAAGTTGAGGGGGATTGCTGATGGGAGAAGATGATTATTTCGGTGGTGATGGAGTGGGGTATTTATAGGTGAGGAGGAGGTAGTATTTGGATGGAAGGAGGGAGCATTATCCAAAGATCATGCCCTTGCTCCCGATTTAGTAGTTCTTGTGCGACTCCGACCATCCATGTAGGCAGATGAGACGATCGATTCTACTCCTTCAGAAGCTTTCGGAAAAGATTGAATTTCTCCGACTGCAGGGGAACACTCGCTTAGGTATGAGTTGGCATCGAGGAGCAGGTATGAGGATCATCGAACAGATTAAGTGGATTGCTTTACCCGGAATAATACGGATAGGACGATCGGAGACTAGGAAAAAGGGATCAATTCCTAATCAACACCATGATCGCATGGCCTTTGACTCTGCATTAGATAAAGGCGTCATGGCATGGATTACGGTATTGGTTGGTGAAGAGAATGGCGCGAAAATCGAATTCACCCTGTTAAGGCCATGCGGCCAATAACGTTAAGTCAAACGGATTGGTAATGTGGCAGGGCAGGTCCCTCTGTGAGTTCGGAAGGCCTTGCGACCATGAATAACTTATGGGCCCAGTTCTTCTGAATTAGGCCTAGCCTGCTATCTGTCTAGGCCATGCGGCCATGGCCATGTTTTCTGGGCCCTTGCTTGCGTTGGGCTTGATTCTTGGATCAACCAAGGTCATGTGGCCTTGGCAGCCTGTCTCGAGCCCAAATTCTGATTTCCTTTTAGTTCCCGGCTTTCATCAATGGAATCTCTCAATACAAAATTTGATGGCTACAGAGAGCGCCCACTTTGAACGAGTCCGAATATGATGAAGGTCAAAGTACCTAGAGGAGCTAATTTCTTTTTTCTTAACGATGACTTGCGTCGGTGCTCTTTTAATGACGATCAGAAGATGGATGTCACCGCTCTTTTAGTGGCAGCTGGAGAGGTGCCGATGCTCTTATAACGGCGACCGGAAGATGGATGTCAGCGCTCTGTTAACGACAATTGGAGAGGTATCGGTTCTCTTTTAACTACGACCGATAGGTGGATGTCAGCGCTCTTTTAACGGCAGCTCGAGAGGTGTCGGTGCTCTTTTAACGGTAGTTGGAGAGGTGTCAGAGCTCTTTTAACGGTGACCAGAAGGTGGATGTCAATGCTCTTTTAACGGCAGCTGGAAAGATGTCGGTGAGGGCTTTCCGAACACGGAAAATTTGAATAAGTTTGAGTTTCATTTATAAAATGGGATCAACCGCCATCCGATTGGGCCGGTTCATTTAGAGGGGTAAGCTTTAGCCCAATGTGGGATGCCAAGGTCGTATGGCCTAGAGCTTCCTCCATTGTCTTGAGCCGACATAATTATGAGGCCGAGGGTGTTTTGGGCTCTGCCAAGGCCATGCGGCCATCATCGATTTTCCTCTTTTTTTTCTTTTTCTCTTCCTCATTAGAGGAATGTTAGTGGGGCCCACTGCCTCATCTATTCGAGAAGGCCAAGCGACCTTGTCTCCTCTTTAGGGAGACATGTGGATAGAGGTGCGATTTCAGACCAATGAGGTGCGTTTGACATCTTGATGTGGGACCCAGGAACAGGTGGTTCACATTCTCCCGTTTATTCTACAAATGCCAAGCTCTTCTTCCTAATTTCTTCACACGTCCTCCTTACTCATCCTTTAGAGTTTTTAAGTTGTTCACTGTTATCATACTTTTGGGAGTATGACTGCCGTATCCACAGGAGTTGTGTTCCAGGCTCTCGGAACTAACTCAAGTGTTTCAAGCTAGGCGATAAATAGATGATTGTGGTGGTGATCAAGGGAAACTAATGAACTACGAAAACAATTAAAAAAACTCAGGTTGCGATATAAATATTCAACAAATAATCAATATGAATAGCCTAATCTACTAATTCTAAACAGGCAACTAAGAGTGATCAGTTGCACCATTAAAGCTAAAACCCTCTCTTGAGGGTTACGGGCTAGTATAACTATTCCAACTGCCTATTCTCATGGAGTTAGCCTAATTAAACTACAAGAATAGCAACCCTAGACGTAGTTAGAATTCTATTATTCTCATATGAAAAACTCTAACTATTTTCTCTACCACACTAGCAAATTAACCTCACCTCTCAACATACATCAATTGGCTAAAGAAATATAGATGAACACTCTCTCTCGAATTTCATCGAACATACGGTGGGCATGAGAAAACCCCTAACTACAAGTATGAATTTGGATAGATTAGGACTAAACAATATCAATTAGCCATCAAACAATTCAATCACAACCCAAAACTATGAGTTAATTAACATAACAATGAAAATCAAAGATAAAATCAATGCAACAAACAAACATAAAAGCATGAACATAAAGAGAGAAGGTTAGAGAAACTTAGTCTTGAATTAGATGTGAAGATCAAAGTGCAATCCATCAACAAAAGACAAATTAAACCTAGAATCTACCCTAAAAGGTCTAGAGAGGTTAGAGATCGAGAAAACTCTCAAAACCTAGAAAATTTGTTGAATAATAATATAATGATAACTACCAAAATTTTCCAATTAAAATGCTAAAAACTGAATTCTGGCAATGTGCACAAGCATGCGCTACCGGTGCGCTGCTCGAAATTCGCTTGGATGTGCGCCTGTGGAAAAGTCTCCTTTGGGATTCTTCGCATACTTTTCATCCCAGCTTCTCCACAGTGTCCTCATCTTTCACTCAACAATCATTAAAGCGTCGCGGATCACCCATAATTCACCTACAATTGACAAAGTTAAGTATTTTAGTTACAACAACTGACGATGAGCTAAACCAAGTCAAATTTGTGCCAAAGTAAGTAAAACACCCAAAAAAACTTGAAAACCGAGGTTTATCAATCACTCCATACTTCCTTTCAAAGAGTCTTTTGTTTCCTTAAAAAAATGCAACCACGGAGTCATAGGAATCCTCCTCTTCCATATGTGGCGGAATGACTTCATGAAGGTTCTTCGCGACAGAGCTTTGTATCGGGAATCGAGTCTACTCCTCCCGAGCTTCTTCTTCAGTCTTGGAACTATGTGTGTGTAGGATACCGAAAAAAGAGGAGAAGGTCATAGGCCTTTCCATTTTTTTTGTTGCGTTACTTAGGTTGTGATTGGGAGCCGACTAAGGTTGCTTAATCCTTAAATAAGGTAATATTTATTTATAAAAGAAGAAGAACTTTTTAAGAACTAAACTCATACTAATTCTTGTAGGATCACGTCAAAATATTAATGCACCGGTAACATTCTACTTTTGCTTTAGGGCCAAGATTGGTGCGATGGGACACTAGGCTAGTCCCAGGGCCCTGCGGCCTTAGTGAATGCCTAGCCTGGGCCCATCGGGCCATGCCCGTGAAAGATGGTTACAGATTCCGGCCATGGCCGCAGGGCCGTGGCTAGATTCTACCCCATTTTTTAAGGGTCGTCCCATGTATGCGAAGGTTAGAAATTTACCAATCCATTTTTATTTATCGTGGTGTAGACATTAATTTAATTGAGTTTAGGAAATGAAAGGAGTCACCAGTTGATTTAAGGAAATCAACGAATTAAAGAAAAAAGGAAACCTCCGGTGTGTGAACTTAGATTCCGAGCCCGGGGGTAAGGTTACAAGTCCGAGAATTAAGGAATTCTCGGATTCGCATGTTTAAAAAACAGACTACTAAAATTGGACTTGAAATGAAAAGAACGGTGAGAAGTTTAAAAGACTTCACAATATTACATTCTGAACATGCAAAAACGTAATGTATATTTACAAATCATACAAATGCGGTTTTGAGAATGAGATTAAATGATTATGAAATAAATGAATGAAGATGATCAAACCTTGCTTGTTTGCAAACACCGGTGAGGAGTAGGATGACGAACTTGGATGTCGGTGCCCACTTTGGAACCTTTGTATGGGGATTGAATGAGACTTTTTGAGAGAGGGTGAGAGATGATGTAGTAAGAGAGTTGAGGAGGATTATGGAGAATGGTTGTGGGTGATTGTTGATGATAGTCGTTGATGAAATGAGTGGTGAAATGGGTGGTATATATAGTTGTTGGGGGATATATGCTGATGGAAGGTGGAGGGGGGCATGATCCAATGATCATGGTCAAGGCTGTAGGGCCTTTGACTTTGCATGAGTCAAAGGCGCCATGTAGTGATCAAGGGATCCGATGGGGGAAGCTTGGCGCACAAATCAAATCCGATTGAGGAAGGCCCCACGGCCAATAGCGGCTCATCACGCGGATTGCTGACGTGGCAAGAGCAGACCGGACCTTTTCTTCAGTTTAGGCCCCGCTGCCATGACAAATTCTTCTGGGCCAAGGCCCTACAGCTTTGACAGTGCTTATGGGCTTGGTTTGCGCCTTGGACCCGGTTTCAAGGCCTAAAAACTGGTCAAGGCCGCAGGGCCTTGGTATCTGCCTAGTCCGATTTCAAACGACCATAATTCCTTCATCCAGACTCCGAGTGAGGCAATTCAAAAGGCGTTAGAAAGGTTATGATGTGTACTTTACCCTCATCAAAAGAAATAGGACCAATCAGATTTGTGGAAAAAAATGGGATTCAAAAGGGTTAGTACATGTATGAGGAAAAGGCGAAAAATGAAGGCTTTTGTGGTTGCTTGGCCCGATGGCTTTTGATTGAGGAAGGTCTAGTGGCTTTGCTTTCATTCTAGCATCTTTTCTTTTTGCTCCCAGTTTGTATACTTTTTCTGGTACAAAACCTGGTGTCTACAAAGAGCCCCCACTTTGATCGAGTTCAAATAAGGCGATGGTCAAAGTAGCTCGAAGTGCTTATTACATTTCCAAGGTGATGTCGGTGACTGGAAGATGGGGGCTGTCGGTGCTCTTTTAATTGGCGACCGGAAGGATGGATGATGTTGGTGCTATTTTAATGGCGACCGGAAGGGTGGATGACGTCGGTGCTCTTTTAATGGCGACAGGAAGGATCGATGGATGATATCGATGCTCTTTTAATGGTGACCGAAAAGTGGATGTCAGCGCTCTTTTAATGGCTTGAAGATGATGTCGATGCTCTTTTAACTGCGACGGGAAGGTGGATACTGTCGGTGCTCTTTTAATGGCGATCGGAATATCGATGTCAACGCTATTTTAATGGTAGCTGGAAGATGATGTCCCGGTTTTCCTGGTGTTGGTGTTGGTTCCCTGCACAGAAACCAAAGCAGGATGTTAGAATAGAAGAAATATGTATATATATATATATATATATATATAATATGCGAAAAAATGTAAAATTCTCTCTGTGGGTGATTCATGGGGAGAAAAGGCAAGAAGAAGACGGCGAAGGGGAAGTCGGCGGCTAGTGCTCTGGTTATTATTCCGAGTGTGGCTGATGAGGATCCCCGGAATCTAGCTGATCTTGTTGATAGTAATATGGTGAATGGTACTCTATTACTAACGAATGGTGAGTAAGAAAACGAGATTGAGAGCTTGACCAATGATACGGTATCTTTGGATGTTGAATCTGATGCTGGTATTCTGAATGAAGTTCCAAAACAATCAGGTATGAAAATCGCAATTTATCAAACCGATTGAGATTAATGGTGTGAAGACCCAGAAAATGTTGAAGGTGGATTCTAGGTCTAAAGTTGCATTCTGGAAATCTTCAATCATTAGATTTGTACTGGGTGCTAATCCCCCAATTAGTATAATAGAGAGGTTTGCTAAGAGGATGTGGAAGGGTTAAGATCAAATATACTGGAAACCTGATGGTGTTTTCATTTTTAGGTTTCACTCTTTGGAAGATAAAATGAGAGTACTGGATAAAAGGGTTGTATATTTTGATCAAAAACCTTTGATTATCAAATCCTGGGAGTTGGGAGAACCTATTGAGAGCAGTCAGCTTTCTTCTATTCCTATATGGGTAAAACTTCCAAATCTGGATTTACACTATTGGAGCATGGAAGGTTTAAGTAAGGTTGGAAGTCTTCTGGGAAACCTACTGGAGGTTGATTCTTACATAGAGAAGAAAGCTTTACTGAACTATACTCGCATATTGGTTGAAATGGATATAAGGAAACCTTTTCCTGAATCTGTCTCTTATGTTGATAAATCGGGGTTTATTTGTACTCAAGCTGTAGAGTTTGAATGGAAGCCAATCTATTGCAAGAAATGTGATATGTTTGGTCACAAAGCAGAGGAGTGTAGAAGACAACCTCAAAAGAAGAAAGTACAAGCATAGAAGCCTAGAGAAGTAAGGAGGCCAGATACCCCTTTATCTACCCCCACTACTTCTACCTTTGGGGTAAATCTATCTCCTATTGCTGAAGAGTTGAGTGCAGCTGTTGAGATTGGATTTGGCAGTGTAGCTACAAACATGTTAAATGGGGCACCTATCCAACTTGACTATGGATAGAGTAATTTCATGGAATATGAGGGGGTTGAATAACCCCAATAAACAAGAAGGGGTGTGAACCTTCTTGAAAATGAATAAATGTCAAGTGATTGGTCTAATGGAGACTAAGGTATCCTTAGAAAACTGTGATAGAATAAAACAGAAAATTTCTCCAGGATGGAACTTGATTCACAATGCTTCTAATGCACTCAAGAGTAGGCTATGAGTTCTGTGGGATCCATCATACATTGACCTTCAGGTTTTGAAGATCCATAGGGAATATATTCACTACACTGTGGCCTCTGGTAAGGACAAAGTCATTATTACTTTCGTTTATAGAGCAAATGACTCGAGTTCAAGATTGATGATGTGGAATGAATTGGGGTCTTGATCCAAATCTACTATGGCTCATAGCTGGTGACTTTAACCACCTTTTATACTTTGAAGATCGCATTGAAGGGGATCAAGTTACTACGGAGGAGTTAGTTGATTTCAAAACTTTCATGGAAGGCTATGGTATGGTGGAGGCTAAGGCTAGGGGTCTAAAGTTCACATGGCACAACAGTATAATCTCTTCCATTCTGGATAGGGTTATTGTAAATGATCTTTTCCTTGATCTCTATAATGATTTGGTCTATGATGTATTGCCGGAAAATGTAAGTGACCAGTCTCCTCTTCTTATTCTTCTTAAGAATGAGGTTAAGAAATCATCACGTTTTTGCTTTTGTAATTGCTGGTGCAAACATGAGAATTACATGCCTCTGGTTCAGAAGGTCTGGAGTACTCAAGTGTCTGGCTCACTTCAATTCCAAGTGGTTTAAAAAATGAAGCTTCTGAAATCACAGCTAAAAGAGTTACACAGGGGGAATTTTACCAATTGTATGGTAGAGTCCAGGAGAAATACAAAGAACTGAGTGAACTTCAGAAGTTGGTGCAACAGAATTGGGAAGATAACTCCCTTAAATTGCAAGAAGAAGCTGTGAAGAAGGAGTATTTTGAGATCTTGAAAAATGTTGGCACCTTGATGAAACAGAAAAGCAAAGCTGTTTGGTTACAATCAGGAGATCAAAACTCAACATTTTTCTTTTCAATGCTGAAAACAAAACGATATATGAATAAGATATCAGCTTTGAAGGACAATTCTGGTGAAGTGTTGACTGACAGTAAAGAACTGGGAAATTATTTGGTGAATCATTTCTCTGAATTTTTTAAGAAGCAGAACTGTGGAGGTAAACCGATGGCTTCAACCTTGTACATGGGGAGGATTATCACAGAAGATCAAGCTGCTAAGTTGTCTGCTCCTTTCTCTACAGAGGAAATTAAAGCTTCTTTTTTCTCCATTGATAGCTCAAAAAGCCCTGGACCTGACGACTTTAACTCCATGTTCTTCAAGCTTTCCTAGGAAATTATAGGTTATGAGGTAACCAATGCTGTGAACTCCTTCTTTGAGCATAGTTCTTTGCTTAGTGAATTAAATGCTACACTTTTAGCTTTGATTCCAAAGGTCCATAATCCTACTGTGGTTACTGAATTGAGGCCCATATCTTGTTGCAACATGTTATACAAAGCCAATACTAAATTGATTTGCTCAAGGCTTAAAACTGGGCTGGATACATTGGTGGATTTGAATCAAACCGCATTCATTGCTAATCACTCTATTATGCATAACATTTTAATAGCACAGGATTTGGTTAGATTCTACAACAGAAAAGGGGTTAAGCCTTCTTGTGTGATGAAGATTGATATCCAAAAAGCATATGACACAGTGGATTGGAATTTTCTTGAAAATGTATTACTTGCTTTTGGGTTTCTGATGAAGTTTGTGAACTGGATAATGGTTTGTGTCAGAGGTGCTAAAGTTTCAATTGGAATTAATGGTGATTCTTTTGGATATTTCAGTAGTGGTCGTGTCTCCGTCAAGGAGATCCAATGTCTCCATTACCTTTTGTTTTAGTGATGGAGTATATGGGTAGGTCGATCAAGGAAGCATCTCAGCACCCAAATTTTACCCATCATCAATTTTGTAAGGAGCTGGACCTAGCACACTTATGTTTTGCAGATGATTTATTGCTCTTCTGCCATGGGGATATTGATAGTGTGATGATCTTAATGAAAGCAATTTAGCATTTTGCGCACTGCTCAGGTCTGAAAGCCAACATCAATAAGTCATCACTGATTATAACTGGAATTTCTGATGAATAAAAATCTGAGTTGATAAGGAGAATAGGTTTCCAAGAAGAAAAACTCCCTTTCAAATACCTTGGAGTTCCTGTGAAGCCCTCAAAATTAAATAGGCATGACCGTCAAATCCTCATTGACAAGATGAGTGCTCGTTTGAAAGGTTGGGCTGTGAATCGCCTAACTTATGCTGGGAGAGTAGAATTAATAAACAGTGTCTTAATGGCAATACACTCCTATTGGGCTCAAATTTTTGTTCTTCCTCGAGGTGTTATTGATGATATGATAAAGATTTGTAGAAAATTCCTTTGGGGAGATTCGAAAATTTACCCGGTAGCATGGGAAGGATGCTGTTTACCGACGAAGGTTGGTGGCCTAAAGATCAGAAATATTGTGCTATGGAATAAGGCAGCTTTGGGGAAGTTAGCTTGGCAGATCGCAACCGACAAGGAATCTCTTTGGGTCAAATGGGTTCATCATATATATCTCAAAAGGACCTCCTTTCAAGAGTGTGAGTCAAGCAGAACGCAAGTTGGTACTGGAGGCATATTATCAAGGTGAGGGATGATCTAAATCGTGCATCTAATGAGATATTATGCTCTAATAGGTATTTATTATCATCTGTCTATGTGATTCTGCTTGGTACTCACATTCCTACTAATTGGGCTCGTGTAATTTGGAACAAATTTCGAGTCCTAAAATTCTCTTTTATTTCGTGGCTTTGTGTTCGTGGGGGATTAATGACACTTGATCGGTTGCAAAGGTTGGGATATCAATTGGCTAATCGTTGTAACTTATGTTTGGATTCGGAAGAGAATCATGAACATTTATTCGAAACATGATCATATAGCAGTGAAATATGGAAGATGGTTATACAAAAATTGGAGTGGCCGAACTTTTCTTGGAAGAGAATACTTTTATCTCAGCCAGAGGTGAATTGGTCTAATAGGAGGAACATACATTTATATATTATATTTGGTTTGAGAGGAATGTTAGAATTTATCAAAATAAAGTTCATCAAGTTGATTTGCTTGTGAACTTTATAGTGTGTGATGTAAAAATAGACTAGGAGGTGATAGAGTGTGAGTATTTTTGTTTTGTTTGGGCTTATTGCTTGTGCCCCTCTGGGTATGCCCGGAGTATACTTGTAAATCGTTTTGTTAATAGAATAATCTATCCGATTTTTTCAAATATATATATATATATATATATATATATATATATATATGGAAAAAATAGTGTGTAATTTCCATTAACAAAGCAAACAATGTTTACAAAGGGTAGCTATGAAAAACTTATCACAGCTAAATACTAGGCAACACCCATGTAATAACCCAACCTTAACCCAATGTAATTAAGCTAATTAATGAGTGTAATTAACTAAATTGTGCATTTCAATATAATTCAGTTAACTGTTTGTGTTTTTGCAGAAATTGAGCAGAGCAACGACCATCATATAGTAGTCTAGTGTGTATTATATATAAATTAGCCAAGTGACAAGTTTCAGCCACCCAAAGTAATCTTGGAATATTCATATTATTTACCTGGCCAAATTTCATCAAGTCGACCGATTCGTCGGTATTATTATTATTATTATTATTATTATTATTATCATTATTATTATTATTATTATTATTATTATTATTATTATTATCAAACCTCTTTTATTCCTTAATTTTATTTAAATTTCGATTTACTCTGCCTCCCCATTTTATTTCAAGTTCCCTATTATTTAGTTTTATAAAATTTACGTCAAGACTTTAAATTAGTAGTATTGAATTTTAGCGAGGAGAGAAGAGTTAGTATTGATATCATTTGAATTTTTAACCATAAATAAAACTCATACCATCCTTCTTTCATTCTTTTTAACGTCAGATAGCTCTCATTCCCTCTCCTCGCTTTCTTCTTGGCATACCTCCATGTTCCCGATGTATGACGGGATTAAAGATGGAATCTTGATCGAGTACACATCAGTGACATGTGCAACCAAGCTAAGGATTAGGGAAGCTTCACGTGAATATGGGAAAAGGAGTGGTGGATCACGTGAATAACCAGGATCTATGGAGGTTATTTTGTTGTGAGGTCTTTTGTGGATGAAAGAAACAAGAAAGAATGATTCTTAGAATGGAAGAGAGGGAGTAACGTGAGGGAGGAGAGAGTATTCTTGGCATGAGGCCTTTGAGAGAGAGAGAGATTGAATGGAGAGAAAGTGGGGAATTAGTTGGAGGAGGGAGGGAGTTTGTTGGAGCTATTTTGTGAGAGAGAGGGGAGGGAGACGTTGGGAGAGAGTTGAGAGTATTGTGAGAGTTGTTTGACTAGCCTTAGGGTTAACTAACTGAGATAGAAGTAACCGGGATAGTTCAAGGGATCCTATCTTGATACAGAAACACCACAAGAAAGAAAACCCTAGGGCTAACTTGACCTTTAACCTAGTTACAGAAACACCTTCTAGGTTCAGGGTTCAAGCTCTTCCTAAACCACTTGGTTGCAAAACCAAGATACAATAGAAGAGAACAACGAGGTTCTCACGAAACACTTAAGGGGTAAGCTAAAAGCTTGATTCTATTCATGGTTATAAACTGAGGTGCCCTTGAAAGGCTACAAGCCTAGCTATTTATACTAATAAAGTCTTATATGGACTATGACTCTAGACTTGGCGTGCAAGCCAGTCAACTATCCCCTACTTGGCGCGCAAGCTAAGGAGATCCTCCATCTAGACGCCTATCAACCTCCTCCACCTTGGATTAAGACTCCTTATCCTAAGGGGAGTTAGTTATAACAACCTTATCCTAATAGGACTTGGCTTTCCTAATCCAAGATGGATTAGTTACAAAATAAACCAACCTTATCTAGGATAATAACAATACTTGGCGCCTAATCCAACTATACCACACACCTATTTCACTCACACACCTTCTAGAAGATTCTAGAACACTTTACAACATTCTAGACTTTCCTAGACTCCTACTAGACTTCTATGACTTGATGCTCAAGTTTATATGACTTACTTGGCATCTTACATGACTCAAAATACTATGACGATAAATATAAATCACACTAAAAATACTTAAACGCTAGAAATGTTAAAGTTACATCCAAAAGACCAAAATCGTGAAATTCAAAACTGAAATTATCAAAATGTGAAATTCACTCTAGGCTTGGTAGTTAGGCTTTGGACGTGAAATAGGGCTTCCTTGGAGCTTGATTGACGTAGCCTTGGTCCCTCTATGTTTGGACATCCTCTTGCCATAAGAGCTACGTGAATGGGTCTTCTGGCCTCTACTTTGTACAGAATCTCCTTTATTGGGCCGGGGCTAGTTGGACTTCTCTCTTGAAGGACCCTATCTTTATGCTTATGTTTCACTTGGGTCTTCTTGAATGGGCTCAAGGGAGTAGGCGTGGGCTGATTTACATCATTCCCTCCTTGTTGAAAGAAGTTTGTCCTCAAACTTGGAGGTTCAAGTTCAAAGACTTCAGTTGGCGCAACTGCAATCTCCACGTGAATCAGGACATTCACGTGACCCATGGACTCTTTAGTAATCTCCACGTGAATCAGGACCTTCACGTGAACTGTGATTCCCTCAATGATGTGAAAGATTCGATCTTTCCCACTCTTGCTATGTATGAATGTGTCCTTGACACAATTGCTGATGAAGGACTTCAAAACTTGATTCATAAGTCTCATAATAGTAGAAAGAACTTTGATTAGATCACAAGGTATGACTAACCATACATTGAGACTTCTTGGGATTTTAATAGCAGTAGTCCCTGTGTGAATCTGAACTATGTTGGTTCCCTTCTTCTTTGCAATCACTAGGGCGCTTAGTTTGTGAGTTTCCTTCTTGATAATTCCCTTGGCGTGACTATCAGCTAGATTTCGAACCCTTAGATCAGTAATAGGGTTCACGTGATCTCCTGCAAATTGGATCTCACGTTGATTGGACTCTGATGAAGCCTCTTCCACTGAACTCACATGAGGGACGACGAGTTGGAGCTCTTTTGTAGACTTTTCGTGGCTAGGGCTTGATGGAATAACTTCGTTGTGTTCACTAAACTCAAGGTGTTCAGTGATAAGGAAAGAGATGAGCTTTGAATCACTCCTTGGAGTCAATTGTGATGCCTTTAGGGGAGCTAACGTGACCCTCTTGTTTTTCACCATTAATTGTAGGTATTAGCTCTTCCATCATGTGTAACACTCCTGTCAAATAACCATGGTCTTCCAAGCAGAATATGACAAGCATCCATAGGTAGTACATCACACCAGATAGAATCTTGATAAGACTTTCCAATAGAAAAGCTTATCAAATAGCTTTGATTCACCTTTATCCCTTTACCCTGGTTGAGCTATTGAGCAGCATATGGCGATGGGTGACGGCTTGTAGGGAGTTGTAGCTTGTTCACCATAGTAATTGAAGCTGCATTAGTACAACTTCCACCATCGACGATCAAAGAACAAACTTTCCCTTGCACAGTACAACGAGAATGGAAGATTGCTTCCCGTTGTTGCAGATCTTCAGGAAATGGAGAGCTATTGAGAACTCTCATCATAACCAGCATCTCTCCTTGATCTGGTTCTTCCACGACCTCTTCTTCAGATTCATCATGGGTGGCGTGGGCTTCTTCATCTACGTCCTTTGGTTCAGGTTCAAAGAGAGCGTTTTGACATTCCATGAGTGTGATGGCTCTCTTGTTAGGGCATTCAGAAGCAATGTGACCGAGCCCTTGACACCTAAAACATCTTCTCTTGTCCATAGGTGTGGCCTGTATAGGTTTTAACACGGTTTGGGGGATAGGGTTGGACGTTTTTGTGGCGGACGTTTGGGATGGGGTTTGGCTCTTTTGTGGAGTGTATGTTTGAGGCGAGTATGAGGTTCTTTGAGAGCTAGGGTTTCTGTTTGATGACTCTTTGCCTCTTCTCTTCTTTTTCCGTTCCACTTTGTTAGCCAAAGTACTCAATTCATCAAGAGTTTCATAAGGTTGAGGTTCCACCACATACCTTATGTTTTCATTCAAACCGGCAAGATACCTCACAAGAGTTTGAGGTTCATCTTCTTGCAGATCACACCTCCAGAGTAGGTGTTCGAATTCTTTGGTGTACTCTTCGACACTTTTGGCTCCTTGGGAGAATTGTTGCAGTTTGAAGTAGTTATCCTTGAAATAGCTCACAGGAAGAAACTTAGAGTGTAGTTCCTTCTTCATCTTTTCCCAAGTGCGGATCTTTTCTTTCCCGGCATGCTGTCTCTTCTTCTGTAAGTTAGTCCACCATATACTAGCATGCTTTCGAAGTTTAAGAGCAATGTACTTCACTTTCTTATCATCAACAATGTCTTTCAGATCAAAGACTCTTTCAACAGTTTGAATCCAATTAAGAAAGATTTCAGGATCAAGATTACCATCGCATTCAAGAATATCAACTTTGAAATTGAGCCTTTCTTCACTTGGTGCACGCCTAGAATGTCGTGACCTCCTTGATGAACTCGTGGACTGTTCAGCTTCACTAGAACTCTTGGGGACGTCCTCCTCTTCAATTTCCCGGGGCGTCCTGAACTGTAGGTTCATGTATCGCTTCAGCTGATCGGTGAGATAAGTTACTCTTGCTTCCAATTCAACTTTCTCCTGCAGTAGTTATTCATTAGTATCCTTGTTGTCGTTGCTTTTGCTTCCTGAAGCCATGGATGGGGTTTCGAAAATTTAGGAAGGGAGGGGATTGTGTTTGGGCTTTTTGTGGAATTTAGGGTTGCACTCTGTGAGAACCTAGAGCTCTGATACCACTTTTGATGTATGACGGGATCAAAGATGGAATCTTGATCGAGTACACATCAGTGACATGTGCAACCAAGCTAAGGATTAGGGAAGCGTCACGTGAATATGGGAAAAGGAGGGGTGGATCACGTGAATAACCAGGATCTATGGAGGTTATTTTGTTGTGAGGTCTTTTGTGGATGAAAGAAACAAGAGAGAATGATTCTTGGAATGGAAGAGAGGGAGTAACGTGAGGGAGGAGAGAGTATTCTTAGCGTGAGGCCTTTGAGAGAGAGAGAGATTGAATGGAGGGAAAGTGGGGAATTAGTTGGAGGAAAGAGAGAGAGAGTTTGTTATGGGGAGAGAGAGGGAGTTTGTTGGAGCTATTTTGTGAGAGAGAGGGAAGGGAGACGTTTGAGAGAGGGGAGGGAGACGTTGGGAGAGAGTTGAGAGTATTGTGAGAGTTTTTTGACTAGCCTTAGGGTTAACTAACTCAGATAGATGTAACCGGGATAGTTCAAGGGATCCTATCTTGATACAGAAACACCACAAGAAAGAAAACCCTAGGGCTAACTTGACCTTTAACCTAGTTATAGAAACACCTTCTAGGTTCACAGTTCAAGCTCTTCCCAAACCACTTGGTTGCCAAACCAAGATACAATAGAAGAGATCAACGAGGTTCTCACGAAACACTCAAGGGGTAAGCTAAAAGCTTGATTCTATTCATGGTTATAAACTAAGGTGCCCTTGAAAGGCTACAAGCCTAGCTATTTATACTAATACAATCCTATATGGACTATGACTCTAGACTTGGCGTGCAAGCCAGTCAACTAGGACTAAGATTCCCCTACTTGGCGTGCAAGCTAAGGAGATCCTCCATCTAGAAACCTATCAACCTCTTCCACCTTGGATTAGGACTCCTTATCCTAAGGGGAGTTAGTTATAACAACCTTATCCTAATAGGACTTGGCTTTCCTAATCCAAGATGGATTAGTTACAAAATAAGTCAACCTTATCGAGGATAATAACAATAATTGGCGCCTAATCCAACTATACCACACACCTATTTCACTCACACACCTTCTAGAAGATTCTAGAACACTTTAGAACATTCTAGACTTTCCTAGACTCCTACTAGATGTAACGTGGTTTGTAAGACCTCGGTATTATCATTCTCTCTCAGGGAGCTGGCGGCCTTGGTCATAGAAACTAAGTCAATGGTCGGGATGAGATTGCTAAGGTAAGGATATCGGTTTGAAGGGATCACAACGCAAGAAACAAAGCTAAGGTCGATCAAGGAATGGAAAATGGGCTTCGGAGGCTTTTCGGGATGCAAACGGGGATGAGGAAATGAGTTTTGCAACAAGAGAGTAACGAGAAGGGGAAGGTCAAATGGTAACTCCGTTAAAAAATACCCACTGGGCTTCCTCTATCAAGGATAGTCCGGATTAACTTCCCCAAAGTCCATCGATAGACCCAGGGGAGTTCAAGGAACGGAATTTCCTAGTTAGTTTCTATTCGCTTTCGCGAACTAGAATACTAACTATCCTAATTCCAACCTTTCAACAAGTGTTGGATGTTTTCGGGATGCTTTCGCACCCAAATACATCCCACTCGAGGGAAGGATAGGATTGGGAAATTGATTTCCTAACTATTTACTCACTAATATTGCTAACCCAAACCTAATCACCCATTCACACCCTTAATTACCCCATAACCCATAGGGTTTCTAGCCACTAATCATGACACTAACTATGCTAACAACATCCAAACCAAACCTAAACATGATTTCTTACATCAAACAACCATAAACAAGCAAGATAATCAAATAACAAGCAAGAACAATTAAATAACAAGCAAAGTAATTAGCAAAGTAATTAATAAAGGAGTTAAGGGAAGAGAAAACTTATCAAAGTGTTGTAGATGAACAAGAGAAAGCAATAAAAAGATGACCCAACAATCTTTCAATTGTTTGAATCTCCAAATCTTCAATAACAAACACAAATCTCCAAAACCCTAAATTAATCTCTCACTAATCTCTCTCTAAAATCCCTAATTACAAGGTTGGAAAAATGTCTAAGTCTATCTCCAGATTGCTCTCCTAAGAAATCGTGAAAGAGATATATATATATATACAAGTGAAAATTGGTTGGCAAAACGCGGCACTTCAGGCCGAAAACACGCGCAGAACATAGGGAGACCGTGGTCACCGTCTAGGAGACCGTAGCCACGGTCATGTTCTGTCCAGCGAAAAAGGTCGGGCGATTTCGACCTTCGAGAGACCGTAGGTACGGTCCTGGAGACCGTGGGCACGGTCTCACTCGGGATCAGGAGGTCAAGGGCGCGACCCATATGGTAGCGGGCGCTACCTTCTTCAGCTGACAATTCAAGGCTGACTTTGAGCACAAGTCGCGGGTGCTACCTTTGTGGTGGCGGGCGCTACCCCTTATGGTAGCGGGTGCTACGATCAGGGTGGCGGGGGCTACCCTACTCTTTTCGTCCCTTTGTTTCTTCCTTCTTTCCAAGGCATGTAACACCCGTTTCGAGGGTCGTAGCAGCTATTACTTCACTAATTGACACCAAAGGTTGGGAGTGTAATCCCGGGTCGATCCGCCTCGGTTTCCGGTCCGGCTCGGCTCGGGAAATCACCAAGAATGCTATAAAAAGGCCCGTTTTGCTACGTTTTGAGTGAAAGCTCCATAATCTACAAATTAACCAAAAAACGCATTAAAAACTATGAAATTAAACCATGAAACGAGTTAAAAGCCTGAGGATTTAGGCGGTATTTAGACATAGAATTGGGTCTAAACACCCCCCCACACTTAAACTTTTGCTCGTTCCGAGCAAAACAAAACAACACAAATAAGAAACCTAAACACCAACTCCTCTGTCGTGGGAGGAAACGGGTGCATTTAGCGTATGCACCAAGTCCTTTGAACCCCCCGGCAGCCGGGTGGACGAGATGGACTCGTGAGGGTTTGTAGCGGCTATACCCACAAAAGCCAAAGAAAAAGGAGAGAGGGAAAGTGAAAACAAAACCGAAGAAAACAAAGAAAAAGAAAAACGAAAGCTTCGCTTAAAAAGATCTTGAAATCTAAAATCAGGAAAACGTTATTAAACCTCCAAAAGGAACCGTTATGAGCGTCTCACAAACACCTATCCTAAGCAAAAGTCAGTCTTTGAGATTTTCGATGTCCTACACTTAATGTCAAGCAAAACCCCATGTGCGTAAGTGCTAGTGGGTTCCAACCGAATCCAAAAGACTCCAAGGACTCATGCCCGAGCTCAAAAACAACGTAACGAACAAGAGAAGTATTGCCCTTCCTCGCATTTGGTCACCCTTGGCTTGGTGAGGGCCGTAGGTGATGCAAGGAGAGGCCCCACACTTTATTAACGCTCAAACTTTTCTTTTTCGGGTTGGGTAATCCCAACAAAATTGTTTTTTTCTTTTTCTCCCTTTTTTTTCTTTTTAAAGGTCGGTATTAGCCTTACTTTCAGGAATTGGACGACCCAAATATGGGGTTTACCCTCCCAACACGGTCTTTTCCATTCGCCTCTCCGTCGCAAAGCGATATAGGAGGAGGGTTAAGGGGTATCCAATGTCGTACCACGAATACCGGGCCTGTGTAGGTTGGCTAAGTGTATTGTGGTTGATGTCATTCAGCGACACGCTCCACCTAATCCGGTATTGTAGCTTTTCTTTCTTTTTCTTTCTTTTTGACTTTGCATTTGCTAAAAAGGGAAGCAAAACAAGCTCGGACACAAACCTCTAGAATCTCCCGACTTCAACCAGAACGTGAAAGAAATCGGGGGTTTAACTAGACACTTGATGAAGGACATCTAAAGAGATAAGTCATGACTAGTACCCGAGACAGGGTCGAAAACGCTCAGACCGGTTTCTTTTAAAGAAGTTTAAGAACGGCTTCTCAATTTTGACAACAAGATCCAAGAAACAAAGCAAAACAAAGCGAAAACAAAACAGAAAGAAAAACTTTTAAGGCTTTCACTCCCTTTTTCCTCCTTTTTCACACGAAATTTTTTTCAGATTTTAGGCAAAAACTAGAAAACAAAAACAAAAATGCTAGGTGATCTACCCTTGAAACAGAATATCCCCCCCCCCCCCCCCCCCACACACTTAAAATGCCACAATGTCCTCATTGTGGGAAGGTATCATAAGAAAAGGGTAGAGAACCTACAAAAACAAACAAACAAGAACAACTAGCAAGCAAATGATGGCGACCCGAGCCCACACGGCTCCAACAGCAATATAATCCCAACACAAACACTCAAAGGGGCTCGCCACCCAAAAGAAAAATCAAGCATGCAACAAGGATCAATATATACACATTCAAAGAGTGCGGAAAGAGGTTACCTCGGGGTCTTCAAATAAATAGCGAACCAATCCGCGATCCAGGAAAACATCACACTTGGGTTAGGAATAAACAAGAAAAACATAGTAAGTGTGAGTGTTCGCATGCATAAAAGAAAAAAGAACAAAAATAAAAACAAGACACTAGCTAAAGAACAAAAGAAAAGACAAACTATTCACAATATTTACATTGACACTAGCTAGCCTCAACCCCGAATCTCACTAGTTTGAGGCGGGAATTGAGGGTGAATCAACTCTCATAACCGGCCTAACCAATGATGAAGCAATGAAAACAAAATAACTCAAACCATGGGGACAACGAACTCAACAAAACCAACTAACCGACACACCGCCCAACTTTTCCATAAAGCATCCCCCCCACACTTATCTAACACTAACAGTGCAAATAAAATCAATGAAGAGAGTAAAGTGGGAGTGGGGACCCTTACAAATCAATGCTCGGATCCTCCCGGGGGAGGATATGGATAATATGGAAAGTAGGTGGGGTAGTGGTGGTTTATATACTCTGGTGGTGCCGAGGGATGGTTTGAAATGGAGTAGTGATAATACCCCCAGTCACGCCAATACTGGTTTTGTTGCTGAAGGTACTCCTCATTCCTTTGAAGATGTGCATGCACATTGTTGAGCGTAGACTGCTGGGCACGTAGCAACTCTTGTTGGGTCTCCAACAGATTATGTTGACCTTGGAGTAACGTTCGTTGTTCTCGAAGGTCAACCCTCATTTGATCAAATTGAGAGTTGAGATGCTCAAGCGAAGCTTCCCATGGATGATTTCTACTTCCACTAGCTTCGCCATGGTTGGGATCCTCCTCTTATTCTTCCTCATTTACTTCTTCTTCCCCTTCTTCCTCTTCATTGTCCTCCTCTTCACCAATGGACACATCTGGACCACCCACCTTTCGATCACTAGGAACCTGACCACAAGACCAGTTGCGTTCCTTAGTGATATCCAACCATTGTTCAGCATAGTCCGGGTCCAAGAGAATCTCTGTTTTGTTGTCATGCCCATGGCAATAGATCGTGGCAGTTGGGTGATTGGCGAGGATATTCATTTTCTGCAACCGGACTTTGTCGATAGGATCCGGATGATAGCGTGGAGTCCACTTCTTCAAATATTACCCGAAACCCTCTTGAACTAGGAAGTGGCAGATGATGTGCCCCATCCCAATAGTAGTAGGTCGGGGTTCCATGCTAATCTCCCGAAGGCAATGTAGAATGCAAGATCCGGTGTTTACCTTTTTACCCCTCACTGCGTTGTAGATCACAAAGAGATCATCTTTCCGAACCTTGGGGTGTCCATCATCTGTCCCGAACACTGAACTAATCACGATTTTATGGAAGATTCGAACAACTGGATTGCAAAAATCACGCCCCTTAGAGTTGCGGGAGCAATGATAGCGTGGTTTTCCATTTCTCGTGCCATGATTCATCCTCCTCCAACAGGTCAAGTCCTTCATTGCCTGCTGCTCATCAAAATTCGCACATCACTCATAAAATCTCCCATCCTCGGGCAACCCCAACCTTCGGCAAAAACGCTTTAAGGTGCACTTCTTATCTTTGTTGGCGACCCGGTATTCAAAATGCGCATCTTTCTTGCCATCATTGTGAACTTTCAAGGAGCTTAAAAATTCGAGGATGGGCTGGTCCACAATCGATTCATCGATCATGATGAATACCTCCCAACCAAGAACACGAATGAGATAATCGAAGCTTGGCTTGCAATGGATGGCTTCGATCGTTGCCGCATCATAAATATCCGGTGCACATATTTTCCGTGCTTGGAGCGCTTCGTATCGTTGTCTATGCTCTTCATCTCGGAAAGTCACATCCGCATCAGGTTCACACCGAATTAGCGTGGCCGGTTGCGCTTTGTAACGGTCCTTTGCAGATAAGGATGGTCCTGGTTGCGATGAAGAAGCTTCCTTGACTCGTGAACGCGCCTTCCACTCATGATGAACTAAAAGCAAGACGTGGCAAGAACCTTGTAAATATAGTGCCTAAACTCCAAGGTAAACCAAAAACAATCGACACAAGCAACAAACTCGTGAGTTTGAAAATATTATGCACAAGTTACACAAGGGATTACCTCATATCGGAGCACTTTGAACTTGTATTCAGCAAGGAGGGGCGACTTTTGCTTGTCGAAAATGGACCAAAACACACAACACACACAGCAGAATGCAAGAAATAGCATAGAGACAACTTACCAACTTAGCTCACAATGCAAGTGTGTGTGAAAATCGACAGTCTTTTAGTGCAACTAGCATACTTGTGCTTTGACAAATGAATTTCGACAATTAATCGCACTAACCACTAGTGAATTAACACAACATGTACAAAACGAATTCCCAAAACAGCACACTAATATCATTCACTATGTAGGTGTGTGCAAAAATCGACAAGAACTCTTAATGTAACAAGTGTATGTGTGCTTTGACAGGTGAAATGCAACAACCAAACACTCAAAACACTAAAACAAGGTCACAGTATTTAGACTCAGCGCATAGCAGGGCAAATTCATGTGTAAAAATAGACAAAATCAATTTCTAACTCAACAAGGATGACAAACGAACCAAATGCAAGAGAAAGAGGAAAGGATTTTGCTCAATTGACACAAGAAATACCTCCTTTAACTATGTAAAACCAGAGCTTGAACAATGTCGCACGGCTAGGATCTGGGCAGAAATTCAAACACCAACAGCAGATTTTCGCAGCAAGAAGAAGAAATTAGGGCATGGGTTCGAAAATGAGGAGAGATGTGGGAGGAATTTGAGAGTTGAGAGGGAGGATTGAGTGTGGGTGTGAGGTTTTGTCGTAGGTTTAGGGCTGTTAGAGAGGGAGAGGGTCGAGTGAATGAGAAAAAGAAATAAAAGAAGTGAGAAGGAAATCGGGATAATGGCCGAAATTAATTATTGTGTGCTGCAGTCGTGGCGCGGCACTTCACTTCAGCGACAGTGAGTGCTAGGCAATGCTCGTGTGACCGTAGGCGCGGTCTTCCTGAGCAATCAGCTGCGGTGAGTCTCAGTGGCGATGGTGGCGGGCGCTACGACAGGCTCGCGGTGCGATGCCGCCGCTACCTCTTCTTTATTCTTTGTGTTCTTGAGTGTAGCGGGTGCTACCGAGTGTAGCAGTGCTACCCTTCTCTGTTATCTTCAAACAAAATCCAAACTTCCAAAATAAATTCCAACACACTTCAACACTCAAATCCTCCATACTTCCTCACACTCAACCTAGAATTTTTTTCTAACTCTCAAATTCTCTCAACATCATATTCTTTTCAAAAACCAAAATCACTCACACTACTTCTTCACTCCAAACTTCAATTTCCTTATTTTTCAACTCTAACTTTTTCTATTTTTTTTTCACATCATTTTTCCTCTCTGTTTTTTCAAACTTTTTCTTTTGAACTTAAAACTAATACCTCAAATTACAAAGAAAGAAATAAAGAAAAATTAAAAAGACAAGAAAAATAGAAAAACCTAAAGAAAACTACGGAAAAAATTAAAGAGAAGAAAAAGAATAAAATTAGAAAAATTGCAAAAAACTAAAAAGAATGAGAAAGGAACTTCAAAAATTATGGGGTGCCTCCCATAGAGCGCTAGTTTTAGGTCCCTAGCTTGACCTAAATATTTTACTTGATTCTTGAGATCCTTGGGACACAAACCAAAAACATTATCAACCTTTTCCACCAATTCTTCTTCCTCTTTTTCCCACGATTCTCAAAGAGAGTTTTGGTTGTCATGGAATACTCTTCCGGTGGTTTGGTCATTCTCCTAGGAAATTTGGGTATAATTTCCTTTGGCTTCCTCCACCAACGCTTCCTTCTTCTCTTCCAACGCTTCCTAACTTTGGGAATGATCGACGAGGCTCGCTTCCTTAAAAACTTTGTAGGCCATGAAGAAATAGAAGTAGAAAGTAACTTCAATTTGGTGTTTGGTGGTTTACCGGGCCTAGGACCTTTGAAAATCATCGCATTGACGTTGTTGCACTCAACATAAGTTTCACTCAAAGAATCTCCTTCCACCATGGAATAATCTTGAGAGGATGATCATAGTAGATATCCTCAAATTCACTTGGAAGTGGATGCTAATCCCTTAGATATTTGATTTCTCCCCAATCATCGGGCTCAACATCAAGGAAATAAGACTCCTTTTGGGGTTCATCCAAGATGTCTACCACCGCATTGGCCTTAAAATGAGATTCTTTGGGAGATTTCACTCTTGGAGGGTCGATGTCAAAATCAATATGATCTCGACCCACATGAAGAGACAAGCGGCCTCTTTTCACATCTGTGGTAGCTCCTGCAGTGGCTAAAAAGGGTCGACCAAGAATAATAGGATTTCTCCAATCCTCATCCATCTCCAAAATAACGAAGTCACAAGGGATAAGGAAACTTCCCACTTGAACCGGGATGTCTTCTAATATTCCCAAGGGCTTCCTAACACTTCGGTCCGCAAGTTGCAAGTTGATAGTTGTAGGGGTCAAGTCATCAATGTTCTGCTTCTTACATATAGAGTGTGGCATGACACTCACACTTGCCCCCAAGTCACATAATGCATTATCAATCCTCATATCACCAATTAAGCATGAAATAGAGAAACTACCCGGATCGGCTAGTTTCTTGGGACACTTGCTTCCCATAATAGCGTTGCAACTAACTGTGAGATGAACGGTCGATGACTCTTTGATTCTTTTCTTGTTTGTCAAAAGGTTCTTCAGATGTTTCTTGAAAGAAGGGACCTCCGCCATAGCATCTAGAAATGGTATATTAACTTGGAGCTTCTTCATCATTTCGATAAATCTGGAAAATTTCTCATCATTCTTGTGTTGAACCAATCTCTCGGAAAATGGAACTGGTGGTCTATATGGAACGGGTTTCTCCAAAAGGTTTTCATGAATATCTTCCTTCAAGACTTCCTTTCCTTTCTCTCGTCTTTTCTCAATCTCTACCCTCTCTTCCAACTTCTCTTTTTCTTCATCCTCGGCCTCATTAACCACAACATCATCCTCCTTTTCCTCAACTATGTTTTGCTCAACTTCTAAATCCTCTTCTTCAGTACTATCCTCCACGACTCCCTCACCCAAGCCTAACTCAATCTCCTGCTTTTCCATCAAATCTTCCTCCTCCGAGACATCTACCACATCACCCTCTTTGTCACCCAAAGGTCTCTCCTCCTCCACATTCTCCTCCACTACCATAGGTTCTTCAATTTTTCTTCCACTCCTTAGGGTAATGGCTTCAGCTTCCTCCCCTTGGATTGGTTGAGGTTGAATGGGTTGAGAAAAGTATACTTGTTGAGCAACTTGGGTCATTTTGGTTTCAAGGTCTCTAAGGCGAGCACCTTCACTTTCTTGATTAGCCACAATTTGTTGCAATAACTTTTCAATCATAAAATCTTGGGATGGTTGAGAGAATTGGGGTTGTGGGGCGGGTTGATGCGAGAACTCTTTTTGAAAATATGCATGATGGTCATAAGGTTGAGAAACAGGGTTAAACACCGGGTTGACAAATGTGGTATAACTAGGCTCATAATTCTCATAAGAATGGGAATAAAGTTGGTTGGAATAGATGTCATTCACCTGTTCTACTTGACGATACTCCACACATTGATGCTCGAGATGTGGTCCAAAACACAACTTACAAGATTGCACATCAGGGACGAGTGTGGATGCAAAGGCTTGCATACCTCGGGCTAGATTCAACTGGTTAGAACCTCATCATCCACCATCTTCTTCTACAAATCAAGGACGGTGGCCATTAGAAGCTTGATAGTGGGGTTGTGTTCCAAAGAATAGTCCCCATTTCCTAAATTTTGGCCGTCTCCCCAACTAGGAACATTCTGAGATAGTCGTGAAGAAAAATGTTGGCTTCCTCCGCAGTCTTCTTTAGAAACATCCCTTCGGACGCATGATCAACAGATTCTCTAAGAGGACCACGGAGCCCATGATAGAAATGTTGAAGCAACATCCAATCCGGTAAATTATGATGAGGGCATTGTCGTTGAAGACTCTTAAATCTCCCCCAAGCGTCGAAAAGACTCTCTTCCGGCCCTTGCTTGAAACTTAAAATTTCTACTCGAAGTCGGTGTGTCTCCTCCGCCGGAAAGAAACGGTGAAGAAAATCTCCTTTGAGTGCCTCCCACGAAGAATAAAAACCAGTTGGACATGTTTGTAGCCATATCTTTGCTTTCCCCGTAAGAGTTAGGGGAAAAAACTTCAATTTCAAATATTCTGATGATATCTTTGGAATGTGTATAAAGTTAATCCGGTCTTCGAACTTATAAATATGAGCAATGGGACTTCCAGACCCCATGAAACGGGTTTCTTTCGAAGACTTCAAGTAAGTACGGTTTAAACTCGAACACAGCATCGGGTGGCAATGGTGGTAACATGATAGGGTTGCCTCTCGTACCCAATGATGGAACGGAATATGATAGAAGGGTACAAGGTGAACCAGCTTGAGCTTCACCCATTAGAACGCGAGGACTCCTACAAAAAATGAAGAAGCATCAAATTCATTTGGATTGACACAAACTGATTTCTAGCATGAAAGCAAACTCAAATAACCAAAAACCAAGAAACTAAAACTAGGGGCGTTGGCTCCCCGGCAACGGCGCCATTTTGTGTAAAGCGGTTTGTAAGACCTCGGTATTGTCGTTCTCTCTCAGGGAGCTGGCGGCCTTGGTCATAGAAACTAAGTCAATGGTCGGGATGAGATTGCTAAGGTAAGGATATCGGTTTGAAGGGATCAACGCAAGAAACAAAGCTAAGGTCGGTCAAGGAATGGAAAATGGGCTTCGGAGGCTTTTTCGGGATGCAAATGAGGATGAGGAAATGGGTTTTGCAACAAGATTGTAACAGAAGGGGAAATCAAATGGTAACTCCGTTAGAAAATACCCATCGGGCTTCCTCTTTCAAGGATAGTCCGGATTAACTTCCCCAAAGTCCATCGACATACCCGGGGGAGTTCAAGGAATAGAATTTCCTAGTTAGTTTCTATTCGCTTTCGTGAACTAGAATACTAACTATCCTAATTCCAACCTTTCAACAAGTGTTGGATGTATTCGGGATGCTTTCGCACCCAAATACATCCCACTCGAGGGAAGGATAGGATTGGGAAATTGATTTCCTAACTATTTACTCACTAATATTGCTAACCCAAACCTAATCACCCATTCACACCCTTAATTACCCCGTAACTCATAGGGTTTCTAGCCACTAATCATGACACTAACTATGCTAACAACATCCAAACCAAACCTAAACATGATTTCTAACATCAAACAACCATAAACAAGCAAGATAATCAAATAACAAGCAAGAACAATTAAATAACAAGCAAAGTAATTAGCAAAGTAATTAATAAAGGAGTTAAGGGAAGAGAAAACTTATCAAAGTGCTGTAGATGAACAAGAGAAAGCAATAAAAAGATGACCCAACAATCTTTCAATTGTTTGAATCTCCAAATCTTCAATAACAAACACAAATCTCCAAAACCCTAGATTAATCTCTCACTAATCTCTCTCTAAAATCCCTAATTACAAGGTTGGAAAAATGTCTAAGTCTATCTCCAGATTGCTCTCCTAAGAAATCGTGAAAGAGATATATATATATACAAGTGAAAATTGGTTGGCAAAACGCAGCACTTCAGGCCGAAAACACGCGCATAACATAGGGAGACCGTGGTCACCATCTAGGAGACCGTGGCCACGGTCATGTTCTGTCCAGCGAAAAAGGTCAGGCGATTTCGACCTTCGAGAGACCGTAGGTACGGTCCTGGAGACCGTGGGCACGGTCTCACTCGGGATCAGGAGGTCAAGGACGCGACCCATATGGTAGCGGGCGCTGCCTTCTTCAACTGACAATTCAAGGCTGACTTTGAGCACAAGTCGCGGGTGCTACCTCTGTGGTGGCGGGCGCTACCCCCTATGGTAGCGGGTGCTACGCTCATGGTGGGGGGGGGCTACCCTACTCTTTTCGTCCCTTTATTTCTTCCTTCTTTCCAAGGCATGTAACACCCATTTCGAGGGTCGTAGCAGGTGTTACTTCATTAATTGACACCAAAGGTTGGGAGTGTGGTCCCAGGTCGACTCCGCCTCGGTTTCCGGTCCGGCTCGGCTCGTGAAATCACCAAGAATGCTATAAAAAGGCCCGTTTTGCTACGTTTTGAGTGAAAGCTCCATAATCTACAAATTAACCAAAAAACGCATTAAAAACTATGAAATTAAACCACGAAACGAGTTAAAAGCCTAAGGATTTAGGCGGTATTTAGACATAGAATTGGGTCTAAACACTAGACTCCTATGACTTGATGCTCAAGTTTATATAACTTACTTGGCATCTTACAGGACTCGAAATACTATGACAATAATATAAATCACACTAAAAACACTTAAAAGCTATAAATGTAAAAGTTACATCCAAAAGAACAAAACCGTGAAATTCAAAACTGAAATGATCAAAATGTGAAATTCACTATGGGCTTGGTACTTGTGCTTTGGATGTGAACTAGGGCTTCGTTGGAGCTTGATTGACGTGGCCTTGGTCCCTCTAGGATGTTTGGACATCATCTTGCCATAAGGGGCACACCATGTGAATGGGTCTTCGGGCCTCTACTTTGTACAAAATCTCCTTTACTGGGCCGGGGCTAGTTGGACTTCTCTCTTGAAGGACCCTATCTTTATGCTTGTGTTTCACTTGGGTCTTCTTGAATGGGCTCAAGGGAGTAGTCGTGGGCTGATTTACATCAATTCCTCTCACTGTCACTTCTCGGCCTTGCTCCGCCGGTGATGGCGGCGCCTCCCAAGGCCAACGCTAGTACTCCCTTTGTTCCTCTCTCCTCACTGCTTGTCTCCCCTTCCTTTCTGCCCTGTTGTGCAACCAACATAGGGTCGGCTGCCGACCATAAATCGACTGTCACCGGCAGTCGCAACCCTCGCCGACGTCCACCATCATCGCTCACCACCATCATCTCTTTGTTCTCCTTTCTTCCTCCCTTTATTTGAGGTAAACCCTAATTTCTCCCAAGTTAGAATTCCAAGTTGTAACTTAGTAAATTATTGATTCTCTTGGCTTAATTCTAATATTAAGTGTGATAGTATGTCAAATATTAAGTGTGAGGTATGAAGGGAGATGGACGAATGTTGGGGAAGCTATTTGGAAGTGACGTGAGGTCTTTGTGGGGGAGGGATGTTTGAGAGAGATTTTGTGTGAGAGAGAAGTATGAACGAATGCTTGAGAGAGTTTAGGGAGAGTTGGCGTGAGGTAGGGTTTGGGGGAGGGAGTAGACGTTTGAGAGGGAGATTTGGGAGAGTTGATAGCCTTAAGGTTTATCTTACTAAGATAGAAAGATAAAAGGTAACCGGGATAGTTCAAGGGATCTATCTTGATACAGAAACACCACTAGAAGAAACCCTAGGGCTACTTGACCTTTAACCTAGTTATAGAAACACCTTCTAGGTTCAGGGTTCAAGCTCTTCCTAACCACTTTGTTGCCAAACCAAGATACAATAGAGAGATCAATGAGATTCTCACGAAACACTCAAGGGGTAAGCCAAAAGCTTAATTATATTCATAATTCAAAACTGGATGCCTTTGAAAGGCTACAAGCCTAGCTATTTATAGTAACAAAGTCCCACACACATTAGGACTCTCCTACTTGGCGTGTAAACCAAGGAATTCTAGTCCTAGGCGCCATCTACTCTCATCTCCTCCTTCGATTAGGACTCCTTATCCTAAGGGGAATTGGTTACAACAACCTTATCCTAATAGGAATTGGCTTTCCTAATCCAAGATGGATTAGTTACAAAATAAGCCAACCTTATCTAGGATTGTAACAAACTTGGCGCCTAACCTATCCATTTCACACACCTATCACACACACACCACACTTCTAGAACATTCTAGAGCATTCTAAACTAATGTAGACTCCCAAGACTTGGTGACCAAGTTTATATATATTACTTGGCACCTTACAAGATCAGAAATGTTAAGAAAACCCTAAAAATGTAAAGAAATACATCAAAAGGCCAAAACCGTGAAATTCAAACCGAAATGGTCAAAATTGTGAACTTCTTCTGGAAATGGTCAGAAATGTGAAATTCACTTTGGGCTTGAATCTTGGGCCTTGGCGTGACTTGGAGCCTCTTTTAGGATGTTTGGACATCCTCTTGCCATAAGGAGCACACAATATGAATGGGCCTTTGGGCCTCTATGCTAATTTTTTCCTCCATAGCTCGCTGTTTCTTTGAAAATGTATTGGGCCTCTTTAGATATATTTGGCGTGGGCCAAAATACATCAATTGGTGATGTAATTTATGATTTTTAGTGTATAATTGTTGGAATGAGTTTGATTGTGATAGGTTATGTCATGCATGTTATTTTTGTGGTTCAATATAGTCTTAAATTGAAGTCTTGATGGTTGGATTATATTGCATGTAAGATGGTTGATGTTAAAGTGATTATAAGTGATAAGAATTGGGTATCAAAAGGATGAATAAAGGAGGGGGTGATAAATGAGCCAGAAGATCATTTATCATTTGTCACTCTTCCCAAAGAGTGAGGAACGGGATAAGATAAAGAGAAATAGCACAATATCACCATAAGCTTTTGGATCCACTTTGAGTTTTGTAGATTTTGTTTTGTCTTTGAAGTTTGTGACTTTGGACGTTGGAGAAAGCAGATGCAAAAGGCGGGGAGAGTGAAATGGAAGGAGTTGTCTTAAGTCGCAACAAATATGTTACATTTTGGAAATCATGCACCATGATATATGTTGTCAGATCCTAGTCTTTCAGTAGAAAAGATTAGTTATCTTTGTCGTTGGCATAAATTCCCTTTTGGTATGGATTAAGGTGTATACTCTTTGGGTACAATGATTCATTACTTCGGGAACCTCTTTATTCTCAAAATTCCCTTATTCTCAAAATGCATCTTGGGTACTATTACACTCCTCAATAGTCAATAATGCTCTATTTATGCATATTGTCCATTCAAACTTCAGAAGACAGAGTCTATAACGTCACTTGGTCAATAAGGAATAAGCTTGTTTAGTAGGTTAAGACATTAGAAATTGTAATGGGTATCAAAGAGGGTCTCAAGAGATCAAGTTATGTTTAGGGCTTATATTTTGTGTTTTTGGAACAATTGGAATGTTTCGTGACAATTTTTTTTTAGTTCGAAATAATAGCCTTCAGTAGCAGTTTCCATACGAGACTTTGAATCTTGTGATTTCGGTTTTTATAACCCAAGTTATAGTGTTTTAACCAGGGTATCCTGTGTATATACGATTTGGGGGTCATACGTTCAGGGGCATTTTTAGGTATCAAGGAGGTATTATTAGCCTAAGTATTCAGCATAAAAGTTGTAGTACGCCCCTCAAGCTTTCCGGAATGGGGTCATATGCGTTTATATACCGGAGTGAAAAGTTATGACCCGTCAAAGTAAGGCTCCCAACCATGCGAAACTAGAATTTTAATTCAACAAGCTTTTAATTAGAAGTTTCCTTTTATTAAGTTATTAGGAGAATCCCTCCTTACTAAGAATCTAAGTTAATTTACTTTGGTGTTCTCATACCAAGTGTGGTCCAAGACACTACAACAAAAGTGCTCTATAGTAACAATAATTTATGTAACATTTTCATAAGTATTACAATAGATACTTTATAGTAACACTTAAAAAAAATGCTACCTAAACTAATATCTAATGTAACATTTAATTACTATATGTTACAATAAAAATCTAATACAATATTTAATTATTATATGTTACAATAGAACTTTAATTGACTTAATTAAAATGTTACTATGGAGGGATTTTATATACTTTCCCTCTTTCTCCAAAAAGAAAAAATATACATTCCCTCTCATTTTTTTTCTATAGGCGCCAGACATGGCCAAAATTTATACACTCCCGGTCAAAAATTGAAAGGAAAGAAAACTGAAACAAAATAATTAAACCCTAATATCAATTACTCTATCCCGTCTCCGTCCCTCCATCCCCGCTGCTGCTACTGCTCCATCACAGCCGCTGCGCACCATCACAGCCGCTGCTACTGGTTCGATTTATATTTGATTCTTTTTGGGCGTTTGATTTCTTCTGTGCAATATGTGGCCGGACCGTGGTTGGTGTGCGACCTTTTGGTTTGATTCGAGTTTTTTGGCAAAGTTCTGGCTGTTAGGGTTCCGGTCTTGGGGCGGTGGTTGGTGTGCAATCCTTTAGCTCTATAGCGTAACCTCGCTTTGCATCAGGTTCGCATCCTTTTCATATGTTCGATTTCAATTTTATGCCTTATTTCTTCGTTCGTCTTCTATACTGCTTCTGTCTTCATTGTTGAATGTTGTCTTGGGTTTTTCCCTGATCTTTTTGGAGCGGTTTTGATTGGAAGTATTGGTTTCTTGTTAGTCTGTATATGGTTTCTGCTTCTAGCAGAATTACTTTCTTCTTCTTCCTTGATAGAAGTGGCTTCATTGTTGCTGCTTTGATGATTTTACACTGTTTCTTTTCAATTGAGGTTGTCTTGATTCAAAATTTTTGATTTGGTTGTAATCGTTAGTCATTTTACAGGATCAAACAACAACCTGTCGTTACTTGTCTTGTTTATTATAGTCTCATATAATTTTATCATGCTCCAATTCCATGTCTGGCTTTCTCACTTAAGTTATAAAGTTGTCATTAACAATCTCTCTTTCTTTTAGTATGGTTTCTTCCTAAATCTTCTATACTTATTCGTTGATTAGACATCACCACCTCATTCATATCGAAAACTGCTTGAGAAAGAGGAAGAAGGAGAGTAAGCATTAAGTTGATGGTAGTGGAGTACTAATGTTGTAGAACACAGTTTTTCGTAAGAATAGGGATATGCATATTCCTGGTATGGTTTGCAGGACTGATGCCAGGGTTGACCCTTGGACTCATGTCTCTCAGCCTCGTCGAGCTTGAAGTTCTTTCCAAGTCTGGATCTCCCACCCATCGTAAACATGTTGGTTCGTATTGTGTCTCCCTTCTTCCCATTCCCCCATTTAGTTTACTTGCAATCAAACTTCTGTTCTTCGAGTGCCGTTTGAAAAGAATGTGACTGTCGTAAACAAAATTTGTACAGACCAGGCAGTTGAATCATTTGGCTTGATGTTTAATCTGGTATAATTATCTCTGGGTACAAGCTTCTGGTTGCAGTTGGGATTGGGTTGGGTCATTTTCGAATTGAAGTGCAGGATCACTGACTAAGCGAAAATACCTAACAAAGACGCCCTTGGATTAAACTAACAGTGCAGGATCACTGAGCTTTTTCCATGTAGCATACCTCAATCCAACCATAATCAAGATTCATGGTTTTCTTGACTAAGACTCCCAATAATGTTCAAATTCTTGACTGTTGTGATTGTATATGTGAATCTTAGAGTGATCAAGTGATCCTTATAAGAGATATTCAATGCCGTTTTTATTTTAATTTTTATTATAGCATGAGCTGAACAATCCTAGCATGTTATAACCAAAATTTAATAATAATTCTAGCCAATTCTAATTTTTATATTGAAACAATTATATATACAGATTCTTGTATAATTTCAGCTAGCTAGCTTACACATAGCTAAGTTGGAGACAGAGCTAAGTTGTTGGGCAGAATTGGATTGAAATTAAACAAGGTATAATTGTGAAGTGGAGCAGAGAAGTAGAGGAGTAGTACTAAAAAGCAGGTAGTATATGGATTGGACTTAAAGTATGAATAATAGGAATGATAGTAGTGGGCAGTAGGCAATGATTGAGGTCATATGAAAGAGAAAGACATAGGTAGTAGGCTTCCTTTTGCAAATTATACAGAAAAACAGAAAAGAGAGAATTACATATGTAATCGTTGCTTAAGCGTGAAGCTGGTTGACTATAAATGCCGTGTAAAAGGCTTAGAAACAAATTACCCCATTTGCTGTGATTTCCTCTTCACGTCTAGTGCATCAGTCCGAGCTTTGCCATGTGGCCATTTTATGCATTCAGCTTGCTTCCAGGTTAGTAGCAGTTCTTCCTTTACTTCTATCTGTTTCTCCTTTGCTGATTTTGCTTTTTAAATCAAGCTTTTCAAGTCGCTTTTTGTGCGGGTTCAACTTGTAAGGTACGCATATTGTCTATACTCTTCTGAAACTCTTTTATTTGAGTTTAATAAGCAAGTGTAATAATGATAATGAGAATAAGTAAAGTTTATTGCCTTTGTCAAGTAATTATAGCCCCGACCCATGTTACTTGTGTCATAGAGCACTATCACAGTTAATATCTGACCTAGTGTCAACCCATCCGCATCTCCCGATCGGTCCGGGTATGCGCATACGGAGACTTAGACCGATGATCACAAGTAGGGGACCATCAAGATAATAATATGGCAAGCAAGTTTATTATTGTTTTATTATTTTATTGTTTTGTTGTTTGCAAAATGAATTGAAATGCGCGAAATAAAATGAATTGCTTAAATTTATTTATTGTATAGGGGTATGCGTATTGAGTTTCGAATCATTTGGAAAATTATTTTATGTTTTGTTTTAGGTGGTGCTCTAATGCTGATATACAAGTATTGAAAAAGAAGTTTGATTAGATTGGGAAGTAGGAGGTCTCATTTATTCTAAAGTTTTATGGTATACTGTTGCTATTTATTGTTGTGGATCGTTGTGATTACCAAGTTGGAAGTTGGTTGTAATTTCTTATGTTGGTTATGAAAAATTTTAATTCAAGGGTGTAATGTAAATTCTACTTGGCGAGTATGTGTCATGTTAGAGTATGCTTTGGGGGGTTTTGCATTATATCGATGTTCGTGTTGACGGTTTATAAGCTTTGTCCATGATGATGGACGACGGTAATGCCTTCGGATTCAATTTCCGCTCTGCTAATTGTTTAGACCCAATTTTGTGCCTAAATATCGCCTTAATTCTTAGGCTTTTAACTCGTTTCGTGCTTTAATTTCATAACTTTTAATATGTTTTTGGTTATTTTGTAAATTTTTGAGTTTTTACTCAAAACGTGGTAAAAAGGGCCATTTTAGAGCTATTTTAGGAATCCCAAGGTTTCCCGGGTCTTGACCGGGTCAAAGGCGAAGCAAAGAAGGAAATTCTAGCCAGCCGAGGAGGACCGTAGCTGCGGTCCAGTAGACAGCAGCTGTGGTGATTGCCAAGACTTGGGCTGGGAACAAAGTCACCCGAGAGGGACAACACTTGCGATCCCACAGACCGCACCTGCGGTCATCCGAAGGGAGAAGACTGAAAATCGCATGTGCTTCGGAGGACCGCACCTGCGGTCCCCTGCGGGTTCAGAAAAGCTATTATATGAAGTGTTGCGTTTTGAGTAATTACTTGGAGTTGTATATATCACTTCTTGAACGATTAGAGTAGAGAGGCAGCTATCTATTGTAATATCAACATTTTAGCTTTCAATTAGAGTGAGATTAGTGTGATTTCTTAGTGATTAGTGATTGATTACACTTGGTTTATTGCATTTGCACTAGATTTTATTGGAATTCTATTGAAGTTTTGAAGATTTGTCTTATTTTGGAGCTTGGATTCTTATTACTCTTGATCATCCTTCCATTCGCATCAACTAATGAGCATTTCTCAACCCTTACTCTCTTTAATTCATATATTTACATTTTAATCTCTGTTTTTGTTATTAGATCGCTTGGTGTTTGTTGTTACTTGATTGTTGCTTTGATTATCTAGATTCTCTGTTTTAAGTATGAATGATGAAATTATTGTTGTTAGAATGTTAATTAAGATGATTAGAGGCTAGAACCCTTATGGGTTAGGGAGAAACTAAGGATGTGAATGGTTGATATGGATTGGGTTAGCAATTTTAAAAGGTAATTCGTAGTGGAATCAATTTCCCAACCCTATCCTTCCTTCAAGTGGGATGTATTCGAGATCGAAAGCTCTTGAATACATCCAGCACTTGTGTTGGAAGGTGGGAATTGGGATAGTTAACGCTCGCCCACGAAAGTGGAAATAGATTAACTAGAGAGTCCCGTTTCTTTAACCCTCCGGGTCCATGGTGAGCTTATAGGAAGTTAATCCGGATTATCCTTGAAAAAGGAAATCCGGTGGGTTTATTCTAATGGGATTGTCACTTGATTCTACTGATTTGTTGCTTCCTGATTGTGAAACCCTCGTCCTAATTACCGTTTGCATCCCGGAATCTCCCGACACCCATTGTTTCCATCTTGACCGAACCTTAGCCGTGTTTGCGTTCTGTTTGTGCCGTCCTTTACCTGAAAAACCTCTTATCGTTTAGTGATCCTTAAACCTTACCTAGAGTCAGATTGTCCTAGCCAAGGCCCCTAGCTCCTCAGAAAGAACGATACAAAAACCGGGGTGCAAAAACCACGTTACACAAAATGGCGCCGTTGCCGGGGAGCAAGCGCACCTAGCTTAGCTCTTTGTCTTTAGGTTGTTTAAGATCATTTCTTTTGCTAGAGATTTGGTATCCTTAGTTGTTAAGAATTTTATTTTTCTATTTGTTTTTTTTTTGTGCATGCAAACACGATCTCGACGAGGCCAAACGCCTAAAACTCCATCGATTTCGAATCCGGAAAGTGTTATTCGCAAGGAAAACGCTATCTCGAGACGAGAAAGGCAGCAAAGGGAGCAAGAGAGAGGTAAATTCCAATGGCCGACGGAGATCAAAATCCACCCCGTACCTTGGCTTCATATTCATTACAATCATCGGGTACGGGAGGCGACCCCATAGTATTACCTACATTACCACCAAACGCATCATTCGAATTTAAACTATATTTGCTTGAGATATTCGAGAATACTCCATACCATGGAGGTGAACATGAGAATCCCATTGATCACATCAATAGGTTCGAGCAACGTATCGGTTTTGTGCAAATGAACGGAGTTTCCGTTGAATATATGAAGTTGAAGTTTTTCCCTCTCACCTTGAAGGGGAAAGCACTATTGTGGCTCAACACTTGTCCGCCGGGTACTTATTCTTCATGGGATGACCTCAGTCGTGATTTTCTTCAAAGGTTTTTTCCCAATGATGAGATGTGTCGTTTGAGGCAAACCATTATGAGTTTTCAACAAAAGTCCGGTGAGACTTTATTCGAAGCATGGGGGAGGTTCAAAGGTCTCCAACGGAGATGCCCTCACCACAATCTGGAAGATTGGCTACTTTTACACCATTTTTACTCGGGATTATGTAGTTCTTTGCGAGAATCTATCGATCATGCTTCCGGTGGCATGTTTCTCAAGAAGACGACGGATGAGGCAAACGTGTTTCTTCATGAGTTATCTCAAAACTCTCAACATTGGGGAGGTGGCCGTGGTCCAAGAGATGGAGGCGCTTCTTTAGAGAGTAGCCCTACAATTAAATTTCTTATGAATGTCGTATTGGAGATGCAACAGAAGAAGGCCTTAGAAGAGACTACAAGGCAAGTAAAGGCAGCTCAAGAGGTACCGATGCTTATTCCGGATGTCAGAGTTGTTGTGTGTGATTTTTGTGGAGGACCACACCCTTTGCAACAATGTGGTGAATGCCAATCCTAGCAAGTTCAGCAATTTATCCTAATAATAACCTTTCTTATTCCACTCAAAATCCAATTCGTCCTCGTGGAAATTATGCCTATAACCAACAAGTTCCACAAAACCAAAACCCACCCCCCGGATTCCAAAATCTAAACCGTCGTCCGTATCAACAAAACCCTCACCATGGTCAATCTTACCAAGTATCGAAACCACCGCAACAAGAATTTTCCATTGAGCAAATATTACAAAAGATCTCATTGACTCAGGATAGAGATCAAGCACGCATTAAGAATCTTGAGTTACAACTTGCTCAAATGGCGCAACAAGCCAAGCCTATCCAATGCCTTCCTAGCCAACCTCAACCCAACCCTAAGGGGCAACTTAATGCAATCACATTGATGAGTGGTAGGGAGATTGAAGGTCCTAAAATGGTGGAGGAGGGTGTTTTGGGAGAAAAAGAAGGTGATGTGGTGGATTTCACGGATGAGGAGAATTTGATAGAGAAAAGGGAGAGTGAGTTTATTTTTGTGAAGGGAAATGAGGGAGTTCCTGAGGAGGAGTTAGAAGAATCTAGTATTGAGAGAGAATTGATTGAGAAAGAAAGAGAAGAGATGGAGAAAGTAAGAACAGGGAAAGGAGTGATGATAGAAGAAGAACCAATTCAAGTTATCGAGAAGCCGAAGTTACCGCCGGTTCCTTTTCCTGAGAGGTTAGCCAAGCCCAAGTCGGAGTCTAAATTTTTAAAGTTCATAGAAATGCTCAAGAAACTTCAAGTGAATATCCCATTCCTAGATGCTATTTCCGAGGTTCCATCCTTTAAAAAGCACTTGAAGGAACTTCTTACTAGCAAGAGGAGAATTCAAGAGAAGACTATTATCCACTTGACGGCCGATTGTAGTGCTATTATTGACAACAAAACCCCGGAGAAGCTCGCTGACCCCGGGAGTTTTTCCATTCCTTGCATTATTGGTGACATGAGGATTAGTCGTGCTCTTTGTGATTTTGGGGCTAGCGTGTGCGTTATGCGTCATTCTATATGCAAGAAGTTGAACCTTGACGATTTAACTCCCACAACCATTAATCTTCAATTGGCCGATCGTTCCGTACGTAGACCCTTGGGTATGTTGGAGGATATTCCGGTCCAAGTGGGAAGATTTTTGATACCATGTGATTTCGTGATTCTAGAGATGGATGAAGATTCCAACATTCCTATTATTTTGGGAAGGCCATTTCTTGCTACGGCCGGAGCAATAATAGATGTGAAGTATGGTAGTATGTCATTGAATGTCGGTAATGATAGCATTATTTTCAACCTCGAGGGGTCCTTGAAAAATCCTTCTTATGGGGATTCATGTTATGCTATCGATATGATGGAAGTGCTAGTCGAAGAATATATTGAAGAATCTCATCTATTTGAATCTACTTGTGATGATCCTTTGGGAGCTTGTCTCTTGGAGTCTTTCCAATTCAAGTCTAGCGGCACCGACATCACATTTCTTACCAACCTTCTTGATTCGTCACCAACACATGAGGAGATTACTATTGATGAGCCTCATATTAAGTGTATGGAAATTCAAGAAGTTATCTACAAGGGTATGTCTTCTTCCCAAACTAAATCCTCTACTTCTTCTTTAGAGCTTAAACCTTTACCTCATTCTTTACAATATGCTTTCTTGGATGATGAAAAGTCTTTGCCTGTTATTGTGAAATCTAAATTGCATGACTCTGATTTGTCTAAGTTGCTTGATTTGTTGAGAAAGCATAGGGGTGCATTAGGTTATAAAATTGAGGATTTGAAAGGTTTGTCCCCATCGATGTGCATGCATTCCATTGATTTATTAGAAGATGCAAAGCAAACTAGGCAACCACAACGTAGGTTGAATCCTAATATGCAAGAAGTGGTAAAGAAAGAAGTAGTCAACCTTTTAGCCGCTAGGATCATCTTCCCCATCGCAAATTGCGAATGGGTAAGCCCGATTCAATGTGTACCTAAGAAGGGTGGGATGATAGTTATTGAGAATGAAAAGAATGAGCTAGTTAGTACCCGAACCGTTACAGGGTGGCAGATGTGCATTGACTATCACCAATTGAACAAAGTGACCAAGAAAGACCATTTCCCTCTCCCTTTCATTGACCAAATGTTAGAGAGGTTGGCGGGTCACTCATATTTCTGTTTTTTAGATGGGTACTTAGGGTTTTTCCGAATTCCAATCCATCCCGCGCATCAAGAGAAGACTACTTTTACTTGTCCATATGGTACATTTGCTTATAGACGTATGCCATTTGGTTTGTGCAATGCACCTGGAACATTTCAACGATGCATGATGGTCATTTTTAGTGATTTCATTGAACAATGTATGGAAGTTTTTATGGATGATTTTTCTGTTTATGGTAATACCTTTGATGATTGTTTGGCTAACTTAGAGAAAGTTCTAATTCGTTGTGAGGAGGTCGACTTAGTTTTAAACTGGGAAAAATGTCATTTCATGGTAGAAGAAGGTATTGTTTTAGGGCATTTAATTTCTTCGAGGGGCATCGAGGTTGACAAGGCAAAAGTTGAAGTGATAGAGCGCCTACCACCCCCTGTTTTTGTTAAAGGGGTGCGTAGTTTCCTTAGCCATGCCGGCTTTTACCGCCGGTTCGTCAAGGATTTTTCTAAAATCGCTTGTCCTTTAACTGATCTCTTGTGCAAAGATGCCCCATTCTCTTTTACTGATGAATGTCTCGAGTCCTTGTACAGGTTAAAGCAAGCCTTGGTATCCACGCCGGTTGTCCAACCTCCAGATTGGACATTATCTTTCGACATCATGGCCGATGCGAGCGATTTCACAATTGGAGCATGTTTGGGTCAAAAAAGACAGGAAGCCACAGGTCATTTACTATGCAAGTCATGCACTCGATAGTGCACAGAAAAATTATACGACCACGGAAAAGGAGCTCTTGGATATCATCTTTGCTCTAAATAAATTTCGGTAATACCTCATGTTTTCCAAGGTTGTTGTGTACACGGATCATGCCGCAATCAAGTTCTTAATGGGGAAGAAAGAAACGAAACCTAGACTCATTCGTTGGGTTTTGTTTATGCAAGAGTTTGACTTGCAGATTCGTGACAAGGCCGGGACTAAGAATGTTATAGCCGACCACCTGTCGAGGATCCTTGTTGATTTGGATGATACTCAACCCATCATGGACTCTTTTCCGGATGAATGTCTTATGTCCGTCAAGCATTATCACCCATGGTACGCCGATATCATCAACTACTTGTCTAGTGAGGTGATTCCCCAAAATTTGACCCCTCATCAAAAGAAAAAGTTCTTTCATGACGTGAAACATTTCTTTTAGGACGATCCATTCTTGTTCCATTTATGTAATGACGGAATGTATAGAAGATGCTTAACCGAGAGTGAAGTGAAGTCCGTATTGACGCATTGCCATGAGTTCCCGGTTGGAGGTCATGGTGGATCACAAAAGACGGCTGCAAGAGTTTTACAAGCTGGTTATTAGTGGCCGACCCTCTTTCGAGATGCTTATCTTCATGACAAATCATGCGATAAATGCAAAAGGTCTGGTAACATTTCCCGGAAAAATGAGACGCCGCTGAATTTCATTCTCGAGGTGGAGGTTTTCGATGTGTGGGGGTTGGATTTTATGGGTCCCTTTCCGTCATCAAGAGGTCATCAATATATTTTAGTGGCGGTAGACTATGTGTCAAAGTGGGTTGAAGTTATTCCATGCGTGAGATGTGATGGAAAATCCGTGTCACGATTTTTGAAGAAGGTTATTTTCCCAAGATTTGGTTTTTCGAGGGTCATTATTAGCGACAATGGATCTCTTTTTATTGAGAAGAGGTTTGAGTCCCTCTTAGCAAAGTATGGTATCACTCACAAAAGAGGACTCCTCAATCATCCTCAAACGCAAGGTCAAGTAGAGATTTCGAATCGTGCTATTAAGGAGATTTTGGAAAAGACGGTTAGTTCTTCACGAAGAGATTGGGCGGAGAAACTAGATGATGTCTTGTGGGCATATCGCACCGTCTTCAAAACGCCGATAAGGACTACTCCATACCGCCTTGTCTACGAGAAAGCATGTCATTTTCCTGTGGAACTTGAACACAAGACGATGTGGGCAACCAAAAAGATGAATTACGATCTCAAGGTGGCCGGGGCAAGTCGTTTGTTCCAATTGGAGGAGTTCGAGGAATTGAGACGTCACTCCTATGAAAACAATAGGATTTATAAGGAGTGAACCAAAGCATGGCACGACAAGAGATCATTGAACCATCGCGATTATGTGGTTGGAGATAGAGTTCTCATCTTCAATTCGAGGCTCAAACTCTTTTCTGGAAAGCTAAGATCGAGATGGTCGGGGCCCTTCGAAATCGTAAAGATTCTTCCCGTCGGAGTTGTTGAAACTTAAGAATGCAAATGGAGATTGTTTCAAAGTCAATTCGTCAAAGATCAAGCCATACATTATAGGAGAAGAGTATGCGGGGACGGTTGTGGTGTTCCTCGCTGATTTTGATAGTTGAAATAGCGGATTAGGTCGAGCTAGGACCTAAAACAAGCAACCGGGAAGAGGTACGAGCTACTCTCCTCTTCCTTAGTGTTTTCTTTTATTTCTTGCGCTTTTATTTCTTTTGTTCTAACGTTCCTGTTTCGTTCATATTGAAGTTTGAGAAAAGAAAAAAAAAAAAAGAGGAGTGAAAAATTTTAGAAAAGAAGAAAAAAATTGAGCAAATAGAAAAATTCGAGTGCGAGAAGAAAATTTGTGAAGAAAGTGGTTTATTGTGGTTTTTGTATGTTGAAAGTTGTTGAGTGTGAAGAAAAAAGGGGTTTGATAATGAGAAGAGTAGAAATCTTAGCACTTAACATTATTTTCAAGGAGTTTTGAGTTTTGTAGGTGCAGGGCATCAACAGAGGAAGACCGCACCTACGGTCCCCACGACAGCAGCTACGGTCTTGTCACAATGTGTTGGCCTGTCTTTGCTCTTGGAGGAGACCGCACCTGCGGTCTGCCTGACCGCACCTGCGGTCTTGCTTTTTCATTTTTCACTAATTTTCCTTCCAGGAGAAGACAACAGTTGCGGTGTGCCATACCGCACCTACGGTCTCAAGAGACGATTTTCCCTCTCAGGAAGGTTCTAGCAGGAGACCGCACCTGCGGTCCCTCGAAAGTCTGCGATTTCTGTCGGGGTTAATACCCTTTTCTCTCTCATTTTCTTTTACTTCTTTTCCCTCTCACTCACTCGAAAAACCCCCTTTCTCCCTCTAAACCCTAAACCCTTGTCCTAATTGCTCAAATCCTTCACGAATTCCTCTTCCCCACTCTCCATTTCCACGAATTTGTGCCCTAGCCGAGACATTTCACCATTTTCGCACCTTTTGTGGAGCTTTTCAAGTGCAAATTCTGGGTAGAGTTCATCCTTGGGGTTCGAAATTGGCAAGGGAGTGCTCCTAAGTTCTCAAATCAGGTATTCCTTGCTTCTTGGTGAATCAAAGTTCATTATTTGCTGATTTTGGGTGTTGTGTGCACATTTCTCTGTTTAGACCTAGGGTTCTTGTGTGTTGTATGCTAGAATAGGGAAACCAAAAAGGGCTCGACCTAGTAAGCCTTCTCCATCAACACCCCTTATGTCATCTTCTCTTGAAATGAGAAGAACCCAACCAGCTACATTCATCAGGAGTTGCCCTCGTGATAAGGTCGTTTTTCGTGGTGAGTCGCATAAGACTCGCTACGATGAGCTCCAAGAGCGGAAAATCTACGCTCCGGAGGTTTGCAATGATGAAACAATCAATACTCTCTATTGTCGGTCTAGCTTTGACGTTCTCACTCATGCACTTGGTTGGGAAGCACTTCTCAACATTAAGGAACCAATTATAGACCAAACCATGCTTGAGTTCATGAGTTCCATTCAAGTCTTTGCCGATAGGTATCCTGAGGCTATCTTCAACTATAGAGTGGATAATAGGGAGATAGATTGTTTCGTTCAAGAATTTTGTAAAGCCTTGGAATTGCCAGAAGATGGGTTATATTTCTGGGAGTGTGAGGATTTTGATGAGCAAGAAGCGTGGAAGAGTTTGACTTGTTGGAGAAGAGCACCCGTTGACTCGGAAGAAGGTTGTGTGAAATTTTATTGTCCTGAAGAATCTCGAGCACGAGATTTCTGCAATCCTGCTGTCCGGTTATTCCACTTGGTGATTGCCAATTCGGTGTTTGGGCGAGATGAGGAACGCTCAAGTGTTCGCAAGGAAGATCTTTTCATAATTTACAACACTTGGAAAGGGCGCCGAGTGAACTTAGGCTCGTGCATTCTGCATTGGTTATGGGAGATGAGTAGGACGGATAACTCCACCAACTTGGGAATGGGTCATGTTATATGTCATTTTCTCCGGAAACAAGGATTTGGTGCCTACCTTCGGAAGTGGAAGCCACGCTATATACCTATCCCCATTGATAGGGGATTGTTGATCCAAATGGAGATAATTTCTGAGCGCCAATCACGCAATGTTTACCATCATGATTATGATGATAAGAGAACCGATATTCCTCTCGACCCCACTCATGCTGAGGAGTGGCTTGATATTACAAATCCTGAAAATTTATCGTACGGACAATTTTATGGTTGGCCGAGGAAAATTGGTGGGGCACCTCTTCCTATTTCTAGTTTGTTGGAAGAGTTTGACGAGAGTGATCAAGAAGAGATTCCCGGGAACTCAACACAACATGGTAATCTGAACCAAGTTATTTCTTCAATCAAAAGCTTGAGTGCTGAGGTTCGTGAGCAGAACAAACTCCTCCGTTCCCAAGTGAAAATGCTCGAGGATCAACAAAAGGAGATCGTGAACATCCGACAACATCTGCAGCGTCATGAAGAGTACCTCCGCCAACAAAACCACTTCATGCGAGATTGGGGTTTTCACCACTACATTGTTGAGGGTCATATCTCGGCACCTCCGGACTATGTAAATCCCTACTACCCGTCCTTCTTTCCGTTCCAACCCCATCCTCCTCTGGGAGGATCCGCTTGAGGGACAGTTTGCAAGTGTCCCCGCCCCCACTTGATCCTTTTCATTGTTTTTATGTTTTACTTTGTAAAATGTAAGTGTGGGGGTGGGGGGGGGGGGGGAGGGAGGGGGTGCCTCATCGGAGGGTTTGGACGGGACGGCAAGGCTTTGTGGTTTTGGCATGTTAGTATCTCGGGTTTTTAGCTTGTTTCTATGTTGGTATCAAGGATGGTTAGGCAAGGTTTGTGGTGGTCAACTTTTGGTTTTTAGTTGGGATATTTTGGTTTGTATTGATGTTGGTTGTTCTTTTGGGTTGGTTGTGGTTTGATTTGTCTTGCAATGGTTGTATTTTGGTCATGCATGGTTCGGGTTGGCATGTAATGAAATGGTTGTTCTGTTGAAATGAAATGAATTAGTTTGTTTGGTTAATTTGGTTTTGAGATGTGTTTCACCCTTAATTCCCGCCTCAATGAGTGAGATTTGGGGATAAGGTATGTCATTGGCAATGTATATATTGTTTATAGTTTTCTTTTCTTCTTTTTTTAGTTCTTTATTGTTTAGGATTCTAGTTAGTCAGTTTTTCTTTGATTTTGTTTTCAATCTAGCATGTGGATTTTGTCATGTATAAGTCTTCCTTTTGCTCTAATATCATTGTGATTCAATTGCACGACGACTTCGGATCACGACTTGAACATTTATGAAGAGCCCGAGGTAATATCTTTCTACCTTGCTCTTTCCTATGTGAATTATTATTTTGATCTGTCGCATGCTTGGTTTTCTTTTGGGTGGCGAACCCCTTTGAATTTCTGTGTTGGGTCGATCTTATTGTTGGAGCCGTGTGGGCTCGGGTCGCCACCATTTGTTGGATTGTTGTTTTTTTTTGTTTGTTTCTCTAGGTTCTCTACCCTTTTTCATGTGACACCTTCCCACAATGAGGACATTGTTGAGTTTAAGTGTGTGGGGGGGGGGGGGGGGGATATTTTGTTTCAAGGGTAGATCACCTAGCTCTTTGTATTTGTTTTCTTAGTTTTTGCCTAAAATTTGAAAAAATTTTGTGTGAAAAAGGAGAAAAAAGGGAGTGAAAACCTTAAGAGTTTTCTTTCGGTTTTCGTTTTCGCTTTGTTTTTGCGTTGTTTCTTTGATCTTGTTGTCGAAATTGAGTAGTCGTTCTTAAATTTCTTTAAAAGAAACCGGTCTGAGCGTTTTCGACCCTGTCTCGGGTGCTAGTCATGACTTATCTCTTTAGATGTCCTGCATTGAGTGTCTAGTGAGACCCCCGATTGCTTTCACGTTCTGGTTGAAACCGGGAGGTTCTAGGGGTTTGTGTTCGAGCTTGTTTCTTTTTCCTGTTTAGCAAAAGCAAAAGCAAAAAGAAAGAAAATGAAAGCAAAGCTTAATAACCGGATTAAGTGGGGAGAGTCGGCTGAACGATATCAACCACCATAAAGCTAGACGAACTACACGGGACCGGTATTAACGGTACGACGTTGATACCCCTTGAGCTCCTCCCATATGGAATTTTCGACGGAGGTGTGTATGGAAAATACTGTGTTGGGAGGGTGAACCCCGCATTATGGGCCGTGCAACTCCCGCATAACTAGCCTCGACCTTTAAATTTTTTTTTTCCATTGGGAAAACCCAACCCAAAAAGAAAAGTTTAAGCGTTAATAAAGTGTGGGGCCTCACCTTGCATCATCTACGGCCCTCACCAAGCCAAGGGCGACCAAATGCGGGGAAGGGCAACTCTTTTCTTTCCTTGTTCGTTTTGTTTGTTTTTGAGCTCGGGCATGAGTCTTTGGAGTCTTTTGGAATCGGTTAGAACCCACTAGCACATTTGCACGTGGGGTTTTGCTTGGCATTAGGTGTGGGACATCGAAAATCTCAAAGACTGACTTTTGCTTGGGATAGGTGCTTGTGAGACGCTCATAACGGTTCCTTTTGGAGGTTTAATAACGTTTTTCTTAATTAAGATCTCGAGATCCTTTCAAACGAAGCTTTTATTTTTCTTTCCTTTTGTTTTCTTCGGTTTTGTTTTCTTTTTCCCTCTCTCCTTTTTCTTTGGCTTTTGTAGGTATAGTCGCTATAAACCCTCACGAGTCCATCTCGTCCACCCGGGCTGCCGGGGGGTTCAAAGGGCTTGGTGCATACGCTAAATGCACCCGTTTCTCTCCCACGACAGAGGAGTTTGTGTTAGTCTAGGTAGTTTCTTGTTTTGTTTTGTCGAGACGAGCAAAAGTTTAAGTGTGTGGGGGGGGGTGTTTAGACCCAATTTTGTGTCTAAATAGCGCCTTAATTCTTAGGCTTTTAACTCGTTTCGTGCTTTAATTTCATAACTTTTAATATGTTTTTGGTTTTTTGTAGATTTTGGAGTTTTTACTCAAAACATGGTAAAAAGGGCCATTTTAGAGCTATTTTGGGAATTCCGAGGTTTCCCGGGTCTTGATCGGGTCAAAGGTGAAGCAAAGAAGGAAATTCGGCCCGGTAGAGGACCAATGCGCAGTCCGATGAAGCAACATGCGGTGATTGCCAAGACTTGGGCTGGAAACAAAGTCACCCGAGAGGGACCGCACCTGCGGTCATGCGAAGGGAGAAGACTAAAAATCGCCTGTGCTTCGGAGGACCGCACCTGCGATCCCCTGCAGGTTCAGAAAATCTGTTATATGAAGTGCTGCGTTTTGAGTAACTACTTGGAGTTGTATATATCACCTCTTGAACGATTAAACTAGAGAGGCAGCTATCTATTGTAATATCAACATTTTAGCTTCCAATTAGAGAGACATTAGTGTGATTTCTTAGTGATTAGTGTGTGATTACACTTGTTTTATTGCATTTGCACTGGATTTTATTGGAATTCTATTGAAGTTCTGAAGATTTATCTTATTTTGGAGCTTGGATTCTTATTACTCTTGATCATCCTTCCATTGGCATCAACTAATGAGCATTTCTCAACCCTTACTCTCTTCAATTCATCTATTTACATTTTAATCTCTGTTTTTGTTATTAGATTGCTTGGTGTTTGTTGTTACTTGATTGTTGCTTTGATTATCTAGATTCTCTGTTTTAAGCATGAATGATTAAGTTATTATTGTTGTTAGCATGTTAATTAAGATGATTAGAGGCTAGAACCCTTATGGGTTAGGGAGAAACTAAGGATGTGAATGGTAGATTTGGATTGGGATAGCAATTTTAAAAGGTAATTCGCAGTGGAATCAATTTCCCAACCCTATCCTTCCCTCAAGTGGGATGTATTCGAGATCGAAAGCTCTTGAATACATCCAACACTTGTGTTGGAAGGTGGGAATTGGGATAGTTAACGCTCGCCCACGACAGTGGAAAGAGGATAACTAGAGAGTCCTGTTTCTTTAACCCTCCGGGTCCGTGGTGGGCTTGTAGGAAGTTAATCCGGATTATCCTTGAAAAAGGAAATCTGGTGGGTTTATTCTAATGGGATTGTCACTTGATTCTATTGATTTGTTGCTTCCTGATTGCGAAGCCCTCGTCCTAATTACCGTTTGCATCCCGGAATCTCCCGACACCCATTGTTTCTTTCTTGACCGAACCTTAGCCATGTTTGTGTTTGGTTGTAATTTTTGTGGTTTTATGAGTTAAGGTTGTCGGTCCACAGGGATGGGTGTTAGGCTTGATTGAGGTAGTCGATTTGCATTGGGGTTTTTCTCAGTGCGGAAAGCTATAAATTATGTAAATTAAGCAATAAACTAACCTAGACATGATAATAATCAAGGAAGTAATAAAAGATGAAAGCAATTAAGAACAAGAAATAAGAAAGCAATAAAAAGCAATGTAATAGAAAACAATAAAACTAATAATGAAATTAGACTCAAGAGATTATACCTTTGATGATCTAAACTTCAAATCTTCAATCTACCTTTGCAATTTCACCCGAACAAACAAGAAATTGTGGATTGGATTACCAAGGATCCCCCAAATTCTCACTAGGAAGTAGAATCGGAATTTCTTGACACTCCTCCCCACTAAAAGATGGATTTGATTTGGCTAACCCTAGAAAGCCTTTGAAATCAACATCAATGGAGATTAGAGAGTGAGAGAGAGGAAGAGAGAGAGACAGCTTGTAAAACTTCAATGAGATTACTTGAAAGAAGAGTTTAATAACAATTGCAAGAAGACTTAAAGAAAGCTTGAAGAACAATGGAGAAAACTTGAAGAATAATTAAAGAAAGCAATTGAAGAAAGCAATTAAATCTAATCTAATCCTACTCCTAAAACTTAAATAAATGCTAAGCTAAAAGATAAAAACTAAGATAATTAGTACTGAATTACATTGGGTATTTATAGAAGAAGGAGAACGAAACCCAAAACCCTAAAACTAACTCAGCAAAACGGGCATCAGCTTCGCAGATTTCCGCAGAAATCTGGGTGACTCGGGCGAGTCAATAAGTGACTCGGGCTAGTCAGTGTTCTGTCCCGCTCCCTTGGCCTGTCTTTGTTGCCCCAGAAGCCTGACTCGGGCGAGTCACTGTTCTGGGCAGCTTTTCCCTGCCGACTTCAAATGCGCATAACTTCTTCATCCAAACTTTGTTTTGGACCCGTAAGAAATCGATGGAAAGCTCTCGGTGTGTACTTTAAACTCCCAAAATTTTAGACCAATCGGAGTTGTAACGAAGGAGTTATGATCCAAAGAGTGAAGGCACACGTATTTCAAACCTTTGAGTCTGTACCGTTCCCCTGTTTTGCGCCAATCTTGACATGGAATTTCCGGCTTCGGTTTCGCCTCGGCTCTCGGCTCGGGTTGACTTAGTTCTCGGCTCGGGTTGACTTGGTTTGACTCGGGAAATTGCTCGGGATTCCCTAAAAACCGTCGAGTAAGCCCAAACTTCTTCTAACTCCTTATTTTCCTACAAAACACCAAATCACTATATCTAATATATACAAAGGGCTAAAATAAACACAAACACCATATAAAGGAGATAAAATTCGGCTCGGAATGAGACTGAACAGAAGGTGTGCATGTGTTTACACCTTCTCCACTACTGCTTGCTTTATTATTCCTATTAATAACATTTTCTTATTGTCTTTCACCCAGCTCACAAAAAAAAAAAAAAAAAAAAAATGGCCAGTGCTACTGATATTCAGTCCCTATTTTTATGATTTCTTCATCTCTAATTCCTATTTCTATTTTATCATATCTGGATATTCCAAAACTGATGAAGAACTGAACATGAAGAAAACAACGAAGTTATTAAAGTTCTTCATGTTGCAAACAATTGTACTCATTGGTTTCTTTTATTTTTCTCGTTGCCTTGCTATACACTTCCTAGCATGTATTTGTCGCCAGTGATTCAATAACCAGTGTTGGCCTCCTGCTTGGATAACTATATTCCTCACCATCCTCCCTTTTTGAGTTAAAACGTATCGTTTTACCCTATATTCAAAAAAATGAATCTTAAATCTTGGGCTAGATCATGTAAGAGGTTTATTTTTGGCGTGCGTTTATATCAGATTGACTCGTAGCCATAGGTTACCTGTACATGTATAATAGCAAAATTTTACACTACATATTAACTAAAAGCAACAAGACAGAAGAGGAAGGATATAGACCATGAAGTAGTGTTAGGACATATAATAATAATAATAAAGCCCTCTTGATATACATATTGTAAATTAAGCCTTAACTATGTCTGATATATATATATAGGATAATTGGATTCTAATAATCCCTACTTTCACCAATTGGACAATGATGGACCGTACTTTCACTTTGTATTCTGGTGGACCAAAAAAAAAATTGATTTGAGTGGGACGCCGGCGAGTTGAATGACGGTGACTCGGTGCTTTGCTGACATGGCACGTTGGGCATGAGTTTGACCGGTTTGACTTTTATTTTTTTGCCATGTCACACATAAAACACATTCTCAAATTTTTTCTTTATTTTTTTTAGTCCAACTTGGAATAAAATTTACAAAGTGAAAGTACGGTCCACCATATATATATATATATATATATATATATATATATATGGTTGGGCTCCGAGCGTGTAGCTCGTGATGTACTTCGGCGTGTGGCCATTGAGGTTATTATTTATATGTGAATTTAATATGTAAGGTACTTTACCTAGGATATTACAAGTTGTAGGGGGAAATACTGCCAGATTTTTTATAGTATATTTTTAATGAAATTGTTTTCTCTTTGCAGTTACACATTCAATCAGGGACTTCTTGCACCATATGTAATGCAAACAAAGATGATGTTGCACATACAAAGTTTGTTGAGGCTCCCGAGCATGAAGATGTTAGTTTAGGGGTTTTTATTTTCTTAATTAATGTAGAACAATAGTGGTGCTTACACCTGTCGCTCCAAGAAACGAAATTAGAACATTTTGATGTTTAGATAGGTAGAAATTATGATTTATGAACAACGTCTTCTTTCCATGTTTAGTATAAATTTTCTACGATATATATTTATATATAAATATTGATATGTTATTTAATCTAGTTCTTTTAGCTTAATATGAGTTCATTGTTATATATATATACATATATATATATATATATATATATATATATATATATATATATATATATACACCATGATTATCTCCTACATGCATCGTTACAAGCAATATTGTAAATTATATTTCAATTATTCAATAATTAAAGATACATGTTGTGGCAAATATAAGCTGCCACAAATGCTCCTTTAGAACTGAAATATTATTTATACCAAATCATATATGCCACAAATAATGTACATTTGTAGCAAAGTTAGTTTAGTGGCAAAGTGAAATTGCTACAAATTTTATGATATTGTAGCATTTTAACATTTGTAACAATTCAAAATATGCCACAAAAGCCTCATAATTTGTGGCAATTTTAAAATTGTCACAAAGACCTTTTGTAACAAGACATTTGTGGCATCCTTGTGGCATTTCCAAAAAATGCTACAAAAGCCTATTGTAGCAATATTTGTATATTTTGTGGCAAAATTTAATGCCACAAATAACCATATTTCTTGTAGTGCATGTGCACCACGGCTATCTAGAATCAAACGGGTATTTAGGTCGAGCTAGGGACCTAAAACTAGCGCTCTATGGGAGGCACCCCAAGATTTTTGAGTTTCTTATTTCAATTTTTAGTTTTTTTTTGCATTTTTCTAATTTTATTTATTTTCTTCTTTTTAATTTTTCCTTTTAGATTTCTTTAGGTTTTTCTATTTTTCTTGTCTTTTTAATTTTTCTTTATTTCTTTCTTTTGTAATTTGATGTATTAGTTCTAAGTTCAAAAGAAAAAAAGTTTGAAAAAAAATAGAAAAATGTGTAAAAAAAATAGAAAAAGTTGGAGTGGAAAATAAGAAAATTGAAGATCAGAGTGAAGAAAGAATGTGTGAGTGAGAGAAGTTTTGGAAAAATTATGAGTGTTGAGAGAGCTTTAAAGTAAGAAAATTTGGATTGAGTGTGAGGAAGTATGAAAAATATATGAGTGTTGAAGTGTGAAAGTATTTAGGAGCTAGAATGATTTGCATTGTTTGAATTCACAGCAGAGGGTAGCAAGCGCTACCCAAGGAGTAGCACCCGCTAACATGAAGCAACAGCAGCAACAGCGCAACCTCCAGACGCAGACCGCAGTTGCGACGCAAGGAGACAGCGCCTGCGATCAGCGACACTCAGCATATGTCGCGCCCGCGACTGCATGCGTCGCGACGGTTTCCAGCGCCCACGAGCGACGCCAAAGATTCCCGACCAAGCGGTCGCGCGCGACTGACATCGGCGTGTTATTTTTGCCCTAAAACCCGACTTTTCTCACTTCTCTCATTTCCTTTCTCACTCAAGCTCAACTCTATCCCTCTCTAACAGCCCTAGACCTACGAAAACCTTCACACCCACACTCATTCTTCCCTCTCAATCTCAATTCGAAACCCTCACTTCCCTCCATTAATCGGCCCAAACCCTAATTTCTTCTCTACTGTTGCGAAATTTTGCTGTTGGGGACTCGAATTTCTGCCTAGACTCAGCCCTGACATGCGCCATTGTTCAAGCATTTGGTATACACAGCTAAAGGAGGTATCTCTTGTGTCATTGTGCGAATTTCTTTCCTTTCTCATCTGATTCTGGTCCATTCGTCATTGGTGGAGTTGATGTTTGATTTTGTCAATTTTCCACACATACTTACCTAGTTGTGAGCTGAGTTTGAGTTGTATGTTAGTTCTTGCTTTGTGTTTGTGTGATTAGTTGTTGTTTTTCACTTGTGAAACACACACATTAGTAGTGCTTAAGGTTCTTGTCGATTCACACACTTAGTATGCTGTGTTTTTGCCTTGCTGAGTGCTGTGATCTTGCTTTAGTATTTTAAGTGATTGGCTGCACATAATTTGTGAAATTTGTTGGTCATTCATGATGAGTTAGGTCAGATTCTTTCAATTTTCAGACATTTTCACCTTGTTGTGTATTGAGTCTGTATGTTATGTTTTTGCTTGATGCCTTTTGTGCTGTTTTGGGTATTCTGTGTGTATATGCTGTGTGTATCATTCATTTTGACAAGCAAAATCGTTCCTCCTTGCTGAATCCATGTTCAAGTGCTCCGATATAAGGTAATCTCTAGTGAATTTTGTGCATAAGCTTTTCAAACTCACGTGTTTGTTGCTTGTGTCGATTGTTTTTTTGGTTTACCTTTATGATTTAGGCACTATTATTGTCAAAAATCTTGCCAAGTCTTGCTTTTGTTCATCATGAGTGGAAGAAGCAAGCGTTCACGTGTCGAGGAAGATTCTTCATTGCAACTCAGATCATCTTCATTTACAAAGGATCGTTACAAAGCGCAACCGACCACACTAATTCGGCGTGAACCTGTTTCGGATGTGACTTTCCGAGATGAAGAGCATAGACAACGGTATGAAGCGCTCCAAGCACGGAAAATATGTGCATCGGATATTTATGATGTGGCAACGATCGAAGCCATCCATTGCAAGCCAAGCTTCGATTATCTCATTCGTGTTCTTGGTTGCGAGGTATTCATCATGATCGATGAATCGATTGTGGACCAACCCATCCTCGAATTTCTAAGCTCCTTGAAGGTTCACGATGATGGCAAGAAAGATGCGCATTTTGAATACCGAGTCGCCAACAAAGATAAGAAATGCACCTTGAAGCGTTTTTGCCAAAGGTTGGGGTTGCCCGAGGATGGGAGATTTTATGAGCGATGCGAAAATTTTGATGAGCAAAAGGCAATGAAGGACTTAACTTGTTGGAGGAGGATGAATCATGGCACGAGGAGGATGAATCATAGTAAAGGGAAGAAATGGAAACTATGGAGGAGCCCTTCCGGAGATGTTAGCACTTGGAAAGGGTTCAAAGGGCGCCATAAGATGGTTGGATCAGAGGACTATGCTTGTTGGAGAATATACTGGGGAGAAGGTCCAGGAAGCTAAGCCAAAAGTTAGAAAGATGCTTTTGGAACAGGGACTTGCCATTGCGTACAGTGAGCTAGAGAAAAAGGTTATGTCTAGGTCTGGTGATGAGTGTGTCGTGGTTATAACAGGCCAATGGTAATTGGTACATCACTTATGGTGAAGCTGAATGGAAGAAGCTTGCTGAGAAATTTGCTCTGTTTTTTAACAGAGAGAGAGAGAGAGAGAGAGAGAGAGAGAGAGAGAGAGAACTGGAAAGGGAGAGAAGAAGAGAGAGAAAATGGGAAAAAAGGGGTGGTAAATTTTATTCCAAGATGGACTAAAAAAATAAAGAAAAATATTTGAGAATGTGTTTTATGTGTGACATGGCATAACAAATAAAAGTCAAACCGGTCAAACTCATGCCCAACGTGCCATGTTAGCAAACCAACGACTCACCGCCACTCAACTCGCCGGCGTCCCACTCAAGTCTAATTTTATTTTTTTTTTGTCCACCAGAATACAAAGTGAAAGTACATACATCAAAATGCTTGAAGGTACATATATATATATATATATGTATGTATGTATGTATATATATATATATGTATATATATATATACATATATGTATCTATATATATACATATATGTATGTATATATATATATATATATATATATATATATATATATATATATATATATATATATATATATATACATATACCTAGGATATTACAATTTTTAGGGGGAAATACTGCCGGATTTTTTGTAGTATATTTTTTATGAAATTGTTTTCTCTTTCTGATTACACATTCAATCAGGGACTTCTTGTATATATATATATATATATATATATATATATATATATATATATATATATATATATATATATCTATTTATATGTATATATATATATATATAGAAATAGATATATCTATATATAAATATTTATATGTTATATATATATATATATATATTTATATGTTATTTAATTTAGTACTTTTACCTTAATATGCGTTCATTGTTATATATATATATATATATATATATATATATATATATATATATATATATATATATGGGAATAGATATTATGAGAAGAGGCAAAGTGTGAGCATAAAAGCATGGTCAATCTCAACCATTGATTCCAAGATCAAAGGTATATATAAATGGGGTGTTTTATCTTTATTTGTAGAAGGTGCTCTTAAATTTGATTGGTTGGGTTTTTTTTTTTTAGAAAAAAGGGGAACAATCACGTGAGAGAGAAAGAGGAAGGAGAGAGAAGGCATAAGCATGCCAGCTGCCAAAAGTTTTCAGCCATAAATGACTTTAACTTCCCCCAAAAAAACCACCGTCAATTGGTTTCTCAAAATTCTAGCAGTAAACTAAAGACAGAAGGCATTGCAGAAGGATTTTCTAGGTAAATTTCCGGCAACCATAAACCATTTTTCGGCGGGGTGAGTTTTCCGGTGTGCGAATTCTGGCGACTGATTTTCCCGCGGGGTGAGTTTTTCGGTCAATTGCATGCCCAACCGCCATAGCTGCCAGTCAGATGCAAACAGAGGTTGCTGCTCTTTTCTGTGTTGCCCGACTCTGTTATAATGCTACTGCTACAATACTGCTGTTGCTTCTGTTGTTCGTGGCCGAGGCCGGCACCACTACCGACGCTGCCGACCCCCAGCGTCTCCGATAATTCACTGTTGACCACCAAGAATAAATTCCTGTTATAGTTTGAGTTCTTGTCTAAATTGTTCATACTCTGTTCATTGTTCATGCTTTGTTTCAAATCCCAGTTTTGATGTTTTGCTTATGAGTTAGTATGTGTTGTAGATGCAATGAGGCAACTATACCTGATGTTCATTTTGGATACACCCTGATGTTCATTTTAATGGTAGTGAGAATGGATATATGTTGAATGCATGGGGTTTGCTAGTGAGAATGGATACAATTGTGAGATGGCAGTGAGTACGATAATCACGTTGAATGTTAGAATGGATATATGTTGAATACATGGGTTTGGTAGTGAGAATGGATACCCAATGTTCATTTTAGATACACCTTGATGCTCATTTTAATTGTATATATATGTTCATTCTCATAGAATGATCATATATATATATATATATATATATATATATATATATATATATAATGTAAGTGACACCCTGTTGCAGGGCATGTAAGTTTTTTGTCAGTAATACAATTGATGTTCATGACAGAATAGTTGATAGTCGCGAATGAAAACTTGATGTTCATTTTAGCTACAACTTGATGCTCATTTTCATGTCTATGGATGTACATTATCAGGAATACATGTGATGTTCATAACAAAATAGTTGATGTTCATAACAAAATAGTTGATGTTCACAACTAAAATACTTGATGTTCATTTAGGTACAAATTGATGCTCATTTTCATATACACAGAAGTTCATTTCCACAAACTGACAATCTATATACTAAAGATCATTTGATAGCAACTTAATGTTCATTTCATGTCGGTATGGTGGGTTTTGTGTGTGTGAATCGATGTTCGTCTAGTATACCTATGATGTTCATTATGTTCCAACTTGATGATCATCTTAGTGCAACCTGATGTTCATTTCATTTTAACATCGCGACAGTTGAGTTTATGTTCATTTCATCAATTAATATTTTCCAATTCAGGTGTGCGCTGGACTTGACGGATGACAACACTTCTCGCGTCCTCACATTGGATGTTTTGACAAGCATTTTGTCTGATATGGTCAACGAAACAATTAACGTGGGCGAAGCTTCTAGCCCAGTGCCAGATCATGAACTCAGAGACACTGACACGAATGTGGGGGGGGGGGGGGAGGGCCTGAACGAATCCCCATTTAAAACGCCACAGCTGGTGCATAAATCGTCATTCGTCCCCCCGGTGTAGTGAGGCATCTTCCCCTGTTATAACAAAATGAACATCAAGTGTTAGTTGTATTGTCATTTGGATATTATAAAAAGAACATCAAGTTATAATGAAATAAACATGAAATTATATTTTTTATATCAGGTGGGCATGAAATGAACATCAAGTGTTGGGTGTATGAACATCAAGCTATTGGGAAATGAACATCAAGTTGTGCTGAAATGAACATCAACTGACAATGAAAAGTGGTGACCATATTGAGATGAACATACATAAACTTAATAAAATGAATATCAAGTTATATTGGAATGAACATCATATTCAGTTTTGTATCCCTTTGATTTTCATTCCACCTTCAATTGATGCTCGTTGCATAAACTTGATGACATGAACATCAAGTTATATTGGAATGAACATCAACTGTTGATATGAAATGAACATATGTTATATTGGAATGAACATCATATTCAGTTTTGCATCCCTTTAATTTTCACTCCACCTTCAATTGATGCTCATTTCATAACTTGATAAAATGAACATCAAGTTATATTGGAATGATCATATCTGGTAATGAAAGTGGACATCATATTGAAATGAAAATGAACATCATGTGACATTGGAATGAACAACATATTCAGTTTTGTATCCCTTTTATTTTCATTTCACCTTCAATTGATGATGCTCATTTCATAAATTGATTTTAACATATTGGGTAATGTGATGAAAATCATTTTCAGATTCTAATGATCAATTCAGAATGATTATATATGAAATTGATATGAACAATAAGGTATTGTGAAATGAACAGCAAGTTATAACTTGATATTCATTTCATATTACAATGATCGATTCAAAGTATTGGTTGTAAGAATATCATGGTATTGTGAAATGAACATCAAGTTATAATTGAATTGAACATCACACTGCGTGTAACATATATGTGTATGCAAAACGATACTAGCCAGTCATAAATGAACATCACGTTATAGTGGAATGAACATCAACTGGCAAGGAAACTGGACATCCCGTACTGAGACGAATACGTATATGTATTGAAAAGCACATCAGGTAGGCATTTTATGCTCAGCAATTGGGAATGGGTTTGGTAATGAAATGAACATCATTTATATGTAAAATAATCTTCAAGGGTACCCGAAATGAACATCATATGTAATTAATATGAACATCAGTCGAACATCAAGTCATTTGTTCTGATCCATTCTCACTACCAAACCTATGAACATCACAATTTTATCCATTCTCACTACCAAACCCATGTGTTCAGCATATATCCATTCTCACTACTATTAAAATGAACATCAAGGTGTATCCAAAATGAACATCGGGTATAGTTGCCTCATTACACTTACAACACATACTACCCTATAAGCAAAACATCAAAATTGGGATTTGAAACAAAGCATGAACAATGAACAATGAACAATGTAGACAAGAACTCGAATCATAATCGGGGTTTACGCTTGGTGGTCGACAGTGAGTTCTCGGCGGTGTTGAGGGTCGTCGACGTTGGTGGTGGTGCCAGCCTTGACCACGAACAGCAACAGCAACACTATTGTAGCAGTAGCATCATAACAGAGTCGGGCAACACAAAACAGAGCAGCAACCTTTGTTTGCATCTAACCGGCAGCGGTGGCAGCTGGGCGTCCAATTGACCAGAAAACTCACCTCGCCTGAAAATCACTCGTCGGAATTCGCACACTGGAAAACTCACCCCGCCGGAACATGGTTTATGGTTGCTGGAAATTTACCTAGAAAACCCTTCTGCAACGCCTTCTCTCTTTGGTTTACTGCTAGAATTTCGAGAAACCAATTGATGATTGTTTTTTGGGGAAGTTAAACTCATTTATGGCTGATAATTGTTGGCATCTGGCATGCTTCTCCCTTCTCTCTCCTCTCTCTTTCTCTCTCACGTGATTTCTCCCCTTTTTTCTAAAAAAAAAAAAACCCAGCCAATCAAATATAAGAGCATCTTTTACAAATAAAGATAAAACACCCCATTTATATATACCCTTGATCTTGGAATCAATGGTTGAGATTGACCATGCGTTTATGCTCACAATTTGCCTCTTCTCATTATATCTATTCCCTATATATATATATATATATATATATATATATATATATAGTTTTCTCTCTCTAATCGAGAGCTTCTCTCTCAAGGGTGATTTCCGGTTGTTTCTTTTCCGGCTAAATCTGTGAGTGTAGTAGCTTCTCTGCTCTGGCTATTAGAGAGGTTAACTTCCTTTGCTTTGTTTTTTTTCCTCTTTTCGTGAGATTCACTAATGAGTGATGAATGTGCAAATGTTGTTTCGCATTTTAATGCCCTAATTGGAGAGGAGGACCTGAGTCTTCGTTTCATTCCTCCGAAAAATATCGATGGAACTCTTTGTGCAGATATTACAGAGGATGATTATGGAGAGGATTTGTGGGATAATTCTGTTTTATGTCGTATTCTTGGGACTACTCTCAATTTTAATGAGATGAATGGGTTTATTCGAGATATATGGAGGGATCTGGATGTTTTGAAGGTTGTGAAGGCTAATAAGGGTGTGTATGTTGTCCAATTCCATTCGGATAAACATATGAAAATAGTTTTGGAGAAGGGGGTTTACTATTGTGATAATAAGCCAATGTTGGTCAGGGAATGGAATGAGAATTTTTCGATAGATTTGGAATCAATTACTTCACTGCTAGTTTGGGTTATTTTACCTAAATTACATCTGCGATACTGGAATTCTCTGCGCGATTGCTTGTAGAGATGAATGTGGATGGTATCTATCCTGAAAAGGTTCATTTCTCTGATAATGGTGTTGTTGTTACTCAGAAGGTTATCTATGACTGGAAGCCAATTCGATGTACTCATTGCAAGTTGTTTGGGCATTCGGTGGTGGATTGTAAGAAGAAGATTGCTAGTAATTTGATATCAGTATCTGATAGCAGTGTAGTACCAGTGGTTAATAAATCTCCTCCTCCTCCTTACATTCCTAAACAACCTAATGTTACTCCTTCGGTCCCCTCTAAAAGCATGCCTCCTAATGCTGTGTCGAAAACACCTCACATCATAGAAGCGGGTGAGGTTTTGAAAGCATTTCAGAAGGCGGGTGGGGCTTCAGTGAGGGGTCATGGATAGGATCATGAGTTGGAATGTTAGAGGATGTAGTCTTCCTAATAAGCAAGCGGACATTCGTTCGTTCTTGTATTTTCATCAAGTTGGCCTTGTTGGTCTGCTTGAAATTAAAACAAAATTTGAGAAAATGGCAGATTTAGAGAGGAATTTGTTTTCTGGTTGGTCTGTTTCTCATAATGCTTCGGTCAATGATAAGTGTCGAATTATGGTTGCTTGGATTCCTCGGTTTTATGATGTGGTTGTTTTGGATACACAGTCTCAGTGGATTCATACTAAAGTCATCAAATTGATGGATAGAGTCTCCTATTATGTTACCTTTGTATATGGCTCCAATAATCTCACTGAGAGGAAAGCCATATGGGATCAGATCAAGTTGTGGGATTCTAACATGCTTGATGGTTGGTTGGTGTTAGGTGATTTCAATGCAATTTTTTATAAGGAGGATAGCATTGGTGGCACAGAGGTGGATTTCTTTGAAGTGGAGGAGTTTCAGAACTGTCTTCTTCACAGTCATCTTCATGAACTGAATTTTCAGGGAGATTACTTTACTTGGACTAACACACATGTGTGGTTTTGAATTGACAAAGCCTTATCTAATGATGAATGGATGTTGAGCTCTGGTTTTGTGCAAGTTTCTTATCTGCCCTTTGGTCTTTCGAATCATACACCTATCCTTATCTCTTTTCCTGGTATTCCTACAACTCATTAGAGTTTTAAATATTGTTCTATGTGGCATAATGCAGATGAATATCAGGATATCATTAGGGATACTATTGGTAATATTCCCAGAGGTCATAGAATGTTTCAACTGCACTCTTTCCTTATGTTACTCAGGAAACCTTTGAGCAGGTTACATAAGAGCCAATTTCATGATATCCATAGTCAAGTGGAGAAGTGTAAAGCTAGATTGGAGGAGCTTCAACTCAAGATCTTCAGTGATAAATTTAATCAAGTTCTTATCTCTCAAGAAAAAGTTCAGAGGGCTGAGTACTTGAAGGTCCTTAACTCTGCGCAATTTTTAATCCGGCAACAGTCAAAGTTGAGCTGGCTGAACTATGGTGATTGCCCCTCTAGGGTTTTCTTTAGCAAAACGAGGAAAAGGAGGCAGCATTCTTATGTTTATACCTTGAAGAATAGCAATGGTGAGCTTATTTCTGGCTTTGATAATGTGGCAAGTGAAGTGGTTCTTTATTTTGAAAATTTATTGGGCCAACAAGATTATATAAGGCAGAGAGTTGATTTGAGTATTGTCCAAACTGGGCACATTCTGTCTATTAATCAGCAATTGGGTCTTCTCAAGGATTTCACAAAAGATGAGGTGCGTGACATTGTTTTTTCTATTCCTTATACCAAAGCCCCGGGTCCTGATGGTTATAGCAGTTCTTTCTTTCAGTTTAATTGGGATTCTATTGGAGATATTCTTTGTAGTGCTATCTTTGAATGCCTTGATAATGGGGTTCTTTTGAGTAGTATTAATGGTATTGTGATTTCTCTTATTCCCAAGAAGATCACCCCTGAGAGTCCTGCTGATTTTAGACCTATTTCTTGCTGTAATGTTACTTACAAATGCTTATCAAAGTTGTTGTGCAAAAGGTTGAGGACTGTTCTGCCTCATCTTGTGAATCAAACTCAAGGTGCCTTTGTCCTTGGGAGAGAAATAGTCCATAATATTCTTATGTGTCAAGAAATTGCGAAGGGTTATTCAAGGAAAAATCTGTCTCCTAGATGTCTTATGAAAATTGACTTGAGGAAGGCTTATGATTCTATTTATTGGGAATGCATTGAAGAGGCTTTAAATGCTTTCTGTTTTCCTCCCAAATTTATTCAATGGGCTATGATGTGTATCTCTTCTCCTACCTATTCCATCAACCTGAATAGTCAAATCCATGGTTCTTTTAGAGGGGGTCATGGGTTAAGACAAGGTGATCCTCTTTCCCCCCTTCTATTTGTTTTAGTTATGGAATATTTGTCGAGACTTTTGGATAATTTGAAGCTTTCTCATGACTTTAAATACCATCCTGGTTGTAAGGAGATGCAAGTGAATCACCTTATGTTTGCTGATGACCTGGTAATCTTTTGCTCTGCTGATTGTAACTCTATTTCCCATGTTGCAAGAATTCTAAGACAATTTGCTGATTGTACTGGCCTTACGGCTAATCACAGCAAGTCACAACTTGTGACTACTGGGTGTGATAATGTGTTATCTCAACAAATTGCAAATATCTTGGGTTTCTCTTTTGGACATTTCCCTTTGAAATATCTTGGTATGCCCATCACTACTGGAAGAGTGGGAAAGTTTGATTGTCTTATGCTAGTTGAGAAGATTACAGCCATTATTAAAGTTTGGACATCAAGACATTTATCTTATACTGCTAGAATCCAGCTAGTTAATTCAGTTTTGCTGAGTATCTTTGATTATTGGGCAAACATTTTCCTTCTTCCTCAAAATGTTATTGAACAAATTGTCAAGATTTGTCGTGTGTTCATCTGGTTGGGTGGTGTGAGTTCAAATCGAATTCCTTTAGTTGACTGGAACACCATGTGCTCTCCTAAGAAATTAGGAGGTTTGGGTTTGAAAAATCCAAAACTCTGGAACATTGCAATTATTGGTAAGTTGGTCTGAAGTGTTTCTTAGGAAAAGATAATTTGTGGGTGAAATGGGTGCATGAGAGGTATATTAAGAGGACCAATTGGTGGAGGTATCAACCTTCAGTTACATGTTCATGGAGTTGGAAGCAAATCTGTAAAGTCAAAGAAAAGATTAAATATGGGGATGAACAAAATGAGCTTCGGAGAGGGGCTCAAGGTGCTACTTACTCTTTGAGAGCCTGTTACAACTAGTTCTTTGGAAATCAGCACATTTGGCCCTTTTACCATATAGTTTGGAATGGCATCTCCCCTTCAAGACATGTTTTCCTTGCTTGGGTGGCTGTCCATATGAAGCTACCTATTGCTAGTCGGTTGAATGCACATGGCAGCAGTGTTGATAGCAGATGCAGCTTATGTAATAATGCAGAAGAATCAGTTGATCACCTGTTTACTGGTTGTGATTTTGTGTAGCAGATTGTCACGTACTATAGCAACAAACTTGATCTCAAAGGTACTTTTACCTCTCTTCATCATTGGGCCTTGAATTGGAAGAATGTTAGAAGGAAGAAACCTATTAAACTTTTGGCTGGTGCTTTATTCACAACCATTATTGCTGTCATTTGGGAGTTTCGAAACTATAGGAGGTTCCCCACTGGCCTTGGCAGTGTTTCTATACTTGAAGCTATAAAGAAGATCAATTATGTGCTTTTAAATAGGCTTCTTTTTCTTTCTAAGAAGAGCAAAAGGTATTATGATTGTATAGATATCTTTTTGTTCTAGGTTGCTTTGGTTCTGTTACTGTGTTTTTGGGCCTTGGTGTTGTTGCTTTGCTCGTTGCTTCATCAATAAAGAGTTATATTTCTGCCAAATATATATATATATATATATATATATATATATATATATATATATATATATATATAGGATAATTAGATTCTAATAATCCCTACTTTCACCAATTGGACAATGGTGGACCGTACTTTCACTTTGTATTCTGGTGGTCCAAAAAAAATAAAATTGGATTGTAATGGGATATTTTTGAGAGAATCATAGATTTTGTGTTGCATTTGATTCAAAACTTAGTATAACACTTTACAATGATTTTTAATGAATTTACAGCGTTTCTCCCAATTTTTTTTCATTTTTTTACTATTTTTTACGATTTTTTCACTTTTATTATGTTTAAAAAATCATAATAATTATTCAAAGTCTCAAAAAAATAATTTAAAAAATGTTTTAGAAACTACAATTCATTAATTTTCTAGGGGCGGGAACGAAAAAATAAAATTGGATTGTAATGGGATATTTTTGAGAGAATCATAGATTTTGTGTTGCATTTGATTAAAAACTTAGTATAACACTTTACAATGATTTTTAATGAATTTACAGCGTTTCTCCCAATTTATTTTTCATTTTTGTACTATTTTTTACGATTTTTTCACTTTTATTATTTTTAAAAAATCATAATAATTATTCGGAGTCTCAAAAAAATAATTTAAAAAATGTTTTAGAAACTACAATTCATTAGTTTTCTAGGGGCAGGAACGAAAAAAACAAAAACAATAGTGTAGGAATGAAAAAAATAAGAAGAATGTGGAGGTGGATTTGGTACCACTACAATCCAATTTTATTTTTTTTTGGACCACCAGAATACAAAGTGAAAGTATGGTCCACCATTGTCCAATTGGTGAAAGTAGGGATTATTAGAATCCAATTATTTATATATATATATATATATATATATATATATATATATATATATATATATATATATATATATACCATGATTATCTCCTACATGCATCATTACAAGTAATATTGTAAATTATATTACAATTATTCAATAATTAAAGATACATATTGTGGCAAATATAAGCTGCCACAAATGCTCCTTTAAAATTGAAATATTATTTGTAGCAAATCATATATGCTACAAATAATGTACATTTGTGGCAAAGTTAGTTTTGTGTCAAAGTGAAATTGCTACAAATTTTAAGATATTGTAACATTTTAACATTGGTGACAGTTCAAAATATGCCACAAAAGCCTCATAATTTGTGGCAATTTTAAAATTGTCACAAAAGCGTTTTGCAACAAGGCATTTGTGGCATCCTTGTGGCATTTCCAAAAAATGCTACAAAAGCCTATTGTAGCAATATTTGTATATTTTGTGGCAAAATTTAATGCCACAAATAACCATATTTCTTGTAGTGAGCTTTTCAAACTCAGGAGATGCCTCTGTCTTATCCTTCAAGAAACAAACCTAGTTAAATCTTGAAAAATCATCAACAATGACTAGTATGTATGAACGTCCACTTAGACTCTTGTAGGGTATTGGTCCACAAAGGTCCATATGCAATAGTTCTAGACACCTAGAGGTGACTACTTGACTTAGGAGCTTGAAGGAGGTTCTGGTCTGTTTTCCTTTAGTTCATGCTTCACATACTTTGTCACGAATGAAATTTTGTGATGGTAATCCTAACTAACCCTAGGTGAGGGTTTTCATATTGACATGTCCTAGTCTTCGGTGCCAAAGCCATGACTCATCCAATGCAACTCTAAGACATGTAAGGTCATTGGTCATAGGGTCACTAAGGTCAATAACATAGACATTGTTCATCCGATGACCTTTAAGAACTATCTCATGTGACTCTTTTTCTACAACACAGGAATTTTTACTGAACCACATTTTGTAACCTCTGTCACAAAACTGAGAAATGCTTAAAAGATTGTACTCTGAACCCGCTACAAAATATACATCATTTATACAATTGGTTGAATCCTTACCAACCTTGCCGACTCCAAGGATCCTTCATTGGATTTTGTCTCCAAATGTTACCTTTCCACTCTTGTTGTCCTTGAGTTCTCTGCATGTGCTTGGATCTCTAGTCATGTGTCTCGAGCATCCGCTGTCCAAATAGCAGAGGTCGTTGTGAGCCCTGAGACATACCTGCACTGAAAGACATTATACCTTTCTTTGGACTAAGCCTTTTGAGTGAAGGTTCTGTGTCTTTAGTGATTGGTTGTTTGTCAGGTTTCTTTGGTACCCACTTGGTTTTGGTATTTGGTTTGGCTTTCGGTGCACTGGTAGGTTTATGTAAGGGCAAGGTTTTTAGTTTGACTCTTGGTGAACCAGGTTTGTCTGTGAAGGCTTTGTTGTCGGAGTGAAGGATGGAATGAACTTGGTTCATTTCTTGGTTGAGAATAAGGTTCAGCTCTTTTCGATTTTGATGCACTTCATTTCTCAGACTGATGTTGTCTGTGGTGAGGTTTTGGTGTTTGTTTCAACAATTCTAGTTCATTTCTCATGTTGAGTTGCTATGGTCTTGGTGTTTGTTTCAACAATTCGAGTGAGATAGTGAATTTTGTCGGTAAGGGTTGCAACGTAATCAAGTAGAGTAAGCAATCTTTGTTTTTGAGTTTTTTCATTGCATTTAAGAAATAGGCTAGTAAATACCTCATCATCATCACTTGTTTCTGCTTCATCAAGGTCCTTTGCCACGAGACATAAATTTGTAATTTCATCAGAATCACTTTCACTTTCACTGTAGTCGCTATCACTCCAAGTGGCAACCATAACTTTCCTGTTGAATCTCTTTCCTCTAGAATCACTTTGCTCCTTGGCTTGCTTTACGTGCGGACATTCTCTCACCAGATGATTTTTTGCACCACAAGCAAAACATCTATTTTCATTTTCATCTTTAATAGGTGCTTTACCTTTAGGTGATGGCCTTTTGGAGGATTATTCTTTTAAGTAGCCTCAAAATCTTGGATTTCTTCTATATAAGCGTTTGAAGCCTTGGCTAGCCTGGCCATAGTTTCTTCATCATCATCTTCTGATTCTTCCTCTGTTTCTTTTGTGCTTTTGAGAGCAATCTCCTTTGTTTGGCTTCCTTTAGATAATTGTATCTCATGTGCAAGGAGCTTGCCAATCAACTCTTCAAGCTTCAAGGTTTCTAGATCTTGTACTTCTTCTATAGCTGTCACCTTTGGTCCCCATTTGTGTCTGGGTAGACACTAAAGGACCCTGTTGACCTGTTCTTCATTAGAGTATGTTTTTCCTAGAGACTTGAGGTGGATGATTATTGCACTGAATCTTTTTAACATCGACTCAATGGATTCGTTTTCATCCGTCTTGAAGCTTTCATACTTCTGGACCAATATATTGATCTTGGTCTTTTTTACTTAATTTGTTCCTTCATAGGTTGTAACCAAGTAATCCCATATCTGTTTAGCTGTCTCAAGAGTGGACACTCTTTCAAATTCGTTAGAATTAAGTCTGCATATTAAAACATAATGAGCATGAGTATTTTTCATTGCTTTCTCTTTTTCATCATTTGAATACTTTGATCTTTCTGTATCAACTTGTGTTCCTTCTTCAGTCGTCTTTTGAGGAGTAGGATAATTTCCTTTGTTGACAATGCCCCAAATGTCCTCATCTTGATTTCTTAAGATGATCTCCATTTGGAGTTTCCAAACTCTATAGTTATCACATGTCAGCAAAGATGATATGTTCCATGAACGTCCTTGACTTAAGTCACCCATGTTGTGATCGCCCATGATCTTTGCTATAGAGCGGTTAGTCTCTGAATCTTTAGTGGACCAGGCTCTGATACCAATTAAAAGAACCCTAAAGGGGGGGGTGAATAGGGTTATGAAAATTTCTGCAAAAATATTTACTAGTAAAGGACGTTAGGGTCCTAATCTATTCAGATGAAGATTGAATCTTTAAAATAATTCAACAAGAAACTTCAAGGTAAAGGACATTAAATAAGAACTGAATAACCTCCTTTATTTTAATATAACAGAATGCAAATAGAACCACCTAAGGTAAACGTCCTTAGGTTTACAGAATAGCCAAGCAACTTGCAGAATTCCCTGTTCTTTGTCTTTCACTTCAAAACCCAATGCTTCCTTTGAATATCCTTGCTTTTGTTACGAGGCTTCCTTGATTGTCCTTGATGCTTGTTAAAGCCAATGGCCTTTTTCCTATCATCACAAATGTCCTTTGCGCAAAGAGGGTTTCGACAGGAGACAATGACATAGGGTCCTTTCCAATTCGGAGCAAACTTGCCTCGAGGATCTTGACAAGCAGCCCTCATTTCTTGCAACACTAAATCGCCTTCTTATCGAATGCACGGGAAATTCGACTCTGATAAAGCTGGATGTTATGTAAGGCATGGATTTGATGTTTATCCAATAAAGTTAATTCCTCATACTTGGCCCGAGCCGACTTAACTTCAGGAATTTGGCTTTCAACAAAAATTCTCAAGGAAGGAATAGCAATCTCTACAAGCAAAACTGCCTCCATTCCATATTCCAGAGAGTAGGGTGTAGCCCTAGTTGCAGTTCGAATTGAAGTATGATACCCCTATAACGCAAAAGGGAGTTTGTCAGGCCAATCCTTATAAGTGACCACCATCTTCTTAATCATTTTTACCAGAGTTTTGTTCACATCCTCAACTGCTCCATTGGTTTGTGGCCGATAAGGAGATGCGTGATGATGATGGATCTTGTACTTGGCCAAAAGAATCACAAATTCACCCATTAAATGACTCCCATTGTCACTGATCACCTCATGCAGTACTCCATATCTATAAACGATGTTCTTCAACATAAGTTTGGCTACATGCTTCGAGGTAATCTTCGCGTATGAAGCAGCCTCTACCCACTTAGTGAAATATTCAACAACTACTAGCACATATTCATGACCTCCAGTGCCTTGGGGCGAAATCTTTCCAACAATGTCGATGCCCCATGCTGAAAACGGCCAAGGCGATGCCAAAGTGGTCAGATAAGACGATGGTTGATGCTTAAGATCAGCATACCCTTGGCACTTTGGGCACTTCCTCACAAATCGAAGACAATCTGATTCCATAGTAGACCAGAAATATCTTGCTCGCCGAATCTTCTTTACTAGCATTCTCTCATTCATGTGTGGTCCGCATTCTCCTCCATGAGTGGACCTCATTAGCTCCCCGACTTCTACCTCATCAACACATAACAGATTTATACCGGTCGCAGCCTTCTTGTACAGGCGGTCCTGAATAAGGCAATACTGTGAGGTTATCAATCGGATCTCGCCATCATTCACCTTTGAAAGGTGTCGGGCATATTGCACAGCCTAAACGGCATCCACTGGCATGCGAAGGTTTCGTAGGGGCATGTGAATGTGGTCTTTTCTTGGTGAGTCGGGTGGATATGTATTTGGAAAAACCCCGAAAAACCTTCTAAGAAACAGAAATAGGAATGCCTAGCTAATCTCCCAAGCATTTGGTCAATAAAAGGTAGCAGAAATGATAGTTTCTAGTTGCCTTATTCAATTCTTGGTAACCGATGCACATCCTCCAACCTGTGATTGTCCTAGTGCTAACTAGCTCATCCTTATCATTTTTTACCACAATTAGACCCCCTTTCTTTGGCACACATTGCACGACACTCACCCATTCGCAATTAGTGATGGGAAAGATGATCCCGACGGACAACAACTTAACTATCATTTTCTTCACTACCTCTTACATGCAAGGGTTTAGATGCCTTTAGGGTTGTGTAGATGGTATAGAGTCTTCCATTAGCTCAAACAAATGTATGTATATTGAAGGAGAAATCCCCTTGAGATCATCAATGGTATACCCTAAAGCACCTCGATGTTTTCAAAGAAGATCTAAGAGTTTTGAAAGTTAGGTGCCTTGGATTTTAGCATTGACTATCATAGGGTAGGTGTTGTTGTCACCAAGAAATGCGTACCTCAAGAGGGTAGCAATGGTTTAAGTTCAACTTGGGGTGGATCCGGAGACTTTGAGCTCTTGTAGATGACTTCTTGAATTTTCAGACATTCAATTCGATGAAGGGCTCATCCAAAGGAATCTCATCGCTTGTGGGAGTAGTGTTGAGGAGGTTGGTTAGAAAAGTGGTCTCACTTGCGTCAACCTCAAATCGGAAGGCTTCAAGAAAGCTAACCTCCGATGGTTCACCAAAAGTCGCCTCAAGCATGTGAGACTCACCTAGATATTCATCCACGATCTCCTCCATCAATTCTATCTTGTAACATGAATCCCCAAACGAGGGCTTCTTCATCGAATTTTCAAGATTGAATACGATACTCTCGTTCCCCACATGAAGGGATACCGACCATTCTTCACATTGATCAATGCTCCAACGATGGCGAAGAAGGGTTGTCCCAAGATAATAGGAATGTTGGCAGCCTCATCTATCTCTAGAATCACAAAGTCCCATGGAATGAGAAAGTTGCCAACTTGAACGAGGACGTCCTCAAGAATGCCCAAGGTTCTCCTTATTATTCGATCGGCGAGCTAAAGGTTGATTATGGTTAGGCCTAGGTCCTCTAAATTGAAAATTTTGCATATCGAATGGGGTATGACACTAACACTCGCCCCAAGATCACAAAGTGCCCTCCTGATCTTCATGTCTCCTATGGCACACAGGATGGAGAAACTACCTGAATCGCGAGTTTCTCGAGAGTTTTGTTCCCTATGATAGCACTACAATCTGTCGTGAGATGAATAGTTGACTTTTATCTTATCCTTCTCTTATTAGTTAGGAGGTCCTTGAGATGTTTCTTGAAAGTGCAAACCTCCAAAATAGCATCTAAAAATGGAATGTTCACATGGAGATTCTTTAACATCTCAATGAACTCCGAGAACGTTGCATCCATCTTGAGTTGAGTCAACCTCCTAGGAAAAGGTACCGGGGGTCGATATAGCTTGGATTTCTCCGCAACTTACTCATGGTCATCTCCCTTCATAACTTCCTTTCTTTTCACCACTCACTCCTTAGCTTTTCACCTTCTCACCCAACTCCTCCTTTTTGTCATCACTAACCCTTTCAATCACCACATCCTTCTTTTTGGTCACATCCACAACATCCCCCTCCTTCTCTCCCAAAGTACTCTCCTCTACCATCGTGTGCTCCACAAAATCCTTCCCACTCTGTAGGGTAATAACATTCAATTGGCCCTTGGGGTTTGGATGGGGTTGGCTAGGGAAGGCTTTGGTAGTTTGGCTTTGTTAAGCGATTTGGGCTAATTGTATCTCACGATTCTTGAGACGAGCTCGATCGTTCTCTTAGTTGGCCATTATTTGCTTCAACATAGCTTCCACGGTGGATTCTTGAGATGGTTGGGGTGTTTCGGATTGGTGGAGATGTTGTTCGTTTTGGTTGTGGTGGGAGAAGTTATCGTGCCCTTAAAGGCGATGGTTGTGGTTTTTAAAGCCGGGAGGGTAGCTTTGGGTTTGTTGTTGGTTATTGTAACGTGATTTTTGTACCCCGGTTTTGTTTATCGTTCTTTCTCGAGGAGCTAGGGGCCTTGGTCATAGAATCTAGGTCAATGGTCGGGATGAGATTGCTAGGGTAAGGATATCGGTTTGAAGGGATCACAACGCAAGAAACAAAGCTAAGGTCGATCAAGGAATGGAAAATGGGCTTCGGAGGTTTTTCGGGATGCAAACGGGAACAAGGAGATAGGTTTCGCAACAAGAAAGCAACAAGGAAGGAAATCAAGTGGCAATTCCGTTAGAAAATACCCACCGGGCTTCCTCTTTCAAAGATAGTCCAGACTAACTTCCCCAAAGTCCACCACGGACCCGGAGGGTTGAAGAAACGGAATTCCCTAGTTAGCCTCTATTGACTTTCGTGAGTAGAGGACTAACTATCCCAATTCCAATCTTCAATCTCAAGTGTTGGATGTTTTCGGGGACTTTCGGACCCAAATACATCCCACTTGAGGGAAGGATTGGAGTGGGAAAAATGATTTCCCAACTAATTACTCACTAAAATTGCTAACCGATGCCTAATTACCCATTCACACCCTTAATTACCCCCTAACCTATAGGGTTTCTAGCCACTAATCATGATACTAACTAAGCTAACAACATCCAAACCAACCTTGAGCATGATTTCTAACATCTAACAATCAAGAACAAGCAAAACAATGAAATAACAAGCAAAGCAATTAAATAAGCAAGAAAGTAATTAGCAAGCAATTATTGAAAGAGTTAAGGGAAGAGAATACTTATCAAAATGATGTAGATGAACAAGGAAAAGCAATAAAAAGATGATCCAACAATCTCTCAATTGTTTGAATCCCCAAATCTTCAATAATAACTCAAAATCTCCAAAACCCTAGATTAATCTCTCACTAATCTCTCTCTAATACATACTGAATGTAAAGTCTAAGTATCCAAAAGATAACCTAAGATATCCCCCAAGATAATCATCAAAAGGGATATATATACAAGGCAAAACAGTTGGCCAAAACGTCGTCGCACAAGCCGAAATAGTCGCGCAGAAAAAGGGGAGACCGCAGGTGCGGTCTCTTGCTATCCAGGGGGGTCGCGGGTGCCACCATCAGGGTGGCGGGCGCTACTCTGTGAAATTTGCCTTGGCGATTCTGAGCTTCGAGAGACAGCAGCCAGGGGTAGTGGTGCCACGCCCAAGGTAGCGGGGGCTACCCTACTTGTCTTCTTCCCTTTGTTCCTTCCTTCTTTCCAAGGCATGTAACGCCCGCTACAAGGGTCGTAGCGGGTGTTACCTCACTGATTTGCACCAAATGAAGGGAGAGTGGTCCCGGGTACAACTCCGCCTCGGCTCTCGGTCCGACTCGGCTCGGGAAATCATGAAAAATGCTCTAAAATGGCCCATTTTACCTCGTTTTTTAGTAAAATGCCAAAACCTACAAAATAACCAAAAACATACTAAAAAGCCATGAAAATAAACACGAAACGAGTCAAAAACATAAGAATTAAGGCGTTATGTAGACACAAAATTGGGTCTAAACACCACCCCACACTTAAACTTTTGCTCGTCCTGAGCAAAACAAAACGAAAACAAATAAGAAAATCTAAACACCAACTCCTCTGTCGTGGGAGGAAACGAGTTCATTTAGCGTATGCACCAAGCCTTTGAACCCCCCGGCTGCCAGGGTGGACGAGATGGACTCGTAAGGTTTGTAGCGGCTATACCCGCAAAAGCCAAAGAAAAAGGAGAGAGGGAAAGTAAAAACAAAACCGACGAAAACAAAAGGAAAGAAAAACAAAAGCTTCGCTTCAACAGATCTCGAAATCTAACTTAGGAAAACGTTATTAAACCTCCAAAAGGAACCGTTAGGAGCGTCTTACGAGCACCTATCTCAAGCAAAAGTCATTCTTTGAGATTTTCGATGTCCTACACCTAATGCCAAGAAAAACCCCATGTGCATAACTGCTAGTGGGTTCTAACCAATTCCAAAAGACTCCAAAGACTCATGCCCGAGATAAAAAACAACGAAACGAACAAGGAAAGAAAAGAGTTGCCCTTCCCCGCATTTGGTCGCCCTTGGCTTGGTGAAGGTCGTAGGTGATGCAAGGAGAGGCCCCACACTTTATTAACGCTTAAACTTTTCTTTATTTTATTTTTCTTTTAAAAGTTCGGTATTAGCCTTACTTTCGGGAATTGGACGGCCCATAATTCGGGGTTTACCCTCCCAAAACAGTTTTTTTCCATACAGACCTCCGTCGAGAATTCGATATAGGAGGAGCTTAAGGGGTAATAGCACCGTACCGCTAATACCGGGCCCCTGTAGGTTGGCTAAGTGTATGGTGGTTGATGTCGTAAAGCTGACACGCCCCACTTAATCCGATTATTTAGTTTTTTTCTTTCTTTTTCATTCTTTTTAACTTTGCTTTTGCTTTTGCTAAACAGGAAAAAAAAAGAACAAGCTCAGACACAAGCCCCTAGAACCTCCCGGTTTCAACCAGAACGTGAAGGGAATCGGGGGTCTCACTAGACACTCAATGAAGGACATCTAAAGAGATAAGTCATGACTAGCACCAGAGGCAGGGTCGAAAACGCTCAGACCGGTTTCTTTTAAAGAAGTTTAAGAACGGCTTCTCAATTTTGACAACAAGATCCAAGAAACAACGCAAAAACAAAGCGAAACCGAAAACCGAAAGAAAACTTTTAAGGTTTTCACTCCCTTTTTTCTCCTTTTTCACACAATTTTTTTTTTTCAGATTTTAGGCACAAACCTAAGAAAACAAAAACAAAAATGCTAGGTGATCTTCCCTTGAAATAGAATATCTCCCCCCCCCCCCCACACTTAAAACGCCACAATGTCCTCATTGTGGGAAGGTGTCACGTGAAAAGGGTAGAGAACTTACTAAAACAAACAAACAAGAACAACTAGCACATAAAAGTGGTGGCGACCCGAGCCCACACAGCTCCAACAGCAATATAATCCCAACACAGACACTCAAAGGGGCTCGCCACCCAAAAGAAAAATCAAGCATGCAACAAGGATCAATATATGTACACATTCAAAGAGTGCGGAAAGAGGTTACCTCGGGGTCTTCAAATAAATAACGAACCCAATTCGCGATCCAAGAAAACGTCACACTTTGGTTAGAAATAAACAAGAAAACATAATAAGTGTGAGTGTTCGCATGCATAAAAGAAAAAGAACAAAACAAAAATAAAAACAAGACACTAGGGACTATAAACTAAGGAAAAGCGAAAATATTTACAGTATAAACATTGACACTAGCAACCTCAACCCTGAATCTCACTAGTTTGAGGCGAGAATTGAAGGTGAAACATCTCTCATGACTGGCCTAACCAATGATGAAGCAATGGAAGCGAAACAACTCAAACCATGGGGACAACGAACTCAACAAAACCAAATCAACCGACACACTTCCTTACTTTCCCATAAAGCACCCCCCACACTTATCTAACACTAACAGTGTAAATAAAATCGATAAAGAGAGTAAAGTGGGAGTGGGGATACTTACAAATCATTGCTCGGATCCTCCCGGGGGAGGATATGGTGATAAGGAAAGAAGGTAGGATAGTGGTGGTTCATGTACTCTGGTGGTGCCGGGGGGTTGTTTGCAATGGAGTAGTGATAATACCCCCAGTCACGCCAATACTGGTTTTGTTGCTGAAAATACTCCTTGTGCCTTTGAAGACGTGCATGCACATTGTTGAGCGTAGACTGCTAGGCATGTAGCAACTCTTGCTGGGTGTCCAACAGATTGTGCTGACCTTGGAGTATCATTCGTTGTTCTCGAAGGTCAACCCTCATTTGTTCGTATGGAGAGTTGAGATGCTCAAATTAATCTTCCCATGGATGACTTCCACTTCCGCTAGCTTCACCATGGCCAGTATATATGCTCCTCTTCTTCATCCTCATTTTCTTCTTCTTCCCCTTCTTCTACATTGTCCTCTTCTTCTTCCTCACCACCGGACACATCCGGACCACCCACCTTGCGGTCACTAAGAATCTGACCACAAGACCAGTTATGCTCCTTAGTGATATCCAACCATTGCTCGGCATAGTCCGGATCCAAGAGAATCTTTGTTTTGTTGTCGTGTCCATGGCAATAGATCGTGTTAGTTGGGTGTTTGGCGAGGATATTCATTTTCTGCAACCGGACCTTGTCGATAGGATCTGGAAGATAGCGCGGTGTCCACTTCTTCAAATATTTCCCAAAACCTTCTTGAACTAGAAAGTGGCAAATGATGTGCCCCATCCCAATAGTAGTAGGTCGGGGTTCCATGCTAATCTCCCGAAGACAATGTAGAATGCAAGATCCGGTGTTTACCTTTTTACCCCTCACTGCATTGTAGATCACAAAGAGATCATCTTTCCGAACCTTGGGGCGTCCATCATCCACTACAAGAAATATGGTTATTTGTAGCATTAAATTTTGCCACAAAATATGCAAATATTGCTACAATAGGCTTTTGTAGCATTTTTTGGAAATGCCACAAGGATGCCACAAATGCCTTGTTACAAAAGGCTTTTGTGGCAATTTTAAAATTGCCACAAATTATGAGGCTTTTGTTGCATATTTTGAATTGCTACAAGTGTTAAAATGCTACAATATCATACAATTTGTAGCAATTTCACTTTGCCACAAAACTAACTTTGCCACAAATGTACATTATTTGTGGCATATATGATTTGCTACAAATAATATTTTAATTCTAAAGGAGCATTTGTGGCAATTTATATTGGCACCATATGTATCTTTAATTATTGAATAATTGTAATATAATTTACAATATTGCTTGTAATGAGCATTTAATAGATAATCATGGTGTGTGTGTGTGTGTGTGTGTCTGTGTATATATATATATATATATATATATATATATATATATATATATATATAACAATGAACTCATATTATGGTAAAAGTACTAGATTAATTAATATATAAATATTTATTATATATATATTTATTATATATATCGTAGAAAATGTATACTAAACATTGAAAGAAGACTTTGTTTATAAATCATAATTTCTACCTATCCAAACATCAAAATTGTTCTAGTTTCGTTTCTTGGAGCGATAGTTGTAAGCAGCACTATTGTTCTAAACTAATTAAGAAAATAAAAATGCCTAAACTAAAATCTTCAACTCGGGAGTCTCAACGAACTTTGTATCTGCAACATCATCTTTGTTTGCATTACATATCGTGCAAGAAATTCCTGATTGAATGTGTAACTGCAAAGAGAAAATAATTTTATTAAAAGTATTCTTAAAAATATACTACAAAACATTCGGCAGCATTTCCCCTAAAAATTGGTAATATCCTAGGTAAAGTGCCTTACATATCAAATTGACATATAAATAATAACCTCAACGGCCAAACACCGGAGTACATCACGAGCTACATGCTCGGAGCGCAACCAGATATAAATACATAAAAATAAATCCATACAAGGCAAAATAGTCACCATACCTTTAGTATTGTCTATCAGGACTTGAGACTTGACCAACGAAAGGACGAAGATGTCGAGAAGATCCACTTGGTTGTAACTATCCACATTATAAAACTCAATTAGCTATAAATATTTTAATTGTTTTTTTAATGGCAATCCAATCCGTAGAAAACCAACTGAAATAATTAGTAGAAAATCTAGTGTAGAAGCAACATTATAAAGATGAGGAGAATTATGAGAAAGTAAAAAATATGATGTATGAAATGAATGTTTAGGTTTCTAAACTCATGAAGATTCATCATGAAAATAATACCCAGAATAGGTGCAATAAAATGAATAAACCCATGAAAAAGCAGCATCAAAAGTGAATACATCTAGCATCCAATATTTGAAAATACAAGTTAATAGCTAATGTGATTATATAGGTTGTATTTTGTAAAGTAAATGCACAAGCTATATGTTTCATTTATTTGTTTCAATATATATAACAAAGATGCTAAAAGGCTAACTGCAACAAGGGAATATACTAATGTTAAATAGTCACTAACCTGACTCAAAGGGGGAGCAATTCTTTTTCTCCTTGACATTAACTCCTAGTTTCGTCTTGCTATAAATTGACATTAACTCCTAGCTTCCTCATCTTTTTCAATTTATTATTATGGAATATTTATTATAAAATATTTCAAATCTTAATTATAAAATCAACTCCTAGCTTTGTCTTCATGTTATAATATTTCAATTTATTATAAAAAGATAAGGACTATATCAATATTGATAGATTTATATAAGTTTTTTCCTTATCTTTTTCCTTTTCTACTTCTTCATCTTGATCGATTTATACGACTATATCAATATTGATAGATTTATTCATTATGTAAACAATTACATGAACTAGATTAGGGTTTAATAAAATTACAATATTTTTAATTTTCTTTGCACTTATTTATGGTTAGATAGGCGGTATGAATGCATGGGCACAAACTAGTATATGTAATCCTCAAGATATCTATGGTATCCTACGACCATATAACATATACTTCATGATTATTTGGATCATTTTTCCTTTTAAAAAAGGGGTGGACTTGAAAATTGTCCGTTAAAATCTTATACTCCTATCATTTCAGAGTTCAGTGCACAAATATGATTGATGTAGGAATTCATTATGATTTGGGTATAGAACTAAGACCTAGCACAGAACTAAGACTGAACATAGAACTATTCCATCAATTTCAGTAACACTAAGCATTAAACTGGGGTATAGAGTATCATTTAGACCATGCCAGCATCAAATCCTACTCATAGCACTTCTCATGACTAATCATAAATGACAAATGCTCCCAACATTAAATAGTGAACACACAAGATACCAATTTATTAAACCCAAATCAACAAAACAAGAAACTTAATCACTCCTAAGGAAATGAAACAAGGAAGTTTAATTTACCTTGAATCAAGGAATCCTGATGACAACCGCACCCAATAACTTCCCAAAATCCGGATAGAATCTAAAAATACATGAACTTGCGATATCAAACACGATGTACATCATGTACTAGTTTAGGGCGAAGAACAACAGGTACACATTTATTTGAAATTTTCAATTAGATACTAGATTCGTAATTAGAACTCAAAGTATATCAATCTGAAATTTCGAATCTAAAAATAGATAGATACTGGATTCAGATATGATATTTGTTTTCTATGAGCCCAAGTTAATCAGTAAAGCAGCAAAGAATACAGTTGAATACTTGAATTCATAGTAAGATTTGGCTGGGTGGGTCAGAGTCAGTTGGCCCATGCCCCGACCCGACCCAACCCTTTGTGTGAAACTACTCACCCTGACCCCTGACCCATAAAAGGCACAAACAGGACACATATCAGCACAGTAAAACAGCACAGCACATCAACAACAACTGTTAAGATTGGGTTGTTTGTTGGCACTAAAGCTGAATCAAATGAACCGCAAACCTTCAAGAATCAACTTTAAACATTCCAATACACATTCAAGGGCCCAATTATGATCAAAAAATACACAACACAACAGGAAAAATGTCCAGAACAGAAGCACAACTACAACGGATCAAATCAGTCGCCAAAACTAAATATATATGGGTTCTTTCACCCAAAAATCAAACCAAGACTTAAGCAATAGTTCAACCATAAATTCCACACTCTAGAACACATATCTAGGGACAAAAAGATACAAGAAAACCACTAAGAACAACCTCAAAATCAAGCACAGCACAGAAGCAAAGTTAGGCAAAAAGGTAAACTTAGGAAGAAAATTTGATGGTTTTTGAGCTTTAAATCCTACTCATACCAATACTTTAAACATGAATACTTATAACCCCCTCATGTTTTTAGAGATCAAAGACTCCAACAAAAACACCAAAAAGACCCAGAACAACATCCAAATCAATGCTAAGTTGATACATCAGATTCAAAATACAAAAATAACAAGAGGGCTACAATAGAGAATTTTTGCGAGTTCTTAGTTATTTATCACTCAACTTTATATTTTTTGTCAAGAATACCATTCAACTTTATTTGTTTTCTCAAACCTGCCATTATAAATGAGAAGTTAGGCCAAAAATACTATCCATCCAAAAGAAGGTAACTGGTTATCCCCCTTAACCTGCAAAACTCAATAAAGAAATGATAAATCAACTGTAAACCACAACACTAAAGCTTCATTCTTTTTCTCTCTCAACCTTGCAGATTCATCCATTCGCACGCTCCATAGATTCACTCTAGGTACCATCTTTGATTTTATGTGCATTCTGGGTGCCACTTATCACCAGAATCCACCTTGGCGTCATCTATCTCAGTGGAAGGAGTATTTCAACTTCTCTAAACTTACTTGAACTGAAGTAGCAATTAATCGACAATTGAATGAGTATTTCAGCAGTGAGCTCCAAAAGTAAGTACCCAACCCTTCCATGGCATGGTTTATCTTAAGATCAAGATTGGACAGTTTTTGCCTACTTGTCATAATTTTGGACATTTTGAGAACCCTAGACAAATCCTCTATTCAAAACCACCATGGCTGAAGCTAAACAAAAGAACAAAGGAACAAGAACAGAGAGAATTGAACCTCTGTCGCCATTAAACAAGGGGAGAGAAAATCATGGTGTTAGCTTGGGTTTAAATACTGAGTTGCATACGAGTTAGCCTCATGAGTCATAGATGGGTTGGTTACTGGACTTTCTCTTTTACTGCCTTCAGAGAGTAATAGCCCTCCAATCAATGTAAGTGACAATGCCAAGGCTCCTAAACTTAATTCTACTAAGCTACCATATTTTTACAAAAAATTACTTAGGGGTACCCTAACTTTTGGTGAAATGTTTTTCTGGTACCCCAACTTTTAAAAACTAATTTTTGGGTACCCTAACTTTTAGAATTAGAAATAATTAGGTGAATTTTCGGCCAATTATTTGAATTCAACGGTGAGTTTTAGGCGGGAAATTGATTAAGTGTTTTTGTGGATGAAAATGCCCTTTGTTTTCGTGGACGAAAATGATTTGAATCAATCGGAGTTTCGCCGGAAATTCACCTAGTAATTTCTAGTCCTAAAAGTTAGGGTACCCCAAAATTAGTTTTGAAAAGTTAGGGTACCAAAAAATTGTTTCTTCAAAAGTTATGGTACCTCTAAGTAATTTTTTAATATTTTTGGCACAATTAGTATCACTTGATGAAAAGGATTACCCAATTATGAAGCTAATTTCCAGAATTAAGGAGCTGAAAAGTGAAATACAGTGGGTACTTTTGCTATTATTATTTTTTCATTGTAGTTGTTTATAGGTTATGTAAATAATATAAGAGCAATAACCGGTCAATTTTTTGAAGTGGTATTTTTGACTAAACTTTTCGATTATAATGGTAGAATTGACAACAAAACAAGTTGAATATTATTTTTTGACAAAAATTAAAGAGTTGAATGGCACAAACATTTAAGAACTCGAATTTTTGCACTCAATAATACAGAGAATTCGAATATAAAAACAGACAGAATACCTGACTCAAACCAGATGAGATTAGGGCAAAGAGCAACAGGAGGAGATCGACGGATGATTGAATGATTTTCTGCCAGTAGCAAACACATTATGCTGGTGAAATTCTTGCAATATCAATTCGAATTGAAAGATTGGTACTTGGAACTTGTAATTTAGGGTGAAGAACTATATTTACCTTGATTGAATTGCCACTCAAACTATCACCCAGCAGGTACTAAGACAGTGAAGATCGAAGAACGAAAAACAAACAGATCGATTTATAGAGCAACAATGAACAACGATTAAGAAGAAGAGCACCAACAACATGAAAGCTTCAGCAAAGGAAACTTGAAAAGAGAGCCGAGAATGAAAAGGAACTGAATTGGAAATCGAAAAGGAAAAGGAAACTGGATGAAAAGGAATTGAATTCGAAATCTAAAAGGAAAAGGAAACTGGATGAAAAGGGATTGAATTCGAAATTGAAATCGAAAAGGAAAAGGAATGGAAAACTGGGAAAAGGAATATGAAATCTCTGGGAAAGGAATGAAAAGGATTTGAAAACGAAAAGCAGAAGGAAACCGGGAAAGAAAGAACGAAACCTGTGTAATTTTGATGGGTTTGTATAATTTGGCTGGGAATGAAAAGGCAATCAAAAACGAAAAGGAAAAAGAAAAAGAAAACAAAAACAAAAATGCAAAAGGCAAATTAATTAGGTTTTTCTTTATTAAATATGGAAAAAAAATTTAATAGGAGGGAATGTAGAATTGGGATGGAAAAAATAGGAGGGAATATATAATTTTAGGCAAATTTTTTATTTTCCCACCTCTTTGAAAATTATTAAGTGTCTTTTGTAACAATTTTAATTATATGCTATAATAGACCCTCCCTTTTGTTGCAAAATCATATATGCTACTATTGTTTCATAACTTTTTTGCATATTGTGGCAATTATAAATTTGCCACTAATAAATTGCCACAAAACATAGATTTTCTTGTAGTGGCTGTACAGACAACTCAAGGTCCTTAGAGGATCAGCTTAGATTCAATAAGGACAGATCATGGAAGAGAATTCGACAATCAAGACAATTTTTGGAAAATTTTGTGATCAAGAAGGTGTCACATATAATTTCTATGCCCCAAGGACACCTCAACAAAATGATGTAGTTGAAAGAAAGAACTGGACACTCAAGAACATGGCAAGAACAATCATCTCTGAGAATGATCTTCCCCTCTTTCTTTGGGCTGAGATCTTAAATGCCTCAAACTATATTCTCAACAGATGTACCATAAGGTCCTTCATGAAGAAAACACCATATGAGCTATTCAAAGGCAAGACGCCTAATGTAGCTCACCTCAAGGCTATTGGATGCAAATGTTTCGTACACAATAATGGCAAAAAGGCTCTGAGCAAGTTTTAACCGAGAAGTGAAGAAGGAATTCTAGTTGGATACTTCTTATCCAGTAAGGCGTATAGAGTCTATATAAAAGCATCCAAAAAGGCGGAAGAATCCATTCATGTTGTTTTTGATGAACCTCCCACCACCACTACAGAAATGTCCTCTATAAAGTTCCAAATCCATCAAGAAGATGAAGATGAGGACACTCACCACATCTTTCAGCAAGGTCCTCCTTCATAAAATGAAGAACTACCTCTAGGAAATGAACCAGAAACACCTGCACAACCAGATTCAGAATAGGAGGCACTATTTAATGAAGAACAAAGACCTTCACCAGAAGAAAATTCTCCAAATGCTGATGAAATAATACCAACAAACTATGAGGATACCTCAAGGACCTTCAGGTTCAAGCCTGCCCATCCAGTCGACAATCTTCAATCAGGTCTGGACACAGGTATTAGAACCCGTTCCTCTCTTACAAACTTTTGTGCCTTTCACGCATTTGCTTCACAGATTGAACCAAAGGGACCTGAAGAAGCCCTAAAGGACAACAACTAGATCCTTGCCATTGAAAAGGAGCTAAATCAGTTCAAAAGAAATGCAGTCTGGAAGCTTGTCCCGCGACCAAAGCACCATCCTATCATTGGTGTGAAATGGGTTTTTCGCGACAAACTAGATGAACATGGCACTGTCACAAGAAACAAGGCCAAATTAGTCACCAAATGATACAACCAAGAAGAAGGCATTGACTATGAAGAAACCTTTGCCCCAGTTGGCAGACTAAAGGCTATTCGGATACTTCTAGCCTATGCTTCATCAGCCCATATGAAGTTGTATCAAATGGATATCAAGAGTGCTTTCCTAAATGGACATCTAAAAGATGAGTTCTATGTTGAACAACCTCAAGGATTTTGTACCGTGTAGTTTTGTATTAACCGGTATTTGTCGTTCTCTCTCAGGGAGCAAGGGGCCTAAGTCTAAGAGACTCGGTCTAGGTCGGGTCTGAGATTGCTAAGGTAAGGCAACAGATTGAAACGGGATCACAAAGCAAGGAACAAACTAAGGTCGGGTTAAGGGAAGGAAATGGGCTTCAGAGGCTTTTCGGGATGCAAACAGGAACAAGAGAATGGGTTTTGCAACAAGAGCGCAATAAGGAAGAAAATCAAGTGGCAATTCCGTTAGAAAATACCAACCGAGCTTCCTCTCTCGAGGATAGTCCGGATTAACTTCCTCAAAGTCCATCACGGACCCGGAGGGTTAATGAAACGGAATTCCCTAGTTAACCTCCTTCCACTTTCATGGGTGAGCATTAACTATCCCAACTCCAACCTTCCAACGCAAGTGTTTGATGTATTCGGGAGCTTTCGGACCCAAATACACTCCACTTGAGGGAAGGATTGGGGTGGGAAATTGATTTCCCAACCAATTGCTCACTGAAGTTGCTAACACAAACTTAATCACCCATTCACACCCTTAATTAACCCCGAACCCATAGGGTTCTAGCCACTAAACATAATCACTAAACTAATAACATCAAAACCAACCCTAAGCATGATTTCTATCATCAAACAACAAGCAAAAGCAAAACAATACAATTAAGAGACAATCAAAGATGCAAGCAAGGTAACTAACAAAAAAGTAAAGTAATTAGCAAAGTAAAGTTGAGTTGAGGGAAGAAAATGCTTATCAAATGCTGTAAAAAAGCAGAGAAGAATAAAGGAAAGAATGATCCAAAGCAATCTCTCAATTGTTGAATCCTCCAATCTTGATTACAAACCAAAATACACTAAAACCCTAGATTAATCTAGGCTAATCTCTCTCTAATCAAACCCTAATCTCTCTCTAAAACTAAGCTGAAATGCTCAAAGTCCAGTCCCCCCAAAATCGCAGCTTCGAGCATATATACAAAGCATGGTAGTTGGATGAAACGTTGTCGACTCGGCTTGAAATTTGGGGAAGATGATCCCAGGTCAACTCTGCCTCGGTTCTCGACTCGGCTTGGCTCGAGCAAACCCAAAAAGCATCATTTTAGTCCATATTCCTTGCATTTGCTCCAAAAGTGCGAAAACCTACAAAACAACTAAAAAGCTAGTAAAAACAATGAGAAAGACTTGGAATCGAGCAAAAATAGCAAGTAAAAAGGCGTTATTTAGGCCCAAAAATGGGACTAAACACCTCCCCACACTTTAACTTTTGCTCGTCCCGAGCAATGCAAAACAAAACAAATGAAAAACTAAACATCAACTCCTTTGTCATGGGAGGAAACGAGTGCATTTAGCGTATGCACCAAGCCCTTTAAACCCCTTAGCATCCCAGGTGGACAAGGTGGGTCTCCTGAGGGTTTGTAGCGACGACACCCACAATAGCCAAAGAAAAGGAAAAAGGGGAGAAAAGAGGTGAAAAACCAAAACAAAACTCGAAAAAGAAAGAAAGAAAGAACTTGCTTGTTAAAAGAATCATGCAATCAACTACAAGAAATCAATGTTAATCAACAAAAAGGAGGGGATACGAGCATATCAAGGACACCTAATCCAAAGCATCACGAATCTTAGAGATTTTCGACTCCCAAACGCTTCCTACAAGACAAAGACCTTTGTGCACAAGTGCTAGCGTATCCTAGTTGATCCCGGTTGATCCAAAGCAAAAATCACCACCCGAGCTCATTTCAAGCAAAAAGGTTAGCAAAGAGTTGCCCTCCCCTGTTTGTGTCGCCCCTGGCTTGGTGAAGGCCGCAAGAGACGCAAGGAAAGGCTCCTCACTTTATTACATTTAACTTACTTTGGTGTTGGGTTTTAGAATTTACGGCCCAACATTTCAACTTAGCACAACAAGGATTATGCGTTAGTTTTTTCAGGAATTGTACGGCCCATAATGGGGTTTACCCTCCCAACAAGGGCTACTCCATATGCAAACAAGGTGCTTAAGGGGTAATGGCGTCGCACCGCTCATACCGGTCCTGTGTAGGTAGACTAACTTAACATGGTTAATACCGGGTTTTTCGGAATTCGGAACGGCCCATAACAGGATCTACCCTCCCAACACGAGCTACTCCATACGCAAACAAAGTACTTAAGGAGCGAGAGTGTCGCCCACTCACGCCAGACTCGTGTAGGTTTAAACGACAAAAACCAAATTAACCAAATTAATTAACTTTCACTTTTCAACAAGCTCGATGGTGAAAAACTAGGGTCTCACGGTTTCAAAAAGGAAGTGAAAAAGCAAGAACCTCATTTTGCAATCAACGAAGGGAATCTAATTAGATGAGTCATGGCGACACCCGGACTAGGGCCTACAACGCTCATACCGGCTTCTTTTAAGAAGATTAACAACGACTTCGAGCCATTGACTACGCGATTCTAAAAACAATGTAAAAACTAAAGCAAAACCGAAAACTTTAGGGGTTTTTCTCAACTTTTCTCCCTTTTTCTTTTCTCTTTTCGCAAAAGTTTTTCAAAATTTTAGCCTAAAAAGAACAAAAATAAAATGCTAGGTGATCTACCCTTGAAACAGAAATAACTCTCCCCACCCCCCTCCTCCCCCCACACTTAAAACGCCATAATGTCCTCATTGTGGGAAAGGCGTCACAAGAATAGGTAGAACAACCACAAAAACCACAACAGAACACCTAGCAAGAAAAAGTGGTGGCGACCCGAGCCCACACGGCTCCAACAATAAGATAAACCCAACAAGCACGTACTAGGGGCTCCCCACCAATAGAAAAATCAAGCATGCAACATGGATAAAAAAAATATAACACATTTAAAGGGAGTGGAAAGAAGTTACCTCGAGATCTTCAAATAGAAAACTCTCAATCCACGATCCAAGAGAATCAAGCATAGGGTTAGTGTTTAGACCCGATTTCGTGTCTAAATACCGCCTAATTCCTTAGGCTTTTGACTTGTTTCGTAGCTTATTTTAATAACTTTTAATGCGTTTTGGTTATTTTTGTAGTTTCCGAAGTTTTTACTCAAAACGATGCTAAATGGGCCAATTTTGCACCAATCTTGGGAATCCCGAGATTCCCTAAGATTCCCCGAGCCCTGGTCGTGTCGAAGGCAGCGGGATTAGAAGGGCCGATCATGTCGAAGGCAGCGAAAGTGGAAGCAACTGTTGAAGAGCACCCTGAAGAATACCTGTGGCCGAGATAGACCGTGGCCACGGTCATGTTAACCGTAGCCACTGTGTGATTGAGCCAATGCCTAAGGAAGGAGACATTGCCACCCGAGATGGACCGTGGTCACGGTCAGTCTGACCGTAGCAACGGTAAGATCACCACCCTGCCCAAGGAAGAAGTTGGCCGAACAAGACCGTGGCCACGGTCTCCCATGACCGTAACCACGGTGGTGCGAAGGAGCGAAAAGTTGTCAGCCCTAATCACCCAGACCGTGCCCACGGTGCATGGGTACCGTTCCCACGGTGCTGCGAAGCAAAGAGAAGTTTTGCCTGCCTTACGCAGGACCGTGGCCACGGTCACCTTGACCGTGCTCACGGTCCCCTGCGGGACACTTTTGTTTGTAGTGTAAAGTGATGAGTTTTCAGTAACAACCTCAGTTACTATTTAATGTATTTAGGTCATAGACTTTTTTCAAGCAGCTTTTATCTATCTTTTATCATACTTTAGCATTTACTTTATCACATTTTAAGCTTTGGATTAGAGTGATCAGTGAAGATCTTTACTGAGATTATTGGTTCTTGTATTAGATTCTCTTGAGTTTTATTGGAAGTTTGAAGATTATTCTCAACTTTGGAGCATTGGAGCTTTATTATTCTGGAGTTTTCTTCTTTGTCATCACAATCAATGAGCATTTCTTAACCTTTCTCTCTCTAATTTACTGTTTATTTATTAATCTCTGTTTTTGTTATTATTGGCATTGTTGGTATTGTTGAACGTTTATTGTCATCTTGTTTACTCTTTTAAGCATGAATGAAGTTATTGATGTTATTATCATGTTAGTTAGGATGTTTAGTGGCTAGAACCCTAATGGGTTAGGGAGATACTAAGGGTGTGAATGGGTAATTAGGTTTGGTTAGCAATTTTAGTGAGTAACTAGTTAGGAAATCAATTTCCCAATCCTATCCTTCCCTCAAGTGGGATGTATTTGGGTGCGAAAGCATCCCGAATACATCCAACACTCGTTGGGAGGTAGGAATTAGGATAGTTAGTATTCTAGTTCACGAAAGCGAATAGAAACTAACTAGGAAATTACGTTCCTTGAACTCCCCCGGGTCTGTCGATGGACTTTGGGGAAGTTAATCCGGACTATCCTTGAAAGAGGAAGCCCGGTGGGTATTTTCTAACGGAGTTACCATTTGATTTCCCCTTCTCGTTACTCTCTTGTTGCGAAACCCATTTCCTTATTCCCGTTTGCATCCCGAAAGTCTCCCAACACCCATTGTCTCACCTTTTTGACCAAACCTAGTGTGTTTGTACTGTTTTTACCCTGAATTCTATCATCCTTTCATGATCGTAAACCTTACCTAGAGTCAAGTAGTTGCAGCTAAGGCCCCTAGCTCCTTGTGGAAGAACGATAAAAACCGAGGTCCACAAAACCACATTACACAAAATGGCGTCGTTGCCAGGAAGCAAGCGCACCTAGCTTAGCTCTTTGTCTTTAGGTCGTTTAAGATCATTTCACTGCTAGAGATTTTGTTATCCTTGGTTATTGGAAATTTGATTCTTCTGTTTGTTCCTTTTGTGCATGCGGACTCGATCTCGACGAGGCCAAACTCCTATAACTCCACCGAATCCGAATCCGAATCCGGAGAGCATTATTCGCCAAGCTAACGCCGGCTCGAGACGAAGAAGACAACAAAGGGAGCGAGAGACGATCGAAATTCCAATGTCTGACGGAGAGCAAGATCCACCCCGTACCTTAGCATCATATTCCTTACCATCGTCGGGTACGGGAGCCGATCCCATCATATTTCCAGAATTACCACCGAACGCATCGTTCGAGTTCAAGCCATATTTGTTGGAGATATTTGAGAACACTCCGTACCATGGAGGAGAGCATGAAAATCCTATTGACCACATCAACAAGTTCGAGCAACGCATCGGCTTCGTACAAATGAATGGAGTTTCCGCCGAATACATGAAGCTGAAGTTTTTCCCTCTTACTTTGAAAGGGAAAGCACTATTATGGCTCAACACGTGTCCGCCTGGAACCTATTCTACATGGGATGCCCTTAGTCGCAACTTTCTTCAAAGGTTTTTCCCCAATGATGAGACGTGTCGGTTGAGGCAAGCCATCATGAGCTTCAAGTAAGAATCCGATGAGTCGTTATTCGAAGCATGGGGGAGATTCAAGGTTCTCCAACGGAGGTGTCCACACCACAATCTTGAGGATTGGTTATTATTGCATCATTTTTATTCCGGACTGAGTAGCTCTTTGCGAGAATCCATCGATCATGCCTCGGGGGGCATGTTCCTTAAGAAGACGGCAGAGGAAGCAAACTTATTTCTTCACGAGTTATCTCAAAACTCTCCTCATTGGGGAGGTGGTCGTGGTCAAAGAGATGGTCCTCCTCTAGAAAGCAATCCTACTAATAAATTTCTCATGAATGTCGTTTTGGAGATGCAACAAAAGTCAGCTTTGGAGGAAACCACGAGGCAAGTAAAGGCAGCTCAAGAAGTACCTATGCTTATTCCGGATGCCCGAGTTCTTGTATGTGATTTTTGTGGAGGGCCACACTCTTTGAATCGATGTGAAGAGTATCAAGCCGAGCAAGTCCAAGCCATTTATCCCAACAATAACCTCTCTTATACCAATCAAACCCCCATTCGTCCTCGTGGGAATTACGCCTACAACCAACAAGCTCCACTAAACCAAAACCCACCCCCCGGTTTCCCAAATCAAAATCGCCGCCAATACCACCAAAATCCCCACCAAAATCCTCACCAAGGTCAATCTTCCCAAGCACCCAAACCACCACAACAAGAAACCATTGACCAAACCCTTCAAAAGTTGGCTTTATCTCAAGAAAAGATAGCCCTATCTCAAGAAAAGATGGCCTTAGATTGAGAAAGAGACCAAACTCGCATCAAGAACCTCGAGTTACTATTGGCTCAATTGGCACAACAATCTCAACCTATCCAATCTTTGCCTATCCAACCCAAACCAAATCCGAAGGGACAACTTAATGCTATTACATTGAGGAGTGGTAAGGAGATTGATGGCCCTAGGATGGTGGGAGAGGAAGTCTTGGGTGACAAAGAAGGTGATGTGGTAGATGTCTCGGAGGAGGAAGATTTGATGGAGAAGCGGGAAAGTGAGTTAGTCTTGGGTGAGGAAGTTGATGGAGTACATGAGGAGGAGTTGGAAGAATTTAGTAAGGAAAGAGAGGAGTTGGAGAAGTTAAGGAAAGGGAAAGGAAAGATGGTGGAAGAAGAGCCAATCCAAACTATTGAGAAACCAAAGCTACCGCCGGTCCCTTTTCCCGAGCGGTTAGCAAAGCCAAATTCTGATGCAAAGTTTTCAAAATTCATTGAGATGCTCAAGAAGCTTCAAGTGAACATTCCATTTCTTGATGCCGTTTCTAAAGTCCCGTCCTTTAACAAGCATTTGAAGGAGCTTCTCACGAGCAAGAGGAGGATTCAAGAGAAATCTACGATCCATTTGACAGCGGATTGTAGTGCAATTATTGATAACAAATCACCGGAGAAGTTAGAAAATGGGCTTTGCAGCTTTTCGAGATCCAAACGGGAACAAGAGAATGGGTTTTGCAACAAGAGGGCAATATGGAAGAAAATCAAGTGGCAGTTTCGTTAGAAAATACCAACCGAGCTTCCTCTCTCGAGGATAGTCAGGATTAACTTCCTCAAAGTCCACCACGGACCCGGAGGGTTAATGATTTCCCTAGTTAACCTCCTTCCACTTTCGTGGGTGAGCATTAACTATCCCAACTCCAACCTTCCAACGCAAGTGTTTGATGTATTCGGGAGCTTTCGGACCCAAATACACTCCACTTGAGGGAAGGATTGGGGTGGGAAATTAATTTCCTAACTAATTGCTCACTAAAGTTGCTAACCCAAACGTAATCACCCATTCACACCCTTAATTACCCCATAACCCATAGGGTTCTAGCCACTAAATATAATCACTAAACTAACAAACATCCAGACCAACCCTAAGCATGATTTCTATCATCAAACAACAAGCAAAAGCAAAACAATACAATTAAGAGACAATTAAAGATGCAAGCAAGGTAACTAACAGGCAAGTAAAGTAATTAGCAAAGTAAAGTAGAGTTGAGGAAATAAAATACTTATCAAATGCTATAAAAGAGCAAAGAAGAACAAGGGAAAGGATGATCCAAAGCAATCTCTCAATTGTTGAATCCTCCAATCTTGATTACAAACTAAAATACACCAAAACCCTAGATTAATCTAGGCTAATCTCTCTCTAATCAAACCCTAATCTCACTCTACAACTAAGATGAAATGCTCAAAGTCCAGTCCCCCCTAAAATCGTAGCTTGGGGCATACAAAGCATGGTAGTTAGATGAAACGCTGTCGTTCTAAGCCGAGCAAAAACGTGCAATACCCAGGTGGTCGCAGGCGCGACCAGCACCGTCGCGGGCGCGACCCAGTGAAACCACCCAGGCGATTCCAGTGTTGGAGAGGTAGCCAGCGACACTTAATAGTTCGCGGGCGCGATCTCCATCTGACCGGAACATGTCGCGGGCGCGACATCTAAGGTAGCAGGCGCGACCCTGTTCTGGCAAGCAGGGGTGATCGATGTACAAGCTGTGTAGCAGGCGTTACACTACCATTAGAGGGTGTGACACCCAGCTGTAACGAGTGCGACGACTTGTGTAACCCGCATGACACTTCCTGCCTCTCTTCCCCTATCTTCTTTCCTTGGCTGTAATGCCCGCTACAGAGGTTGTAGCGGGTGTTACACCCCTGATCTGCTTCAAATTTGGGGAAGATGATCCCGGGTCGACTCCACCTCGGTTCTCAGCTCGGCTTGGCTCGGAAAAACGCTCGGGATTCCCTAAAAAGCCTCATTTTAGTCCATATTCCTTACATTTGCTCCAAAAGTACGAAAACCTACAAAACAACTAAATAGCTAGTAAAAACAATGAAAAAGACTTGGAATCGAGCAAAAATAGCAAGTAAAAACGTGTTATTTAGGCCCAAAAATGGCACTAAACATATTTGAACAAGAAAATCCAGACACTCGTGTCTACAAGCTTCAGAAGGCCCTTTATGGGCTCAAGCAAGCTCCCAGAGCTTGGTATGAGAAACTAAGCTCCTTTCTCCTAAGAAATGGATTCTAAAGAGGTCTTATAGACAAAACACTGTTCATCAAAACCTCGGGTCAGGATTCAGTTATAATTCAAGTTTATGTAGATGATATTATATTTGGTCCTATTAATGAACATCTGGTGAAGGACTTCTTTGACCTCATGAGCAAGGAGTTTGAGATGAGCCTAGTAGGAGAACTAACCTTCTTTCTGGGCTTATAAATCAAACAAAATGATGATGGCATCTTTCTTAATCAAAGTATGTTAAAGAACTCTTAAAGAAATATGGTCTTGAGAATGCCAAACACTGCAGCACACCAATGTCCTCTACACTTAAACTAGATAAGGATGAAAATGGTAAGGCCATTCCTGAAAAACATTATTTAGGTATGATTGGATCTCTCCTTTATTTGACCGCAAGTCGCCCAAATATCATTTTAGTGTTTATTTATGCGCTCAGTTTTAAAGTGCTCCTAAAGAAACTCACTTGATTGCTGTCAATAGGATATTGAGATATCTTGCAGGTACCAAGGACCTTGGCCTATGGTATCCTAGAAACAACTCCCTTTACTTCATTGGGTATACAGATGCTAACTTTGCTGGATCTAGAACCGATCGAAAAAGCACCTCTGGAGGGTGCCAAATGCTGGGATTATCTTTAGTATCCTGGCAATCAAAGAAGCAAAATGTAGTTGCCCTCTCCACAGCTGAAGCTGAATACATCGCAGCTGGTGCATGTTGTGCTCAAACATTGTGGATCAAACAACATATGAAGGACCTTGGAGTTGAGCTCTCAAATATTCCAATCAAGTGTGATAACAAGAGTGTCATTCAGATCACAAAGAATCTGGTCCAGCACTCCCGCACCAAGCACATTGACATGCGACACCACTTTATAAGAGATCATGTAGACAAAGGCCATATCACATTGGACTTTGTTCCCACTCAGCAACAACTGGCAGACATCTTCACTAAGGCCCTTCCTACGGAACAATTCATCACTAACAGAAGAGAGCTTGGTATGCTTCAACCTGATGACCAGTTGAGGGGGAGTTAGAGTGCACTCCTCCAGGGGGAGCGAAGGACCTCCACACCCAGGTAAAATTACTTTGACTCAATATGCTCATAAGGCCCTTGACAATCTTGTCCTGGATAGGGATGGCAATGGGGCGGGGAATCCCCGAACCCGTCGGGGCCCCGCCCCGTTCTAGGGAAAAATCCCCGCCCCCATTGGGGATGGGGATGGGGACGTGGACGATTTTCCAAAATCCGCTCGGGGACGGGGCGGGGATGGGTACAAAATTTTCCCCATCCCCGTCCCCATTTTCCCCGCCGGGGTGAATTCCCCGTCCCCATGCCCGAATCCCCATCCTCAAAAATGTTAAAATTACCAAATAACCTTTATTCTAATTTAATACATATATTAATGGGAAGGACAAAGTACTAATTTTCCAATTTATTCTCACTTGTTAATGTATTATTGTTTTATTTTGATTTATTATTACTTGAGCAAGTTAAATACGTTGTATTTTGAACATGTTAAAAACCGGGTTCAATTAAAAACCGGATCCGATTAAAATTTAGTTAAATTTAGGATAGTTTTAAAAAATCCCTGTTGGATCCCCGTTGGGGACGGGGAATCCGCGGGGATGGGGATGGGGCAAGAATCATTCCTCGAAGCGGGGATGGGGACGGGGATGGGGATGAGTTTTGGGAGCGGGGATGGGGACGGGGGTATACTCCCCCATTCCCGATCCGCCCCGTTGCCATCCCTAGTCCTGGAACCACGTTGAGCAGTCTTATATCAAACCTTGGAAATTAAGTCACTCGGACAATTCTCTCAATAACTACTTTGAATTACTGAGTTTTTCAAAAAATAAATTCAAAAGGGAGATATTTTCATTCAATTTTTTCCTTAATTCACTCATTTCCTTTCTCGAAACCCTTCCCTTTTACCAAAAATCTTTTGAAAATCTTTTGTCCTCTCCCTCCATATCAATGCCAAATCATCATTAATCTCAACTGTCCCCATCAATTCTCCCCCTTCCTTTTTCGAAAACTCATCCTTCCCCCTCTTCGCCTTAATTAACTCCTCCTTCTATGGGTGTGCGTCGATCCAAACCCGGACCAGACCGGACCGAATTAGCTCAACCCGAAGACCGAATTTTTACAAAATAATAGACCGGGACCGGACCGAGTTCAGTTTGGATTGGACCGGACCGGACCGAGAAAATAGATGGCCCGATCCGACCCGGACCGATTGGACCGTTTTCTTTATGTGTCAAAATGACTTTTAAGTACAATAATTAATATTTAAAAGAAATAATATAAATGTAAATAACTATGAGATCCGCTCCTACATCGCAATGTCTTAAGCAAAATACAAAGCCTAAATGAACAAAAACAACTAACATTTAATATTCAAAAATCAACCAAAATGAACTAGTTCAAGAGAGTCCAAAATTTTCAATTTGCATTCTAATTATTATTGCAACTTGATGCTTTTGCCTTCAATTTTTCTTCCTCTTATGCTTGTGTACTTATTCCTGTGTTCGAGCGTGTCCAAAATCTTTGATTTGCTGCAAGTTTGGAAACCAAAATCAAACTTATTATTTTTTTAGCGTGTCTGACATTGTGCATGTAATGAAAACCAATTTCTATATTACCTGTTTAATCGTTTGTGACAAAGACAATTTCATCTTCCAATGGATTCTTTTGAATCTTCTCCACTTCTACGAATAGGTTTAAAAAAACACAAGGACAACAAATGAGAGAAATAAATATATGAGTTAAACTTTCAATATTAAAAATAGTCATAAATTGTGAAAACTTTAAATAGATACCTTTCTCAAGTTCTTCTAAATCTTGAATGCATTCCTCTATTGTAACTTTTTGTGATGTTGCTCGAAGCCAATCTTGTCCACAAATAAGAGCTTGCACCATCTATTTAATATAAAAATTAATTAAACGGCCATTTATGACATTAGACATTAAAATATAAATATAATGAAAAAAGAAAACTAAAAATTACCTTTGGAGTCAAAGAGCTCCTAAATTGATCAAGATGCCGACCTCCTGCACTAAAGGTTGATTCTGAGGCAATAGTTGATATAGTCACAGCTAATACATCATGTGCCATGCGTGCAAGAATTGGATATCTATGGCAATTATATTGCCACCAAATCAATACATCACATTCTTCACCTTCACCCCATTCTTCGTTTAAATACCTATCAAATTCAGATCTAACATGCGACCCAGTAGACATCTTCATCCTTTTTGCCTTCTCAATACAAGCCTTTCTGAAGCTACTGCCCCCTCCATCTTGAGCAATAGTATTTATTACTGGCTCACTGCTTTGGGGAGCTAGCGGGGCGTATATCTTTCTATAATCATCAAACAAATCATAAGCAACATCTCTTATTGTATTTGACATTATTTCCCCTAATGCCTTTCCATACATGCCCTCTAAAGCTACCTTGACACTTGAAAGTCTCACAGTAGGATCAAGAATGGCACCAATATAAATCAATTTATTCATCTTTTCTATGTCACCCCAATACTTCTCATATTTCAATTTCATGGTAGAAGCCTTAGTTCTAAACTCATAATCAGAGTCGCATTCTAATTTGTTTAGCAAATCAAAGGCTGTACCAATCTCAAAGAAAGCCAAGTTGCTAGTCATATACAATGAACCATGAAAGAACCCTAGAGGGGGGTGAATAGGGTTATGAAAATTTTCTGCACATATGATTACTTATAAAGGACGTTAGGTTCTTAATCTAACTAGATTAAGATTCAATATAATGCAGGAATAAGATAAAGGACAATAGGCGTATATTGAACAACTTCCTTTATTATATTGAAACAGAATGAAGTAATACAACCTGAGATAAATGTCCTTAGGCTGTACACAGAACAGAGCGCCTTGCAGAGGACGCTTCTTATTTTATGAATAACAACACCCACCAAAATCACCCTTTGGTGTTTAAACTCAATCGATCCTAAGTCCGTCTAGGAATCGATTTTACAAGTATCAATCAACCTAAATCCGTTAAGGATTGATTACACTCAACTTCTCACAAACACAAAAACTCGCAAGAACACAAAATAGAAAACACTATTTCTATTTCGAACACCCGATTTCTTCCGTGGAATCGTTAATCTCTTTCATCTTCCAAGTCTTCTATTTATGCTGCTGTTTGGTCGTAAGGAGTCGTTGAAGAATCGTCCAAATCAGATGCTTTTCTTCCTTCCATCCTTGATAACTTCCTTAGATGGCAGTTTCCATATTGATGTTTGACTCTGGAAATTATATCTCTCTCCAAGGTTGTTGATTAGTTCTTCCCTGAAATAAGAAGATAACTATTAATTAATCTAATCAGGAAAGGAATAAAATCCAAATCTTTCCAGAATATATTCCTTATAACTTCCCTGTTTGTTTTTTGCTCCTTTTAGTCTTTCACATCAGAACGTATTCCTTGCTGTTGGTGATAATCATCCTTCCTGTCTTTGCTGAATGTCCTTGCTGCTGGTAAGGCAAACTTCCTTGATCCTGCATAGGCCAATGTCCTTTGCATAGAGGAGGATTCTATAATCATAGAATAAGATGTGAATCTTTCTATGCGCATCATATCTTTTCTAGCCAATTCGAATTTTGGCTTTCATTCAAAACTGATTCAGTGCCAAGGTCCTTGAGCCTGAGTTTATCAATGTCCTTGAGGGGTTCTAACAAACCAGAAACACGAGTAGTCAACTCATAAAATCCTTTCAAAAACACAACCAAACTTTCAATTTTCTTCCAATCATCCTCAGTGGGTGCACCAACAATCTCTGGTTCTCTAAGATCTGGCTCAAAATGAATGCCCAATTTTGAAAATATTGTTTGAAATTTCAGAGCTGTATCCAACATTAGGTAAGTAGAGTTCCACCTCGTGGGCACATCAAGTGATAATAATGCCTTGCTCTGAATATTAGACTTTTGAACAAGTTCTTTAAATCTATGAAGTCGTGCTGGAGAATTCTTAACAAATTTCACAGTGGCTCGAACTCTTTCAATAGATTTCATGTTAGACTTAAGACCATCCCGCACAACAAGGTTAATTATATGTGCAATGCATCTCATATGCAAATACTTTCCATCACCAACTATTTTCATAGTCCGCTTCAAATAATCACACATAACACTATTAGAGCCAGCATTATCAACAGTCACAGTAAATAGTTTGTCAAGAAGACCCCAAGAATCCAAACAATCATGAATAGCTCTACCAATTGCCTCACCCTTATAGCTGGAAATAGGACAAAAGTTCAAAATTCTTTTATGTAATTTCCAATCATTATCAATGAAATGAGTTGTGATGCACATGTAATTAATTCTTTGGTTTGATGTCCAAGTAATAGTAGTGACACTGACTCGTTGACATAATGTGCTCAATATTTCTTTCAACTTGCCCTTTTCAATCATATAAGGTTGATAACAATCAAGACCCACAGTAGTACGTGAAGGAATATGGAATCTAGGACAAACAACACACATTAAGTGTCGAAAACCAACTTTTTCCACATGTCTAAATGGTAGTTCATCTACTATGATCATATAAATCAAGGCTTCCCTAACTTCATCCGAATTAAGGCTCCAATTTTTCAACTTAGCCTCATTGCCTTTATTATCAGCTGGTTCACATACTAAATCTGTCTGTTTTCCCTTACCCTTAGAGCACGTACAGTGCTGAACGAGAGCCTTGGAATTTTCAGTGGAATTCCCACTTAATTCTTGCACCGTGGAACGAAAATTTGGAGGAACATGAGATAGAACGCTGTTGCGTTCTGGAACATTGCTTAACATAAAATAATTTTTTAATAAATTTTTAAATTCAAAAAGGACAAGTGCATATATATATTCAATAATAATTATATATGTATTCAGTATTTGTATTCCTTTCGGAAGTCCATACTTGGAGACTTATTTTACTGAATATATAATTTTCAAATATATTAGATCTTGTGTATCTGAATTTGGTAAATTCAATCAATATCATATTTGGATGAAAAATCTATCACCAAACTTGATTTTTCATAGGTCCGATAAATTTAAATATTTGGGTCTGACCAAATTTTATCAACTTTATTTTTTATTTTTGAGAAAAAAAATATGTTGAATAATAATATCTTATTAAACTTCACAAAATATTGACATTAAAAATTTTGACCATAAATTTCTCAATATATACAATGAGTTGATATGTAAAATTATCACTATTAGATTTGTAACGAAAAATACTATCATAAAAGTATAATATTACAATTGTTAATAACATATTACGTAATAAATTATCAATCAAAGAGTGACGTTGGAGACCGTGCAAGTCAAAATTATAACAATTAATATGGAACAGAGGGAGTATGTAAGAAAGAGGGGTCTATATTAAATATTATTTTAAAATAAAAAGGTGGAATGAGTTCTTAATGGTTGTAGAGAAGATGGAATAAAGTTCCAAAAATTAGGAATTTTATATGATGTGGAAGGGTGGACCCCCACAAGAATTCTAACATTTTGGAATGAACATTGTATATGATCTTAGTCTGATTCTTTGGATTCTTTTCACATTTAAGCCAATGGTTCCTCAAATTTTTGTTTCCAACACGACTTGAATCACAAGCAAAATTAGCAATCTTACAGCATTTGCACTCAGCCCGAATTTCACCTTGAGCAGTACCATACCTTGCGTAATCATTCCAGTACTCAACCTTTCTTTTTCCCTTGTTTGTTAGGTAGACGCGTCCATCATCTCTGATAGGATTGGTATGTTCAGGTAAGTTTTGAGCATCTACATCAGCTTCATCGTCGCTACTAGATATGTCATTGACAATTTTTTATGGAGAACTCGACATTTAGCATTAACCAAAATAAATTAATAATTAAATATGCATACAATATTCGTATAATTTCATATTTTTTATTGCAATTTCTAAAATCAATCTTTAAACTAGTTCGTTAACTAAATTAATAGTATACTATTTATGTTTTAAAGCCTACTAGCGTTGTATATCCAGTACGATGCACGTGAAAATTTTCATTATTTATATGTAATTTGTTTTCTAAATTTAAATAATAATTAAATATTAATAAAACAATTATACAACAATTATACTCTAATTATTTTTAGATTTTCTTCGTACAAATTATCCCCAAAATTAATTTAGACAATATAGTAGCGAAGAATATTAAAATCTATATTTATTTTCAATATTGTCTTAGTTACATATAATAAATGACAGTAGTAATTTTTATTAGTCAATTTGTATAAATGCAAGCAACTTTATTTGTCACATAAAATATTTATCAATAACATGCAAAAAAAACCACTTAATCTTAAACATCGAAATAAATTATTGAGATAATAGAACCTATGTGTATGCATTATATGTTGTTGGAAAATTATTTCCATTAAATAAATATAAAATTTTTGATAAGAATAACTAAAATAAATAAGTCAGAGAAATTATGAAGCATTGCTATTTAGTAGTAAATACTTAATAATCACAAAATCAAAAATCATTATTAATATTAAAATTTAAGCATATATTTATCATCATTCACAACATCATTCAATACAAAATTGTACTACTTTTATTTATAACAAAGAGAGATAATTTTACATTTTTTTTATCATAATGTTAACAATAACTTTTTCTTTATAAAATTCTAAAAGAAAACATAAAACAATAATACTAACCGAAGTAAGAACACAAAAATCATTAAACTTAATAGTAGATGAAGACAAATAGTCAAGGAGACAAGGATATTAACTTACTGATTGAGTAATATGATCAAGATTTACGCCGTAGAAAATATTGTAGCAATATACGAAGCCTCTCGATCGAAATAGATTAAGATGACCCTTCAATTCAATTTAATAAACAAATTACCGTTTACTATGAAACCTAAACCCATGGCCATATATTATATAAAGAGACAAAAAAATTTAGTGTTAGGATATCCTTTGATTGGGAAATTAGTGTTTTATTTCTTTTTGCCTTATGCCTTTTTAATTAGTCTCCATGATTCATCAATATCACTAGATTAGGCACAAATATCAAATAATTTATTCCATATATACCCCTAAATATTGTAGAGGAAGATTCAAAGAGAGAAAAGGAAAAGGGGAGTTGCGAATGAAAAATTATGGAATAATAAAAAAAATGGGGTTTGGAGAGAAAAGGAAGAAAGGAGCATGGAAAATTATGGAATAAATCAATCATTCAGGGGGTGTTAATACAACTCCCATGTTTGTTTTATGGGAATGAAAAAAATGAGCAATTGGAAATGGGAATAGAGACCCTCAACTCCCACCAATCTATTACCAGGGGGAGGGGTGGTAATTGATACTGGAAATTCATAAATCATCTTAAATACCAATATTATCCTTGTACTTAATTAATATTACCAATACTACCTCCACTCTATTCAAATTAATCAAGGATATTTTAGTAAATGTGCGTCTATTCCCAATTCCACCTCTACTTTGAATTACCATGTAACAAACGAAGAGTTTGAGAGTTCATAAATTAATTCTTATTTCCATTCCACTAATGAATTCTCATTCCCATTGTTAAATCTCATTCCTATTCCCATTCCCATTAGATACCAAACGTGCAGTCAATTACAAAGTGGGGTTCGGACTAGCAGAAGAATTAAGGAAAATTTATGGAATATGCATTAATTCCATTTCGCAGGCATGTCATGTTACCGACTAAAGATTGATGCTACGCCTATATTAAAAGATGAAGCTTTGAATAAATTTCCCAACCAACCACAAATAATGCACTGTTTAATGCACTGTTCAGACACTGACTTTATTAGCTTCAATTTTGAACTTTATATAATATATAATGGAAAAGTACGTGGCATCACTGAATTATGCGAGGAGATTAAAAGTCGGTAATTCTACCAATCAGATTGCAGAAATATTTTGTATATATTTTTTATTTTTCATAAATTAAAGCAGTTACCAAGCAGCCATATGCAATTCCCCGTAAAATTAATGTCACGTTTTCTGCTCTCTCTTAAACTGACACGCTCTCTCTCTCTCTCTCTCTCTCTCTCTCTCTCTCCTGCTCTACTCTCTGCGAGGATGATGGCGGAGTTTGAGACCCCACGTTCCCTGCTCTCTCTCTCTCTCTCTCTCTCTCTCTCTCTCTCTCCTGCTGTACTCTCTGCGACGATGGGAGGAAGACGAAAGAGTTTGACAGGTCTCAATCTGAGCCTCCATTGATGCAATGTTGTGCTTTTTGTGTTTTGTTGTTTTGTTTTGTAGCAGAATTAGGTTGGGCGTAGGAGTTTTCGAAGTCTCGATCTGAATCAAACTTTCATGAGACCTCTCGAAGGTGCCTACAATGGCATCCACTCGAGCCTCCATTGATGTAATGTTGTGTTTTGTGCGTTGTTTTGGAGCAGACACCGAAAGGCATCCGTAGAAAAGGGCATCAATATTTTCAACCACCGTTAGATATGTCAGGTATCTCTCTCTGCTTGACAGGTCGCTCTCCAGTCTTCAATTAATCTGTTAATCTTCAACTAATCTGTTAATTTGTTTTATTTGGGGTTTATCAAAGTGCTCATCTTCTACTTTTTTTCCTCCTTTAAGGGCATCTGAGCATGTCTTTCGACTTTTAGGTTGTGTGTGTGGGTTTTCTTTTCTTTTTTTTTTTTGGGGGGGGGGGGGGTTGGCTCCATTTGTGATCGCTTTTGATGGTATTTGTAGACGCAACACTTTAGAGGAATGCTGAATTTGAACGACACTAGAGCATTGATATCATGGGTTGAAGTTGGAAAACATTTTCATTGTATATATTAATGAAGTTGGGAATCAGCCCATAACCACAAGACAAATCTCAGAGTATATATTAATGAAGTTGATACAGAAAGATGAGACCAAGAAGCCTCAAACAACCGTCCAAAGTATAAGAAAACAGAGATGTATAACTTATAAAGGAGATGGAATAAAGAAGGGAGATATACCCACTACAAAGGCATGACAACTCATGTGAAAAAAAAAAGACATTCTCAGTGTGACAACTTCTTGCAATTTCAAGATGAAAATGGATAGAAATGACAGCTTTGGTGGCATCAAGAATAATGCAACTGTCATGCAGATGGTTTTTCATTGCAGACATTTATTACTTGGGAAATACACATGTGTTGTGTAGTTGGAGGGGATTTTCATGATTTTTCTGCTGGAAAATTAATGATTCAAGATGGTTACATTGACATTTTTTTTTATAGGGCTTGAAGTTTGAGTTTTGCTTACTGATGCGGCTAGCAAACATTTTATTAAATTCTATTAAATTCTGCCTCTATGTGGTTCTCTTATGTTGGGCTATTAGGCTTATATCTTGCTCCAGCAAGTTTTTGTCAAGTTTTCATTTTTGTTTCAAAACGACCATTTGGTTGAAAATATAGACAACACAACCTAAGGATAAGGATACTTTGCATTGGGTTTTCTATATTAATGTTGGTCTAATAGTGCATGAACAATGGCTATTGGACTTACGGTTTTATATTATGATATGTTAAGTCAATACTTGGTGTAGCCTTTTGCTTTTTTACTTTAGTATTTCTCCCTTTCTACTTTTGAACAATGTCTCAACTTGGTTGCCACTTGCCACCTACAATTGTACGACTGATGAGTGTGATTTATATATATGTGAACTTGGATAATTTGGAATTAATTTGGGTAATTTTCAATAGGGAAATTGGATTCTAATAATACGAACTTTTGGCCATATAAGACTTATTAATACGAACTTTCGATTTGGTTCTGAATAATATGAACTTTGACCCCCTGTTGCCCCCAGTAACACACTATCGAGTTACCCTTTTCTTGACTCATCGGGGAAATGAGCTGGCGGTGGCGGCACAATTTTTTTTTTTTTAATTTTTATGTTTGACCATGCTATGTCACCCATTGACTTAAAAAAATTGCCACGTCAGCACCCTCTCTCTTTCTCTCTCCTCTCTCTCTCTCTCCTCTCTTCGTCATTCCCATTCTTTTTCCAGCTCTTCTTCTTCTTCTTCTTCTTCTTCTTCTTCTTCTTAATCACATCCCATCTATCCAACATAACCACTGAGCCTCCCATCTCCAATTTCCATGACATTTCTGAACCAATGGGCTGGGTGAACAGCAACATAGCAAAGCCATTCGGCAGCTACCTCCCTGAAAGAAGCGAGCTGCGGTGATCGCCGGTGGGTTTTACTCCGGTGGTCATTCTGTCGAGGAGTTTCAGTAGAACCCCAGGTGCTAATGCCGCCATTTTCGAAGCTCGAGAAGTTATTGATTTCGCCGAAAAACAGTGAATTGGGGGGAAAAGGAAGATTTTTGCAACACTTTGGAGCGAAAATGATGGGGTTTTTGAGTGTTTGAGGATGTCAAATCAGGGGATTTTTAAAGGATTTTTGGGAGTGATTGATTTCGATTAGAAATAGTGAATTGGGGCAAAAACGGGGTGAATTGGGATGCCGTGAAAAGAATTTTTCCCTAATTTGGAGAGATGAATTGGGATTTGAATCCAGGAATAGAAGACAGAGAGTGAAAAGGTGAATCTTTTAGGGTTTAAGGATGTCAAATCAGGGGTTTTTTAAAGGGATTTGGGAGTAATGATAGGGTTTTTCTTTTCAAGAATGTTCAAAGAAGTTTGGAGATTACCGTTAATGGCGATGGAGGGAAAATGAAGGTGTTTTTGTTGGTGAGGTGAGGTAGTAGCTGGGTAATGGTAACTATACAAGAGATGAAAGATAGAGAGAGAGAGAGAGAATGAGTTTTGTTTCAGAGAGATAATAGTAGTTTGGAGATGGGAGGCTCAGTGGTTGTGTTGGATGGATGGGGATGTGATTAAGAAGAAGAAGAAGAAGAAGAAGAAGAAGAAGAAGAAGAAGAAGGGGAAAAAGAGCTGGAAAAAGAATGGGAATGACGAAGAGAGGAGAGAGAAAGAGAGAGGAGAGAGAAAGAGAGAGAGAGAGTACTGACGTGGCAATTTTTTAAGTCAATGGGTGACATGACATAGTCAAACATAAAAAAACGTGCCGCCACCGCCAGCTCATTTCCCCGACAAGTCAAGAAAAGGTTAACTCGGTGGCGTGTTACTGGGGGTAACAGGGGGTCAAAATTCATATTATTCAGAGGAAAATTGGATTCTAATAATCCCTACTTTCACCAATTGGACAATGGTGGACCGTACTTTCACTTTGTATTCTGGTGGTCCAAAAAAAAATAAAATTGGATTGTAGTGGGATATTTTCGAGAGAATCATAGATTTTGTGTTGTATTTGATTCAAAACTTAGTATAACACTTTACAATGATTTTTAATGAATTTACAGCGTTTCTCCAATTTTGTTTTCATTTTTTTTACTATTTTTTACGTTTTTTTTCACTTTTATTATTTTTAAAAAAGCATAATAATTATTCGGAGTCTCAAAAAAATAATTTAAAAAATGTTTTATAAACTACAATTCATTAACTTTCTAGGGGCAGGAACGAAAAAAAATAAAAACAATATAGTGTAGGAATGAAAAAAAATAAGAAGAATGTGGAGGTGGATTTGGTATCACTACAATCCAATTTTATTTTTTTTCGGACCACCATAATACAAAGTAAAAGTACGGTCAACCATTGTCCAATTGGTGAAAGTAGGGATTATTAGAATCCAATTATCCTTATTCAGAACCAAATCGAAAGTTCGTATTATTAAGTTTTATATGACCAAAAGATCGTATTATTAGAATCCAATTTCCCTTTTCAATATGTTAGTATTATTTTATACTTGAATTCTCATTTTATGCTTGGTTGAAGTTAGGTATATTTTTATAGGAAATTTGAGAAGAATTGAAGAAATCAAGCTCAAATCAAGTATTCAAGTCAAAATGGATCACAATTAGGAGAAGAAATCCACTCCAAGCCCAACGACACTTTTTTTTTTGTTTTCTTTTCTTTTGTCACCTATTCTTATCTTTGTATCTTAACATTAACTTAGACCTATGAAAAAACAATTGCAAAAAAGAATTTAGGCACTATCAATTTTTTAAATGGAAATTTCTTTGTTTTGCTTTGGTGAGAGATTCGTATGAATTGATTTGTATTTTTTTTATTGGAATAATATACAATTATTTTTTTTAAATTGACTATCTATGCTTTTTTCTATTATAATTTGTCTGTATATTTGTACTTCTATTATCAAACAACTACTTTTCATACATCGTGCATTGCACGGTTTTAAGACTATCCAAAAGTAACTAATTTAGGTAACTCCGTGCATCGCACGGGTTGAGGCCTAGTATTTATAACTATTAACTAATATTTATTTATGGAATATGCACAACACTATTCGACATTGTCAGTATCAAGAAAAAGATTGTTGAGAATAAACCGGTCTCATCGGCCCAACCCAATTTTTTTTGGGGTTTGGACCGGACCGACCTGAAAACCCGAGATAAAAAAATATCATGGACCGCAGACCGGCCCGATCATAACCGGGTCGGTCCGATCCGGGTAGAGGGTTTTTCCGGTCCGGACCGGAATATGCACACCCCTACCTCCTTCCCAAAACTGACTCTCTTTCTCTCCTCACAACCGTTTTTTTAAATCCTACCCTACCTTCTTCACCACTCACCTCTCCATCACAATCACCACCATCCATTTCCCCTCTTTCACTTTCCTCCACTACGAAGAAGAGACCAGCCCAGAAAACCACTGCCCCATCTAGACCTGTCAATTCGGTCGGGCGGGCGGTTTCGGGTCGGTCGTATATCGGGTTCGGGTAAATACGGGTCGGGTGTATTTCGGGTTCGGGAAAATACGGGCGGTGTATTTCGGTTTCGGGTCAACCCAACGGGTTATGATTGCGACCTTTTCCGTTTTTTCTTTTTCAAAAATGATATATAAATACTACTTTTTGTACAATATACATAATAAAATATGATTATCGTCTAGTAACGATAGATAATTATAACTATTTTAACTTAAATAAGAGAAATAATAAATAAATAAGTTGTGCTTATAGTTTAACAGTTAAAAATTTCAATGCAAAGTCACAAATTTTAATAAAGTTCAACTTAAAAAGTTAAATTTTCGGGTCAAACGGGCGGGTCGGGTTTGACTCGCTAATTTTCGGGTTCGGTATACTTCGGGTTTAGTTCAAAAAATCGTGTTCAAAACCCAGAAATTTCGGGCGGGTTCGGGTCGGGTTATCGGGTCGGGTCAGAAACTGCCAGGTCTAGCCCCATCCCTACCAACCGGAGTTGCAAAAAGACTTCGGTCCTGCAAAGCTTCTCCCAGTCCACACGATTCAACTCACTCCCACTCCTCTTCTTCTGAGCCCGTCCCCATTCCTCCTCAACCTCCCTCCACTCTGGCTCTCTCTCTCGAGAGCAAAAACTTGAAAAACTGGCAAACCTGGTAATTCTCTGCTGTGAGAATGTCGACCTCGACCCTCTCATGCAAATCTTTCCATCCTTTACTGTCCTTAAAGACCTCGGCTGCACTGCCTTCTTCAACTGCGAACCGGTAATCTATCCATCACTTGTTCTCCAATTTTATGCTAATCTTGTCCCAAATTCGAGTCGATCTCTACAAACCTCAGTTTCTAGTGTTAACATCTTTCTCTCCCCAAACCAAATTGAACGCATCTTAGGTCTTTCCTTTGACCCCACCAAACCGCCTCTATCACTGTCGTCTGACCCAAAACAAGAGTTGCATCGACTCTTTGCTCACCCTTCTAAGACCAAAAATACCCAATACATAGGTCTCACTTCAGAAGCTAGGTTTCTCTACTACACTGTTGTTCGCACAATTCTTCCAAGAGGCACAAACAAAGAAACAATTAATGAAGCCTGCGCCTCTCTCCTTCTGAATGTCCTCACTGACCACCACCCCGAACTCGGGAAAATGGTCATTCAGCACATCATTCAAGCTGCCAGTTCATTATCTGGGCCTTACCTTATGGTAACCTCCTCACAAAGGTATTTCAAGCCTGTCGAGTCCCAAAAATACAATATAAAACTCACTAATTATAACTAAATGCTAAAAATGTGAAGTTTAAATCCAAAAGGCCAAACTGTGAACTTCATCTTGAAATTGTCAGAAATATGAAATTCACCTTTAAATGGTCAAAACTGTGAAGTTCAACTTGGGCTTTGTACTTGGGCCTTTGACGTGGATTTGGGCTCTCCCTAGGACATGTGGACGTCCTATTGGAACAAGGAGCACAAGATTTGGGTTGGCCTTTGGGCCTCCACAATGAATTCTTCTCCTTTGGCCCGTCCTACCTCCTTGTAATTGAATTGGGCCTTCTTTTTTGGACTTGGCGTGAAGAACAATGATGGATTTCCATCATTCTCCATGAATCTTGGGTCTCCAAAGGCGAGCCCAAGGTTTTGTGAATCTCCATTTTCTTCCATGACCCTAGGGTCCCCAAAAGTGAGACCTAGGCTAGGCAGATTTATTTCAGGCGTGGGCTGAAATACATCATTCCCCCCTTGTTGGAAAAAGTTTGTCCTCAAACTTGATTGGAGGAATGAGATCTTCTTATTGGTTGAGTGGGGCTAGCCTCCATTATCTTCAATGAATCTAGGATCCCCAAAAGTGGAACTGAGGCTAGGAGAATTTCCCACAATTAGGGGACGACCCTATTGAAATAGTACATCTCCAATTCCAACTCCAGAAGCATCACACTCGATCTCAAAACTTCTTATCAAAGCTTGGTAGGGCTAGGACAGGTGCGGTGCAGAGTTTATCCTTGATGATATCGAGCACTTGTTGGGCCGCTAGAGTCCATGAGAACTCCTTGGATTTCAATAGCTTGGTCATAGGAGATAAAATAGTGCTGAAATTCTTCACAAACCTCCTACAGAAAGAGGCCAAGTCGGGGAAGCTTCGATCATCATAAATACTAGTTGGAGTAAGCCTCTCCTTGATAGCTTTGATATTTTCTTCATCAACCCAGATCACTTCAGTCGAAAGTTGGGATGACTCGTAGGTTCCCGGGATTGTTAAGAAAAAAAGATTTGGTAAAATTTGAGGTTTTCACCACATGAAATAAAATTTAATAAAATTGATATTTGTGTGTAAAATAATTAAAAAGCAACGTAGGAGATAATAAGCAACCCTATGTCGACTCGACACTCCGTGGGGGACCATGCCCTCCGGGTCACAGACCCTACAGCTCTATATCCATTTTAACCCAAAATTCTAGCAAAACGTATCATTGTTTTCTCCTTCGTATAAGAATCTGCTAAGAGTTGTTCACCCAACAGACTACCTATCTTGCTAAGACCCTCCTTGCTCCGATATTTCCAGTTTAAAACTGGGAATTTAACATAAACAGGAACTGTAAAATTCTTATTAGGACGTGATGAATCTCCCGACAACCAAGGCTTCAGCAGCAATGGTTTCTTGTCGAAATACACCACATGTCCAATAAGGATTTTATCTCTATCAGCAACAGATGAAAATCTGAATATAAATGAACCTTCCAATCTCCGAACGACTTTATCTAATCCCACAGATCCCAAAATTCTCCTATCAAACATCTCCGTAACTCAACAAAGGTGGTCTAGCGCCACAAACTCAACAAAGAAGAAAAAGGAGAAAGAAAAAAGAAAAAAGGGAGGATTAGATAAAAAGAAGGGAGAATGAGAAACTAGAGCCATGCGCGCACACAGACACACACAAAATAAAATAAAAAAATACTCATAAGCACTTTGATTGCATATAGACTTGTGTTGAGAGTGTAAACCCTGTTTGGGTCGTCCATATCTCGAAACATGCTAACAACAAAAAAGAAAAAGAGGATTAAAACAAGAGGAAAGAAAATAGAAAGAAAAAAAGGGAGGATTAGCAAAAAAAAAGGGGGGGGGGGTGAAGAAGGGAGATTGAGAAACCATAGGCAGAAATAAGGATCAGCACACCAGAAAAACCAAATAAGCCTTTTAAAATGATCTCGAGCCTAACGCCTCAAACCTTCACCTCATCATCCATACACCTCACTAAACTTTTCAGCCTTCAATAATCTTCAACAGCCTCCATTAGACTTTTGTAACCTTCAATAACCTTCACAAGCTTTTAATAACCATACATCACTAGCGTATGAACTCGTGAGCGTACATAACCCTTTAAAGTTGTGCTAAAGAACTACGACTGGTCAGATTCCATCTTGGATATGTAGGAGAACCTCCTAGAACCCCGCAGATACTTTTCACATTACAGAACATTCGTCATTGAAAAATTTGGACTTTGAGAGAAAAAAAAAGAGAAAAAAGAAACTAGTTTGAAAACCCCACTCGAGCGGGCTAGGAAAAAAGGAGAGGAAAGTTTGGGTTCTATCATCATCATCTACCCTTCATTTTCCTTCTGACAGACTTGGACATTATTAAGTAGCCATCCGACTTTATCCTATGAGGTGGTTCTAACCCCCTTGACCATCTCTTCCCCCTTCCAAGACACGATCATCCTTAAGCGTCTTCTTATTCCATTCCTTAATCAACCATGTTCCACCATCCTTTTGCCAAACATCTTCCAACCAACCTTTTCGAGCCTTTTCATCTTATTTCACCATTTGAGGAGTTTTTACCTCAATCATTAATGCAAGTATGAGGTTCTTTTCTTAATGTCCATTTTCAACACTCCTCACTGAGGCTCACCTCTCAGCAAGAGCAAAAAAGCCATACACAACAAATTAGTGGCTTATAGGCAACAACATACATGATTATGAACACACTCTGAGACAAGCTACTCTAAATTGGGGCTTGATCTACCCTTGTGACATCGTTTAAGACATTATCGAAGATTGTTTCTAAGAGGGACACTCACTCCCTATCATAAGAGGTCCCAAATCCCCATTCTCATTGACGTCCTAATAGTGATCTCTAACGAAGAAAAGAAAAACAAAAGAAAAAAAGAGAGAAGGAAAAAAAAGAAAAAGGAAGAAAAATAAAAGTAGAAAGGAAAAATATATGCTAACTTGAAAACCCTTTGAGGCGAGTTAGGCAAACAGAGATAAACACAAAAAAAAAAAAACAAAACAAAACTCTTTGTCATAACCAATAATTCATATGGATTGTTTGTATGTTGTTTTTGTCAATTTTCCGCTATATCTGAAGTTGACTTGTGATGGTTTTTATCAATTCATGATTCCCAATTTGGCATTTAGAGTAGTCATAATTCATAACACCAATTTTGTCAGTTTGCCACTGTCTCAAATATTTATATAATGTATTTGTGTTTGTGTGTTGTTTTTTCAGTGAGCAGCAGAGTGTTGGGTGTAATATGGACCATTCTATTTCGATTTTACAATATTATGGCTCAAAAAGAAAACTACTGGAAAGTAGTGGACGAAATGTAGGAGATGACAATGAGGAAACCGAGCAAGTGGGGTTGAAGCTACCCCTGAAAATGTATTTGATTGTAGTACTATTCTAATAGATCTTGGGTTGAGAAAAATGATTTCAGAATATCCCCCTGATCTAAGAGATCAACTATAGAGATATTATATAGCTAAGGGGCTCATCCAACCTTGTGAGTACAATTTTTTTCATCGAAATTGATTGGTGAAAGGCTTTATCTTTTTAAATGTAAATGGTTTGACGATTATGGGACATTGTTGGAATATAGCGAAGATAAAAAAATGTCACCTTTTGCTTATGTTGTTACTTGTTTGCTCACAATCTATTCAATTCAAGGGGATTTCATCAAGGATGGCTTCTCAACCTGGAATAAGATTGACCGATTTAAAGACCACATTGGTGATGTTAATAGCATTCATAACAAGGCTTTGAGAGATTATCAAAACTTGAGGAGGCCTCCTATACTCGTACCTTTATCTTAGAGCCTGTTTTTGGTTCGTAGATCACGAAGTTCTCTCTGGGTTTTGTCAATTTTCATAAAATTGGCTGGCGACTCCAATATATTTCATGCACGTGTTTTCCTCAAATTTAACCGAGTTATTTTTTTTATCATCTTCGGTGAATATTTGATAGGTATGATGAAATGGGACACTCACCGTTTAGGGATCCTCGCGGATCCCAAATCAGTAGACACCGCGTGTCATCATACAAATCACGAGATGACTGTTTGAGGTCGGATGGTGGACAACCAAGTCTTACTGGCTTAGGATCCTCGCGGATCCCAAATCAATGGGCTAGGTATGAGTACCATTTTGACCCCCAACAGGCCACACACTCAATTTTGGGTCAAGCCTGAGGCCTCACTAGGGCTAGGGATCTACCAGGACCCCAACCCGAGAGGTCTTGGTCGACCCGATGTTGGGATGACTCGTAGGTTCCCGGGATTGTTAAGAAAAATAGATTTGGTAAAATTTGAGGTTTTCACCACATGAAATAAAATTTAATAAAATTGATATTTGTGCGTAAAATAATTAAAAAGCGACGTAGGAGATAATAAGTAACCCTATGTCAACTCGACACTCCATGGGGGACCATGCCCTCCGGGTCGCGGACCCTACAGCTCTATATCCATTGTAACCAAAATTCTAGCAAAACGCATCATTGTTTTCTCCTTCATATAAGAATCTGCCAAGAGTTGTTCACCCAACAGACTACCTATCTTGCTAAGACCCTCCTTGCTCCAATATTTCCAATTCAAACCTGGGAATTTAACCCAAACAGGAACTGTAAAATTCTTACCAGGAAGTGATGAATCTCCCAACGACCAAGCCTTCAGCAGCAATGGTTTCTTGTCAAAATACACCACATGTCTGGTAAGGATTTTTTCTAATCCCTTAAATCCCCACATTCTCCTAGCAAACATCTCCATAACTGACAAAGGTGGTCTAGCACCCAAAACAAAACCCAGAATGGATCAATCCCAAAATTTTACCTCAGAGGCAATGTCTTCGGATGAAAATTGATGCATAAGAATACCATCCACTTCCAAATAAGGAACGAATTTTAACCTCATTGAATCTAAATCATAGGTGATCATTCACATGTGAACCCTCCGACTGGCGATTCACACTATCCGAATCATCAGAGGATTGAATATTCCCCATAGTGATTCGAAGAGGAGATGTCGCAGAAGAAACCAACTCCTCAGCCCCTTGAAGATGATCCTCATCATTAGGATCAAAATGATCCTCAAGAATAGCATAATTCGAAATCAAGATCTCTGGAGAATCAAAAACATCAGAAACCTTATATTTCTTAGCTGATTTGGCGGCCCGTTTTCTCCCCTGCGATCGCCCGATAGAATAGTTCTCTAGGGCATTTTCGTTTGTATATATATATATATATATATATATATATATATATATATATATATATATCCTACAACATTAGTACAAACTAAGTCTAACAAATTCACCTTCTCTTATCCTTCCATGTTTGTCATACACCTCGTTTCATCCTTTAATCTCTTGAATCTAGGGTTAGAGAGATAAAGGGAGAACAAAAAAAAAAATTGTGAAATACTATAGAGTGACTCATTTGATAACCTCATTGAGGAAAACCAGGCAAAAGGAGATGATAAAAACAAAAGTTAAGAAAAAATTGAAAAGAGAAGCCAACTTGCACACCCATCCAACAGGTTGAGTTGAAGGAGAGGATGTCATTAGAAAATACAAAATCCAGTGATCTCTCTAAAGTGTACACTCCCCATTAGGAAGCCGCAACTTAAGCAAATGTGTCGAGGATAAGGGGCTTCAACCTTGCCTTCATTTCACCATCAACATAACCCTCATATTTTCATCCAATCTTGACTTGCCACCTACCACTTACACTTTTGGTCTTGCCATCAAACCTCAACCATTTCAAAACCCTTTCATCCCTCTTATAACCATTCTTTTGTGAACCAAAACCAAAAGGTGTGTTATGATTAATATCATTAGAAAGGAGAACATGAGTCAACACCATGAGGTAGAAGGTCGAAAAAAAATAGGAAAGCGAAAAAAAAAGAATGAGTTCCTAGTTGGTCCACCAACGTGGTCAGGCGAGCCAGCCGAGGGAAGAGAACTTGAATGAGCCTTGCCTCAGCTTGTATAAGGGGCCAAGGTTTGTGCTTCTTGCCTTCCTGGTCCTTATGCCTGAGGCGTGGCTCGTTCAAAAGGCCCACAAAAGGTGCACCTTTTGAACGAGCCACGCCTCAGGCATAAGGACTAGGAAGGCAAGAAGCACAAACCTTGGCCCCTTATACAAGCTGAGGCAAGGCTCGGAAAGACCACAAGAAGCTGGAGAAGGGACATACCTTGTCAACGGAGTTTTCTGAGGCACGACACTCTTGTCCCTTCAGCACTTTGTTTGCGCATAGGTAAACCTGTGCTGGGACAGTAAATCTCATTTGGGTCGTCCATATCTCAAAATATGCCAACAAAAAAAAAAGAGGAACAAAAACAAAGAAGAAAAAAGTGAAAAAAAAGGGGAAGATTAGATAAAAAGAAGGAAGAATGAGAAACACGAGCCATGCACACACACACAAAAAAAAAAAAAAAAAAAAAAAAACCTCATAAGCACTTTGTTTGCTATAGACCTGTGTTGGGAGTGTAAACCCTGTTTGGGTCGTCCATATCTGGAAACATGTTAACAAAAAAAAAGAGGAATAAAAAAAGAAGAAAGAAAAGAGAAAGAAAAAAGGGAGGATGAGCAAAAAAAAATAAAGGAAAAAAATAAGGGAGATGGAGAAACCATTGGCGGAAATAAGGGTCAGCACACCAGAAAAACCAAATAAGCCTTTTAAAATGATCTCGAGCCTAACACCTCAAACCTTCACCTCATCATCCATACACCTCACTAAACTTTTCAGCCTTCAATAACCTTCAACAGCCTCCATTAGACTTTTGTAACCTTCAATAACCTTCACAAGCTTTCAATAACCATCCATCACTAGCGTATGAACTCGTGAGCCTACATAACCGTTCAAAGTTGCGCTTAAAGAACTACGTCTGGTCATATTCCACCTTGGATACGTAGGAGAACTTCCTAGAACCCCACAAATACCTTTCACTTTACAGAACATTCGTCACTGAAAAATTTGGTCTTTGAGAGAAAAAAAAGATAAAAACGAAACTAGTTTGAAAACCCCACTCGGGCGGACTAGGCAAAAGGCGAGGAAACTTTGGGTTCTATCATCATCATCAACCCTTCATTTTCCTTCTGACAGACTTGGACATTATTAAGTAGCCATTCAACTTTATCCCATGAGGTGGTTCTAACCTCCTTGACCATCTCTTCCCCCCTTCCAAGACACGTTCATCCTTAAGCGTCTTCTTATTCCATTCATTAATCAACCATGTTCCATCATCCTTTAGCCAAACATCTTCCAACCAACCTTTTCGAGCCTTTTCATCCTATTTCACCATTTGAGGAGTTTTTACCTCAGTCATTAATGCAAGTATGAGGTTCTTTTCTTAATGTCCATTTTCAACACTCCTGACTGGGGCTCACCTCTCAACAAGAGCAAAACAGCCATACACATCAAATTAGCGGCTTATTGTGATGTATAATGGGATCAAAGAATAGGATTGGTCAATTACACATCATAGGGGTGACGTGCAACCAATCTAAGTATAGGGTATATCACGTGAATTAGGATTAGGGTAGGGAAACTTCACGAAAATAAGGGGAGATTTTGGAAAAAGTTTGTCCTCAAACTTGATTGGAGGAATGAGATCTTCTTATTGGTTGAGCGGGGCTAGAATGAGATTTTGGAAAAAGTTACATCATTCCCCCCTTGTTGGAAAAAGTTTGTCCTCAAACTTGATTGGAGGAATGAGATCTTCTTATTGGTTAAGCGGGGATGGCCTCCATTATCTTCCATGAATCTAGGATCCCCAAAAGTGGAACTGAGGCTAGGAGAATTTCCCTCAATTAGGGGACGACCCTCTTGAAATAGTACAACTCCAATTCCAACTCCAGAAGCATCACACTCGATCTCAAACTTCTTATCAAAGCTTGGTAGGGTTAGGACAGGTGCGGTGCAGAGTTTATCCTTGATGATGTCGAGCGCTTGTTGGGCCGCTAGAGTCCATGAGAACTCCTTGGATTTCAATAGCTCGGTCATAGGAGATAGAATAGTGCTGAAATTCTTCACAAACCTCCTACAGAAAGAGGCCAAGTCGGGGAAGCTTCAATCATCATGAATACTAGTTGGAGTAGGCCTCTCCTTGAAAGCTTTGATCTTTTCTTCATCAACCCAGATCACTTCAGTCGAAAGTTGGGATGACTCGTAGGTTCCCGGGATTGTTAAGAAAAATAGATTTGATAAAATTTGAGGTTTTCACCACATGAAATAAAATTTAATAAAATTGATATTTGTGTGTAAAATAATTAAAAAGCAACGTAGGAGATAATAAGCAACCCTATGTCGACTCGACACTCCGTGGGGGACCATGCCCTCCGGGTCACGGACCCTACAACTCTATATCCATTTTAACCCAAAATTCTAGCAAAACATATCATTGTTTTCTCCTTCGTATAAGAATCTGCTAAGAGTTGTTCACCCAACAGACTACCTATCTTGCTAAGACCCACCTTGCTCCGATATTTCCAGTTTAAAACTAGGAATTTAACCCAAACAGGAGCTGTAAAATTCTTATCAGGACGTGATGAATCTCCCGACGACTAAGGCTTCAGCAGCAATGGTTTCTTGTCGAAATACACCACATGTCCAATAAGGAATTTATCTCTATCAGCAATAGATGAAAATCTGAATATAAATGAACCTTTTAGTCTCCAAATGACTTTATCTAATCCCATAGATCCCAAAATTCTCCTAGCAAACATCTCCATAACTGACAAAGGTGGTCTAGCACCACAAACAAAACAAAGAAGAAAAAGGAGAAAGAAAAAAAAAGGAGGATTAGATAAAAAGAAGGGAGAATGAGAAACTAGAGCCATGCACACACACACACAGACACACACACAACAAAAATAAAAAAAAAATACTCATAAGCACTTTGATTGCATATAGACCTGTGTTGGGAGTGTAAACCCTGTTTGGGTCGTCCATATCTCGAAACATGCTAATAACAAAAAAGAAAAAGAGGAATAAAAAAAGAGGAAAGAAAAGAGAAAGAAAAAAGGGAGGATTAGCAAAAAAAGGGGGGGGGGAGGAAGGGAGATTGAGAAACCATAGGAGGAAATAAGGATCAGGACACCAGAAAAACCAAATAAGCCTTTTAAAATGATCTCGAGCCTAACGCCTCAAACCTTCACCTCATCATCCATACACCTCACTTAACTTTTCAGCCTTCAATAACCTTCAACAGCCTCCATTAGACTTTTGTAACCTTCAATAACCTTCACAAGCTTTTAATAACCATCCATCACTAGCGTATGAACTCGTGAGCCTACATAACCCTTTAAAGTTGCGCTAAAGAACTACGACTTGTCAGATTCCACCTTGGATATGTAGGAGAACCTCCTAGAACCCCGCAGATACTTTTCACATTATAAAACATTCGTCATTGAAAAATTTGGACTTTGAGAGAAAAAAAAAGAGAAAAAAGAAACTAGTTTGAAAACCCCACTCGACGGGCTAGGCAAAAGGAGAGGAAACTTTGGGTTCTATCATCATCATCTACCCTTCATTTTCCTTCTGACAGACTTATAGGCAACAACGTACATGATTATGAACACACTCTGAGACAAGCTACTCTAAATTGGGGCTTGATCTACCCTTGTGACATCGTTTAAGACATTATCGAAGATAGTTTCTAAGAGGGAGACTCACTCCCTATCATACAAGGTTCCAATCCCCATTCTCATTGACGTCCTAAAAGAAGAAAGGAAAAAGATAGGCTAACTTGAAAATCCTTTGAGGCGAGTTAGGCAAACAGAGATAAACAAAAAAAAAAAAAACAAAACCGTTTGTCATAACCAATACTTCATATGGATTGTTTGTATGTTGTTTTTGTCAATTTTCCGCTATATCTGAAGTTGACTTGTGATGGTTTTTATCAATTCATGATTCCCAATTTGGCACTTAGAGTAGTCATAATTCATAATACCAATTTTGTCAGTTTGCCACTGTCTCAAATATTTATATAATGTATTTGTGTTTGTGTGTTGTTTTTTTAGTGAGCAGCAGAGTGCTGGGTGTAATATGGACCATTCTAATTCGATTTTACGATATTATGCCTCAAAATGAAAACTACTGGAAAGTAGTGAACAAAATGCAGGAGATGACAATGAGGGAAACCGAGCAAGTGGGGTTGAAGCTACCCCTGAAAATGTATTTGATTGTAGTACTATTCTAATAGATCTTGGGTTGAGAGAAATGATTTCAGAATATCCTCCTGATCTAAGAGATCAACTATAGAGATATTATATAGCTAAGGGGTTCATCCAACCTTGTGAGTACAATTTTTCATCGAAATTGATTGGCGAAAGGCTTTGTCTATTTTATTGTAAATGGTTTGACGATTATGGGACATGGTTGGAATATAGCAAAGATAAAAAAAAAATGTCACCTTTTGCTTATGTTGTTACTTGTTTGCTCACAATCTATTCAATTCAAGGGGATTTCATCAAGGAGGGCTTCTCAACTTGGAATAAGACTGACCGATTTAAAGAGCACATTGGTGATGTTAATAGCATTCATAACAAAGCTTTAAGAGATTATCAAAACTTGAGGAGGCCTACACAATCTATTTGAGTTGCTTTAGACAGACATGATGAAAAAAACTAAAAGGTAATATCGTCTTTGTCTAGATACTTCTGTTTCTTGCTCAAGATTCTTGATACGCTAAGGGTTACCTTTTTGTGGTCATGGTGAATCTGAAGAGTCAGAGAATCGAGTGAAGTTTCTTGAACTTGTGAAGTTTGTTGCATGCTTGAATCAATATATTGCTGATGTTGGATTGGATGACGCTCCAAAGAAGGAAACATTAGTGTCACATCCTATCCGAAAAGATGCGAATTTCGCATTTGAAGAAACTTTAAATATCATGATTGAGAAGTTTAAGGGTGATATCTTTGGGTTACTTTTTGATGAATCTAGAGATGTGGCTAATAAAGAGCAAATGGGCGTTGTTGTTCATTATGTGGATAAATTGGGAATCGTGAAGGAGCGGTTCATTGGTGTTAAACGTGTTGAAAACACTTCCTGTTCATCATTGAAAGTTGCGATTGAAAATTTATTAACAAAACATAACTTGAGTTTGTCAAGTTTGCGTTTTCAACGCTATGATGGGGCAAGCAATATCCAAGGTAAGTATAATGGACTTAAGACTTTGATTTTGAATGAGAACAAGAGTGCATTCTCCACTCATTATTTTTCACATTAGTTACAACTCACATTAGTAGCTCTTTCGAGGATAATAATTATGTTGGAAGCTATTTGATGAGATTAATAAAATTGTGAATATGGTGGGAGCGTCTTATAAAAGACATGACATTTTACGTCGTAAACAAGCTGAGAGAGTTTAGATGACATTGAGCCATGATGAGGTTGAAACTGGGCCCGGGTTAAATCAAGAAGTTGCTCTTACAAGAGCAGGTGAAACTCGTTGATCATCTCTTTACAAACAGCTACTTAATATTAGTCGTATGCTTGATGCTATAATGGATGTGCTTGAGCATATTCAAGAAGAAGGGGAGACATTAACTATAAGGAATAAAACTACTTTGTATATTGCATATTTGATGTCATTTGATTTTGCTTTTACCCTTCAAATGATACTGAATATTTTGGGAATCACTCATGATTTATCACAAGCTTTGCAAAAGAAAGAGCAAAACATTCTAAATGCCATAAAGCTTGTTGAAGTCACCAAGAAGTCTTTAGAAGCAATGAGGAAACTCTCTTGGACAAAATATGTGAGTTTTGTGAGGAACATTATGTTGGAATTATTTCAAGAGTATAAGTTAATTATATAGCCTAAAGAACTATATGTAACAAGTATAAGGATCATATATAAGTGAAACGTCAAGAATATGATCAACACGGGTGAGTCTGGGACCAACACGGGTCGTGTTGGTCTCCAAAGAGCAAAGAAAACTATCGTGGGCTCAACACGGGTCGTGTTGGAAAAACACGGGTCGTGTTGCACCCAACACGGACCGTGTTGGAACCCAGGATGTGGTTTTAATGCTAACGACTATATAATCTTGAGTATTGAGTTTATGATATCAATATTAAGCTCGGTATTAAGATCCAACAGCTATATTATCATGACCAAGTCAAGGTCTTGATTCCACATTAAGGACCTTAATTACACCTTTAACTAAGGGATGTAATTAGGGTTGGATTAGGGTTGAATTCTCCTATAAATAGGAGACATTCCCAAGCCATTTGAGATCATCACAAGCATCAATTCTTCCATTCTATAATCACATCCTCTCAAGTATAGACTGCAGCTATACTTGAGAGAATCAAGTGAGAAACCTATGTCTTGAGTGCAACAAGAGCTAAGTTTTATCCCTCGGAACATTTACGGTATAGTAAATAGTTCTTAAGGAAAATTAGTTCGAAGTAATGACTCTTAGCGATATCCAAACAAGTTAATCATTGGTTATTAAGTCATATCTTCATCTTGACATATATACCGCAAGAAGATCAAGAAGCCAAGTCAAGTGAAGATGATGAAGATTCAAGCCAGTCAAACATCATTTTCCAACAATCTTAAGAACATGGGCGAAGCTATTAAGGGTCAAGGGTGGTCAATTGACCCCCCAACTTTTTTGCCAAAAAAAATAGTTTAGAGATATTTTTTAATTAAAAATAATATATATAATAAATTGTGAGAAAAATATGCAACTGGATTGATGTAGCTGGATGGTTTCTCCACGGATATCCACTGGGCGCGCGTCTGTGCCCCCTGATGTCAAGGGTTTGATTTTGCCAAATTGCAAATTAGCCATTTTCTTCCTTATGTGCGCCACACACGCCTTTTTTCTGAGGTCAGGGGTTTGACACCCTAAAGCCTAACTTTAGAATGTTTTTTTTAACCCTAATTTTAATAGAGCAGCAACCCCCTCCATAAATTTGCTGCCTCCGGTAGTTCTACTACGCCACTGTTCAATTTGCCTCTTTTTTGCACAAATTGACCAATTACTTGAATTGAGGTATGTTAATTTGTAAGTTATTATGTTTAACTATTGATTTTAGTTAAATTTGTATTGAACAATAAATAAATTTGTGAATTTTGTGATGAAATAGCAATATATGAATTGAACGATTAGAGTTCTTGGTTTTATTTTGTTCAAATATTCATAATTCAAACTATGTAGTTTATTTGTTTGATTCATTAGTAACAAATTAAAATATTCTTATAAAATGGTGAATATTGTTGATTCTAATAATTAAATTTGTCTTGTACAGTTAATAAATTTGTGTATTTTGTGATGAAATAGCAATCTATTGAATAGAACGATTAGAGTTCTTGGTTTTATTTTGTTTTTTTTCGAAAAGTAGGGCAGCAGCCCACGCTTTTATTCTTGGTTTTATTTTTTTTTAAATATTCATAATTCAAACTATGTAGTTTATTTGTTTGATTGATTAGTTACAAATTAAAATATTATTATGAGATGGTGATTTTGTTATTGTTAACTGTTGATTTTTAATAATTAAATGTGAATATGCTTTAGCGGATATTTTGAATTTATAAAGTTAATTCAATTTTTTAATTGTTTATCAGTTTGAAATGGAGAAATTTTTCAATAAGAGAGTGAAGACATCGCATGGTTCAAGTTCTGCGACACAAAATTCTCCGTCACCTCAAGAAAGTACCCATCCATCATCTGACTACTTGTCAAGGACAACTTTAGATTTAGGTATGTATTTTTATTTTCAAAACAATGTCATTAAACATTATGTTATTTGAATATGTTAATTTTTCAGAATTTGTTCCAATATAATTTATCTTTTTTATTAAATTTTATCTTGACACCCCTACCTTTGAATCCTGGCTTCGCCACTGCTTAAGAACTATTTTACGAGACAAGATTGGAGGAGACTAAGAGTACATTGGACACCCAAGATTCATAAGGAGGGATTACAAAGATAAGTTTATATTTTACAAGTTTATTAGTATCAATTTTCATATAAGTTTATTAAGTTTTATTGAACAAGTTTAAAGATTAAAAGTTTAAAAATCATTTGTTTATCTATATGTGTTTTGTATAGATGAGAAATTGATAGATAAGAGTGCAATACAAGTACAAGATCTTGATGTTCGTGATGGGAATTGTTGCTTGGTTATACAATGAGGTTTACATGGATTAAGGGCAAGGTAACAACAAAATTATTTACAAGGAGGTCAAAGGTACGTAATTAAGTTGTTGTTTATTTGGGGGTTATACACATGTGCATTGACCATGTTTAAGTTGCCTCTTAATATTATCAAGTTAATACCAATGAATACGTTTTATTACCTTTGACATGTTTAATTGGTTTATAAGAATTGTCATTAAGGATAAGTGTATTGAAATTCTATGATAAGGTAGTTGTTGAAGGATGGTGCAAAAAAAAAGTCAAAATAAATATTTATTTTTTATTTATATATTATTAAGTGCACCAGTGAACACCTACATAAGTTACAAGTTTAGTTAGCCATATGTTTTAAGTTGGTTATGATATTAAGTTACATGGAAGTTTCATACTAGTAATAAGGATGAGGTTATTACCATTAAAATATTCCTTGGTTGGATGTTTTAAGTTACAAGTTTTTAAGGTGTTTAATGTGGAAATTCATTGTAGCAAGATTATATTTGGCTTCTTATAAGCTGAATTTTTCCATGTTTATTCACATGTTCAAGTATCATTAAGTTTATTCCGCCTATTGTTTTGATATTAATATGAAGGATGGGTGCATGCAAGTTGATTAGACCTTTTATTAATATCATGTTTGGAAATCTTCTTCCATGTTTATAAGTGATAGGTATGAGTGTTTTCATGATTTAAGTTTTACCTATTGTTGTTCAAGTATTGTTTAATAGCATGATTTTTAAGTTAATTTTATGATTATGTTTGAAGCATGAAAATAGAATTTAAGTATTGGCAAAATTATTATGTTTCTAATTTATAAGTTATAAGTTGCCATGAAATTCTATTTGGTTATCTCAAGTCTATGATTCTATTCTTGTTTATTGAAATATGTTTATGCAATTGAAAGTCAAATATGAATTAAGTAAGATAAGCTTTGCATATGAGTATAATTTTTATGAGAATTATTTGAATGCATACAAGTGGCTTGTTTATTGATTGAAGAAATCCATTATAAGTTATGTGTGCATCAAGGTTCAAATTTCTATTGCTATCATGAGTATATTTTTATTATGCTTATAAGTATTGTAATAAGAAAAGCATAATAATAATAATTATTTTACAAGTACATATATATGTGATTATATATGTTGATAAGGTATTTGGCAACATTATGTGTTATTAAGATGAAATAGCAAGTTTGTGTACAAGAAGCCATATAAGTAATTATATATGAGAAATCATATGTGATTTATTTTGTACAAGTTTATAAATGACTGATATAATTTCCTATTGGAAATATAAATGTACATAAGTTAATAAGAAAGACAAAGGATTAATCATGTTTATATGATTAATGGTATGTATAAGTTTAAGGTACATACACACAAGTTGTCTTGGCTATTTCAAAATATTATTAAGTATACATAATATGGATACAAGTATGGGAATCCATAATATGTATAAGTTTGACAAGAAAGCTTTCTATGCTTATAAGATGTTGCATAAGTATAAGATGTTGAATAAGTAAGGACTCATGATTATTTCTAACAAGTTGAACCTACAAGATTATTTGGCTAATTTTCTTATCTAATTATACAAAGAAAATTTCATATGTTTTGTTAAGTCATCGTACAAAGTTTAAGTCAAGTATGAAATTTATTTAAGTATTGACTTTCATGCATATTGCCATGTGATTCATGTTTATGAATGTTTATACAAAGTTATATGATTTATTCAAGCATGCCAAGAGGACATAAGTTTTTGGTTTGTTTTTTTAAATAAGGATTTGACTCTATGTTGTTTATGGCATGATAAGTTTAAGAATAATCACTTGATCCTATAAGTGTTTAAGGCAATTTTGCTTGTTTTTCCTAAGTGCAAAATTGATTCATGTGATTATATGAGTATATAGAATCATAAGTTGTTAAGTTCCTTTTATTCATGAAAATATAAGTAGACAACAACATGCTTTACTCTTGACAAGGAAATATGAGTGGAGGTTTATTCACCTAATATTATGCCTATAAGTTTGATCATGCTAGTAAGCTTAAGAATTGCCTATTTTACTACATGTTAAGTAGTTGTAAGTCATGTACTTGCAACTATGTTCTTAAGTAATGCATAGGGGTGGGAATTGATACCCATATATTGGGTACCCACCCTTATGACGGCGACTGATATCGTTCTCATAGCTTCCTATAAACTCGCTCCGGTTATCCCTGGGCCACTAACCATCCCCATAATGGGTGGGTAAAACCCATTAGAGATGGGTAATGGGTAGGATGGGTATGAGTTACCCATAATTTGGTGTGGGTATCCATTATTCATGGGCATCCATATACCCATTGATGTCTTAATTATATGCATATCGAGTTGTATTGCGTTTATATACTGAAATTTAAGGTCAAATTCAACTTTATCGATTTGACATGAAACTTTGTAATACGATAGTATTGATTAAAAAAAGGTCAAATATGAATTTTGAGCTCCTTATTCTTTTTATTCGATAACAGTTATCATGACATATATAGATATTTTTTTGCCGCAAAAGCTAACTGAAACTTTAAATTAAAATTCAATTTTAACGATTTAAATTGAAACTTTATAATATGATAGGATAGATTAAAAAAAGTTTAAATATGAATTTTGAGCTCCAAATATAAATTTATTATCTAAAACGTTAGAATACAAAATAAGAATAGTTTGTTGAATAGTTGGATACCCATGAATACCCATGACCCAAGTGGGTATTACCCATATGGGTAATATCCATGTTGGTATTAAGAGACATGGGTAGGGTATGGGTAGGGTCTTATAATCTTTAGGTAAAATGTGGGTATGGACCGTGCCCATCCATACCCACCTAATTCCCACCCATAGTAATGCAAGTTATTCATAAGTGACATGGACATAAGTTTATCCACATGTTTGATTGTTGTAAGCTTCTCATGTTATTCAATCATATTTTAATATGATAAGAGTTTATTAAGATTTATGCAAGTTCACTATAAGATAAATTTCTTTATGAAATAAGTGAATGGATTGCATAAGATATATGAGAAGATTTCATACTTTTGTATGGTTTATGTTTCAATATGTATATGTTTACATATATGTATTCATTGAGTAATGGCATATAAAGCATCAAACATGATTAGATAAGTATAAGATTGAACATGATTACTCATGTGTTTTAATGTATTCATAAATATAAGTTGAATACATGTTTGTCCTTGTTAAGATTTTTTAAGTTTATAAGAGCATGTAGTAGGATATAAGGAAGTTTTTTCACAAGGAATTATGCATACTTGTGATAGGCTATAATTCATGATTATGGAAATAGTTATTTTGATATTTTACAAGTTCATAAAGTTTAATTTATGAGGTTTCCGGATAATCATGATTGAGAATGGTCTATGTTGTTTGCATAAGTTGAGTATGCATATATCAAGTTTATTTGCTACATAAGAAGTGTATAATTTTTATACATTTGATCATTCTAATTCATGATGATATATCTTTATCAATGGATTTAGTAATGATAAAGTTTAAGTATTATGTTTAAGTCTTCATAGCTATATGCTTTGAAGGGTGGACTTAAACATAAGAGGAGAGCATATAACCATGGTATGTGATGGTTTAATCATATACTTGGTAGTATACTCTACAACTCTACAAGATAGTCATTCATGATTATGAATCATTGTTTATTCTATGAGTTAAGGTTATAAGTTCAAGTATGTAGTAAAGGATTGAGATGTAATGGTTTAATTACATATAAGTTGGAAATTCAATTTTTCATATATATATAAATCAAAGGTTAAGTGGTTTATCAAGTGCGAGGTTATTTTATTCACAAGTTTGTATCCATGGTTCTTTGGATAATAAGCATATAAGAGGATCCATATCAAGTATACACATGGTATAGTGTGTTTATATCCAAAAATAATATGACGGTTTACTCATACTATGGTGAGGATATTCTTATTAAGGCCATGGTAAAGATATAATTATATATCTAGTGGACTTTGTTGTTAGAGATGGGTTAAGTAGCCTAAATATCTACCATTTCACAACAATGACTCAACTTTACGAATTGGAATACCACCAATTTCTAAAGTTCAAATGAGTACGGAGTTGTCTAAAGTAGTAGGAAGCATCGATTTTATATATCTCAGGTTAAGTGATGTTTAATATTTATAATGACAAGAGGTTGAGTGATGACACTCTTAATAGACTTTGGGGAGCCTAATTACAGAGGCAGTAAATTCCAAAGACCACCTATGTAAGTGTGATGTGTGGCCGCTGATAGGAACATAGGGCTAAAGTTCCGAAACACCTACTAAGGATAAGGACACAAGACTGGATAATAGTGTCAAAGTTTTAGCACTTAAGATTTAAAAACAAACGTATGTGTATTACGAGTATAGTTGATCAATATAAATCCAAAGTTCAAAGACATGTCTACTTTGTGATTTGGATTCAATTTTGGCTTGTATATACTAAGTGAAAAGTTCAAAGAGCAATCTACTTTTCATTATGCATATGTTTGTGGGTTTCTCGGGTGATTACAAGTTAAGGTATATCTCAAATGGGGGGGGTGTTAACTCCTTAAGTAAGATCATTTCAAGGGTTTTACATACTCTTGAACTGGCGGGGCATTGTTGGAATTATTTCAAGAGTATAAGTTAATTATATAGCCTAAAGAATTATATGTAACAAGTATAAAGATCATATATAAGTGAAACGTCAAGAATATGATCAACACGGGTGAGTCTGGGACCAACACGGGTCGTGTTGGTCTCCAAAGAGCAAAGAAAACTATCCTGGGCTCAAGACGGGTCATGTTGAAACAACATGGGTCGTGTTGCACCCAACACGGACCGTGTTGATCCAACACGGACCGTGTTGGAACCCAGGATGTGGTTTTAATGCTAACGGCTATATAATCTTGAGTATTAAGTTTATGATATCAATATTAAGCTCGGTATTAAGATCCAACAGCTATAGTATCATGACCAAGTCAAGGTCTTGATTCCACATTAAGGACCTTAATTACACCTTTAACTAAGGGATGTAATTAGGGTTGGATTAGGGTGGAATTCTCCTATAAATAGGAGACATTCCCAAGCCATTTGAGATCATCACAAGCATCAATTCTTCCATTCTATAATCAAATCCTCTCAAGTATAGGCTGCAGCTATACTTGAGAGAATCAAGTGAGAAACCTATGTCTTTAGTGCAACAAGAGCTAAGTTTTATCCCTCGGAACATTTACGGTATGGTAAATAGTTCTTAAGGAAAATGAGTTTGAAGCCATGACTCTTAGCGATATCCAAACAAGTTAATCATTGGTTATTAAGTCATATCTCCATCTTGTCATACATACCGCAAGAAGATCAAGAAGTCAAGTCAAGTGAAGATGATGAAGATTCAAGCCAGTCAAACATCATTTTCCAACACATTATATCTCTATCCCAAACATGCAAAAGATAAGGGTCATTCATGGGAGACCGAGACGTAATGTGGAGGAACATACTTCTGAGTTCCATTATCGAGTAGAGGTGTTGTATATTGTTGTTGATCTCCATCTTGAAGAGCCTAGACACAGAGACAGAGCCAAAATATTTTGTTAAGGTGTGCCATTGTGATAATTTTTAAAGACAGATATTCAATAAGTAAAAAATAAAATAAAAAGGGAAATATTAAGTTATAATAAGGGGTCAAAATAAATAAATTACTCTAATTAATAAATATTGTCAGACTAATCCATGCAATTAACATTATTCTTAAGAGAATATTTATTTATTTAGTGGTAGATAAGAAAATCTTTAAGTGAATTACATTATTTTAAAAGAAAACGCTGGCAATAGAAATAGAGATAAAACATATATATATATTCTAGTGGTCCAAAAAAAAAAATTGGATTGTAGTGGGATATTTTCGAAGGAATCATAGATTTTGTGTCGCATTTGATTCAAAACTTAGTATAACACTTTACAATGATTTTTAATGAATTTACAGCGTTTCTCCCAATCTTTTTTTTCATTTTTTTACTATTTTTTACGATTTTTTCACTTTTATTATTTTTAAAAAATCATAATAATTATTCGGAGTCAAGCACACAACCAAGGAGGTGAGGGCACTAAATGCAAGACCCACACCATTTAGCCAGAGGTGTTTTAATGTTATAACTTGCAACATTTAATAAAAAAACAAAATCATAGACTGACCCATGGCACACCCCAGGCCCCCTTTGGATCCGCCCCTGCGTAGACATCGCTTCAGTAAGACTAACACTGTATTTCTTACTTGTGTGGCTTGCTTGAGTCAAAGTGATGGATTCTGCTCTTTTGATCAAGCTAAGTTACTTAAGTTAGCACATTTTTATCCTGAACTGCTGTTGTAGATTGTAGAATGCTCATTTTACAAATCCTGCTAACGCTGCTAATCCAACTCCTTCTCATTGTACAACAAACAACAAACTTCACAAGGTTTAGTAGAGGGTACAAAAATAAAACATAAGATGCATATAATACATAATAAAGTAGAGGCCCAGCCCCAACTCCAACCCAAAAAAAGGGAAACCCAAGACATGATACCATAATGCTATATGTGAGAGGCTCGCAACCTCCACCATCTGTTTTGTCCTATGATAACTAATATAAGGCAAGAGTTGCAAAGTAGCCCATAAAAGAGAGCAAGTACACTACTTGTGTCACATTCAGGTGGCAACAAGGAGGATTAAGCTTTAGAACATGAAACACCCCATAACATTGGGGATCAACCACTGAGATGTTGGTCACATAGCATATACAATCTCCCCACTGCTATCAATGTCAATCTCAGAATCAGTTAACTCATCAAAGTCTTCATCCATGTCGAATGTGTCATTCAGGAACTGGTTCAAACCCTGTGACCCAGCAGCCGGGATGGTTGCCTCTGAGATTATTTGCATGATTGTATCTATGCTTTGCATTGGTTGATCTGACTCCTCAAATTGATTTCCCATTGCGCTCTCGTCCATTAGGTCAGCTGGAAGGTTTCTTAGAAACCACTCGTGCTTCTTGATTTCAGGTATGGAGATCCTCTGTCACCAAAACTTAGTTAATATCTCTACGCAACGACAATAAGGGAAAATGACTTTGTCCCTCCAAGTTAACAAAGTACTAACCGCTTCAGGGTCAGCAACAAAGATTCTGGAGATAAGGTGGCGACATTCTGGAGAGAGGTTTATATTATCAGGAATAGTGTACTGGACACTCAATATTCTCTGCAATGGTCAAGAAAAGAAACAAACAAACCAAATCGTTAATGATGGAAACCTTGAAATAAACTCGTACAAAATGTTTTATACACGAAAATTCCAAATACACACCTGTATCATCTTCCTGAAGTCCTTTGGTTCTTCTGGATCCTCAAAGGGATATGCGCCCACCAGCATTACGTACAAGGTTACTCCACATGACCACACATCTGCTTTCTGCAACAGCACAATATTGTATCATGTCAGCAACTTAGTTACATCGCTGATGCCTGCCAGCATACGGCTACAGCTAACATGTAAGTCAATTACAAATTAATTATTGTTATATGCGTATAGTATGACAGACTAGTCACATATTAGCAAGAGTTTACAGCAATGAAATTTAATCATACAACTTCTGAATTACAGCTAAGAATGTTATCGCTATCCTAAAAATTATCACTCGTCCAGAACAGTATTTTCCTCATAGCTTAGCAACAAATCCTCAATAAGAGCTCGCAGATTCGATGATCCACGTATTCAAACATCCAAACTTTTGATTTAATTGATTGCGATATGCGAACCACTGCGAAAAATCTCAGTATGACACTAATAAACTCAAAGTCCATTCACTTACAATTGCCACCTATAATTTAAACAACCACACATGAACCACGGATTAAGGGGACGAGAGGGATCAAGGTGAAGGAAGCCATGACTGAGGCTGCATATAGAGACCAAACTAGGAGCACAAGAACTAGATTCAAAGGAATGCAATGCATAACCAAAATGAATTTCTGACACAGAGAGAGCTAGTCCTGACAAGGAATGTAAGGCTCAGTCTCAATTCCATTCAAACTCAACTTTTGAAAATAAACGTATAATTTTCTCTGCCAAGCTTTCAACTATGTGGTGCTCGACAGATGTCATTTTGACTAACAACATAATTAAAACACCTGAAAGCACAATCATTTCAACCAAGAATACCCTTTTGAATAGAATATTTCCTTCCACAATAGAATCTGCTACAACATTTTTAAGGTACTTGCCAAAAAAATTGGTTATTGTGAGGTAGTAAACCACCAAGAAATAATATAAATAGAGTGACATAGAGTTTACAGAAGAAATCACTTCCATAAGAAAGTGACCCCTGGAAGAAAAAGGAATTTCTTAAGATATGGCCTATTCTTTAACTAATTCCCTTAACCAGGCAAGGGCAGGGGGGAGAATGCTTACCTTGCCATCATATTCTTTCCTAAGCAACACTTCTGGAGCAATGTAAGCAGGAGTGCCCACAGTGGATTTGGGCTGAGAATGATACACAGATGACTGCAAAACAGAAACAAAAATATGGTCATTTAGAGCAATGAAAATCTAGAAATACATCCTAACAAGAACACCAGTGTCGAATACAAACTTATAAAGTGATCTGGCTAAGGCATGACATGTAAGCTAAATCATCCACAAGTGTCAGTCAAGTGGCATAACAAATTAAGGAATCAGTCATAAAATTAAAAATGATACCTTGGAGTACCCAAAGTCACAAATCTTCAACCTAGGGGCTGGACTGCCATCCAGTAAAGTGTTCTCCAACTTCAAGTCACGATGGCAAACTTGCTTCACCACCGAAATGGAAAACGAACAACTTAAATTACACTGTTCAGAGCGAAAATGGACAGATATAATAAGGCTGGAGTACATACCATAGCATGGCAATAACTGACACCAGAAATAAGTTGTTGAAAGAAGAACCGAGCCTGCAGACAAGAATATACCAGTTTAAACGATAACCTAAATGATCGACACTAGCACTATGAAGAAAACAACCACGTTGCTGATCACAAACCTCATCCTCACTGAAGTGTCCTGCATTGCATATTCTCTCAAAGAGTTCTCCCCCAGATGCATACTCCATCACAATGGCGAGATGAGTGGGTGTCAGAATAACCTAGCATCACATAGATACATAATCACTAAGATGCCTTTGCATTTGCAAAATGGTTGTAATCAAAAGATATTACTGAACAAACCTCTTTAAACCTAACAATGTTCGGATGCCTCAATGACCTATGGTTAATGATCTCCCTTTGAACATTCTCATCTATCTGCAATGGACATGAACCCAAAACAGAAAGCTGTAAGACTCATCACTTGCGCCAAAAATAAAATAAACATAAAAACAAAAAGGCATAGTAACCACTTTGGTAAAAAACAACAGCCAGACGATTCTTGTTACATATCAAAACTGTATGTCTGTATAGGTCAATTATTGTTAACCAGCTAGTGAACTCTCCTAACTCTTACTATGGGCGGATCCCAGGCATAGCTATGGGTGGCTACTGCCATTAAAAAAAATAAAAACTATGGGTTTCATGTGAATTAGATGAATATAATAGTGTATTGGTCACCATAAATTAGAAGACCTAGATCTGCCACTTACTCTTACAAAGTTTGTTCCACTAGAATCAGCTTAAGAGCCATCCACTGGCATAATTATATTCATTCCAGAAAAGGGAAATATTCACTGAAGGACAAAGACTAAGGGAGCGTTTGGTAGGAACCTCAAGAAAATTTTTCCCGGGGAAAATTTCCCATGGGAAGTTTTCCATGGGAAAGATTTCCTTGGGAAAAATTTTCCTTAGGCCCCCCTAAGGAAAAATTTCGTTAGGAAAATGGAGAAAGTGGTGGGCCCATCGTGAAATTAAATTTTTCCCAAGGTCAACTCATACCCAAACATGGGGAAAATAAGTCAATCCGGGAAAATTGACCATTTCCCCGGGGTTATTGTCCAACCAAACGCACCCTAAGAGAACTCGTCAATGAACTACGAGTAAAGTAATCTTAACAAGTAACTAGAAATTGAGGCTAAACGGGTAAAAAAAACAACAGAGCAAAAAATCATTCAACTATAAGTAAAGGCATATGGCTCAACAGCTTCAAAGAGAAACCTCACCCAAAAGTCCACCTATTCTCTCTCGTCATTTAAACATTTAAAAGATATCAGCTTCAAAGCCGAACCTGATTACTACAGGGTTTTCAACCAACACGCAACAGATCCATCAAATAAAATTGTTCATAAATTAGAGCTCATCAACTGGCCGCTACACCAAACAATTTTGCTAGCTAGTCACTTCAAATTAAAAACAAATTGACCTTTTTTCTTTATAGACCACATAAAAATGTCACTTTTTTGAAAATAATATCAATGTACTAGTACCTTCTCCATCCTATCCTAATTGATTCAATCGATGACTACTCCTACCCACCCTTCCGCAGACCAATAATGTTCCTCAAAACCTACTTTGCTAATTAAACTTCGCCTTAAAACGCAAAAGTTATCTTCATTTTTGCAACATAAACCAGATTATTGTCTTTACTTGTATCATTGTATGTACTAATGTATGTACACATGAAGTAAAGGACCAACAAAAATAAGTACAGTACTGAAAAAGCCGCAAACCATACAAATAAGGCAAAAAGATTGTAAAAGTTTTTGTTCAAATCAAAACGGAAAAAAAAAGGAGAATAATTGCGTGAAGAAATTACATAACCCGTGAAAGAAATCAAACACCCAAATTAATTAATCCTAAATTGAGAAAGACCGCAATGAACGGATAAGCTCAAACATAATTACCCAAAAAAGGTCATCCGTTGAAAGCAGGAAATGTAATAAAAACAACATTCACGTGAACTCAGAAAGGTTTCCCATATGAGCTCAAACATAAACCCGAATCGAAAAACCACGCCAAATTTTGTCATGTAACAATTTATGAACTAAAAAGTATCTAATTCGAAATCGAACAGGAAAAAAACAAGCACATATACAGCTCAGTTTACTATTAGAAAACAAAGTGGTACAACTCAGAATTAATTAAAGCAGTAAGCTAATGAGATAGTAATTATGGGCGAAAGAATAGTGGAATGGTTGGGTTTACCTTATCACCTCGTTCGATGTATTTAACAGCGACGAGCTCCTTAGTGAGCTTATCTCTCATCAACCGGGCAACACCGAAGTTTCCAGAACCGATGTCGCGGACGAAATCGTAGCGGTCGCTGTCGTGCATGATGGGCATGTCCATGGTGGGTCCCATATTCATATGACCTCGATTCGCGCCGTCCATATTCATATTCTCCGATCAAATCCTACCTTCTCCGGCGCCGATCACATTTACTTCCTGCTCACAAACGACGCCGTTCACTTCAGCTAAGCTAGGCACAACTCCAGCTCGATCGCCGATTACTGAGATTCCAGAGAGAGAAACTAGTGATGTTAAATGTATGTGATTGTGTGTGTGTGAGAGAGAGAGAGAGAGAGAGAGAGAGAGAGGTCAGAGAGAGAAGAAGAGGAAGAGAAGAAAGAAGGGATGGGAGGTGACAACTGGAACGACGTCGTAACAGAATCGGTTGGGTTACTGGGGACAAATGAAAGTTTGCTTTATTCGGATGTCGTATGCTAATTGGCCGCCTGATATTTTTATAATAATTCTTTTACTTATATGTGTTTGTGCCTTTACGAAATTAATAAGAACCAATAAATATGGATTAAAAATAAGTTAGAAAAGGAATTAAAAAGACGGGTGGAAGAATGTGAGTGGAGCGGAGATAGGGTGACCCACGTGAGGGCGATGCAGCAGCGTCAGGTTCAACCTCTGCTGGTGGGCGGTAACCAGTAGCCGGTGCCCGCTTGGGTCGCTCGCACCCTATATTCATTTAGAGCTTCGATTCCTAAATTTTCTCTCAATTCTCTCTTACCAACTCCCCTCAAAAATTCACTAAAATTGTTAAGCTTTTTGAAATTTGAACCTAAAAATGTCAATGAATGAAGACAAATCATGTGAAAAAAAAGAGGTTAGTTAGTAAATTTTAATTTTATAAAAATTGCATAAATTGTAAAATTTTCTGAAAAAAATTGTTGCACGGTTGTCGTGTGAAAATTTCAGCGCCGACGGCGGCGCTGCTGCACGCTTATCGTGGCGAGATCGCAGTAGTTGCCGCATAAAATGTGTGGTGACGACGACGGTCTTGCTACACGGTTCATGCGGCAGCCGCCATGGATCCGTCGCTGTCGGCGCTGAAATGATTGCGCGGCAACCATGCGGCAATTTAATATTTTTTTAAAATAAATGTAATTATTATTGTTATTATTTTTAATATTAATATTATTGTTAATAATGTTAATGTTAATGTTATTATTATTGATATGATTATTATTATTAATTATTAGGGTTACTATTGTTGTTCTTTTGTTATTGTATATTATTAGGGTTATTATTAATATTATTGTTATTATTAATATTAACATTAATATTTTAAATTTTTTTGAATAAATAATGTGTTTATTATTGATGTTATTATGTTGATTATTGGTGTTATTGTTATTATTATTATTATTATTATTATTATTATTATTATTATTATTATTATTATTATTATTATTGTTATTGTTATTGTAATTGTTATTAATGTTATTGTAATTGTTGGTAGTTCTTTTAATATTGTTATTATTTTTTAATATTAATAATTTTGTTATTTTTATTATTAATGTTATTGTTATTATTATTGTTATTATTATTATTATTATTATTATTATTATTATTATTAATTATTAGGGTTATTTTTGTTATTAGTTCTATTTTTAACATAGTTATTATTATTATTGTTGTTGTTTTTATTGTTGCTAATAATTGCTATAATTGTTTTATCAATATTTTTGTTATTAGTTGTTTTTAATATTATGGTTGTTACTTATTCTAGTATAATTTGGTAATGTTTGGGGTAATCTTCCAGTCATCATCATTTCTCTGGTTCCTCTTACTCTGTCTGCTGCTGCTGCTCGCCCCAACATCACCACCTGCCTGTCCCCGATGTCGAAGTGGGGCAAACCTCCCTGATGCATCTCTCAACGGCTCGAAACCCGTTGGCATGTAAACTGGCCCAAGAGGAGGCGTTACAGAAGTAGGGATCATCTCCGGGACTTCAGATTCTATCCTATCGTCTCCCATTTGTCTCTGTGTCGGTCGAGTAATCAATATGTTGATTGAGATGGTCAACGAAGCCTTGCTTGGTCTGACTGTGCGTGTCCTCCGGCTGGCCACCTGCATCATCAGGTGCTCCACTCGGCCGGCATGTCGTGCTGATGTGATCACATTATGTCTGTGAGGGTTCCCAGTGTCACTCCCCCTCCAACCAGACCTAAGTTGATGCGACCGTTCCAAAAACCCTCCATTTTTACACTTGTCTACCATTTTAGATCACCTGCATAATAATAAAATAAATACTTAACTAAACACAACTGCTTAGAATGAAAAACGCCGTTCACTATTACAGTAATAAATAGAGTTATAAAACCAAAAAAACCCTAAACCTTAAACCCTACATTACCCTAAACCCTAAACCCTAAAAACTAACATTTCCTTGTTGCATTATGTTTACAAGATTTTGAATTAGCGCGCCCTTAAGTTATTCTATGATTTGGACGTTCATAGTTAGTGAGGTAATTGGTTAACATTATTAAAACCATGTGTTTAGATGCAAACTAAACTGTGTTATTGAGAACAAAGTGCAGAAGTTCTGTGTTTTATTCAGCAAGTCGACGAGAAACAAGCTTGGAGGTGAGTCAAACACCCAGGACCTCCAGCGGATGAAGTTTACCTATCTCAGTCCAAGGAAGAATGTACAAGCGTGCTTCGGAGTATGGAAATACCATCCAACCGTTTAGATACTTCTGGTTGACCGGCATTTCAATGATCTCCAACACACGCTCGTACATTCTTCCTTGGACCAAGATAAGTAAACTTCATCCGCTGGAGTTTCTGGGTGTTTGACTCACTTGAGGTGTTGGTATGTCTAACCCAACACCACCAGCAAGCTTGTATCTCGCTCACGTGCCGAACAAAACACAGAACTTGTGCACTTTATTATCAATAACACATTTCACTTTGCATCTAAACACATGATTTTAATAATATTAACCAATTACCTCGCTAACTACGTACGTGCAATTCATACACTAACTTAAGTCTACACTAACTCAAAATTTTCTAAACATCATTGCATCCCTAAACCTTAAATATCCTAAACGCTAAACCCTAAAATAATTTTAGACGTTTTCCACGTTATTCAACCCAAACTTCACACGCACTATAACGTGTAAATTATGATAAGTATGGGTTAAGTACCAAGAAAAACATCATAAATTATTTACAAATAGCCTAAACATTATTTACACATAACACTAATAAATTACACTGCAACAAGGAACCCTAAATGAATTTATTATCTCTTTTGAATTAATACACCCTTAAGTTATTATATGATATAAGGTTTTGTAGATATTCACTTAATTGGATAACTTAACCAAACACAACTGCCTAGAAGGAAATTCAACGTTCTTCTTATGAACGAAGTGCAAAAGGTCTACATACAAGTGATCAGATGCCTGCGAAAATTATAAAGCAAGTGCAGATGCACTCTTCATACCAACCACTTAAACGACGATCATCAAGAAGCACGGGATTGATTTCCTTGCCGTTCGTTTGATAAGTGGCTGGTATCAAGAATGCATCAACACCAGCTTTATAATTTCGCAGGCATCTGATCACTTGTATGTAGACCTTTTGCACTTCGTTCGTAACAACAATGGTAAATTTCCTTCTAGGCACTAGCGTTTAATGAAGTTATCCAATTCAGTTACTATCTACTTATCCTCATATCATACACTAACTTAAGTCTATACTAACTCAAAAAAATAACAAACTACGTTTTTTTCAAGTTCACAATTATCGTATTATGGAAAAAATGCTCCTTAATAGAGGATTCTCCATTACCGAAGACTATGAACTACACTTTTATTTCCTAAACCCTAAACCCTAAACAACAATTTTTAACACTCTAAATTATTTTTAACACTCTATTATTAATATTCTATACGAAACAAATTATTTTTATGAACTCTATACATTTAAAACCCTAAACAACAATTTTTAACGCTAAAAAATGTAATAATAACATTAAGAACCACATAAAAATCTAATAATAATATCATTGACAACAGCATAATAGCTTTTTTACACCCAAAACGATAGTATATAAACAAACAAACTTATTAATATTAATATATATATTAACAATAACTTATTAACATTAATATATATATGTTAATAATATTATTTGTTTATTATAGTATTATTAACCTTTATAATGCTATAATTAATTATTAATATTATTAACAATAACTTACATAAACAAACAAACTTACAATGATATATAGTAGACATATATATTTACATTAATTTATAAATGATTAATAAAAAATATTAACAACAATAAAGTAACTTAATAACATTATTAACATCATTATACACATAATAATTAATATTATTAACAACAAAATTACAATAATATCAAATATTCATATTTTACAATATTATAATTATTAACATTATTATTAATAATACTAGCAAATACCCGCGTGTTACGCCGTGGTTAATTAAAAAAATACTTAAGTGTTGCTTGATATATATGATTTTACTAATACATCACGGTGATATAAAATAGTGTTTTTGACGATAAATAATATATACTATGGGCTTTATGGTTGAAAATAATCCAGATTGATTTTTTAACCAACAATAAACTGGAGTTTTACCATATTTTCCCAAACTAAGCCAACACCAAACTCTGGTCGCACAAAACTGACACGACATCGATACCACATGTTTAGTAATAAAAAATGATGCAAGCTCATTGCTACTAAGCACATTGACAGGTTCCAAGTTCCAGGTATAAGCCAGACCTATTTGACAGGTTCCAGGTTCGACACGTTCCAAGGTTTAGATTCAAACCTATCGAATGACATATAATTTGTTCTTTTGGTTTCTTTTTAAATTGCTTTCAAGCTTAGCCAAAATAATGCTCCCTCCTATCCGCTTTATTTGTCAAATGGGGTATTGACAACACATTATAATAGACTTCTTATAATTAAGAAAAAGTGAAAAATGGGTGCACAAATTTAACAATGAGTGATAAAAAGGATATGCATAACGTGATAACGTAAATACTCAATCCATCAAAAAATAACTAACTTCCATGCATGCCAGCACGAATGAGGTTCACTCCATTAGTGTCATATGTAATTTTTAATACAGCCAATACATTCTCTTTCTTATAACTAGCAAATACCCGCGCGTTGCGCCGTGGTCAATTAAAAAAGTACTTAAGTGTTGCTTGATATGATTTTAATAATGCATCACGGTGATATAAAATAGTGTTTTGACGATAAATAATCTATATTATGGGGTTTATGGTTGAAAATAATCCAAATTGACCTTTTAATCAACAATAAACTGAAGTTTTACCATATTTTCACTGATTAAAGCCAACACCAAATTTTGGTTGCACAAAACTGACACGACATCGATACCACATATTTAGTAATCAAGAAATGATGCAAGCTCATTGATAATAAGCACATTGACAGGTTCCAAGTTCCATGTATAAGGCGGACCTGTTTGGCAGGTTTCAGGTTCGACATGTTCCAGGTTCTATATTTAAACCTGCCGTATGACATATAATTTGTTCTTTTTGGTTTCCTATTAAATTGCTTTCAAGCTTAACCAAAACAATGCTCCCTCCTATCTGCTTTATTTGTCGAATGGGGTATTGCCAACACATCATGATAGACTTCTTATAATTAAGAAAAAGTGGAAATAGGTGCACAAATTAAACAATGATGGATAAAAGTGTATGCAACGTGATAACGTAAATACTCAATCCATGCAAAAATAATTGTCTTCCATGCCAGCACATATAATGTTCATTCCATTAGTGTCATATGCAATTTTTTATATAACCAATACATTCTAGATTTCTTATAATTAAAAAAAAAAGTGGAAGTGGGTGCACAAATTAAGTAATGAGACAAAAGTGTATGCATAACGAAAATGCTCCCTCCTTCCAAAAAATAATTGGCTTCCTTGCATTTCAAGGTTCATCTTTACTCAACAATTTATCACAAAAGAAATCTAATTTCAATTTTTTTAATATTAATTTTTATTATGAATCTAATGATATTAATTTGATATCATGAATTAATCATTATATATATTAAAAATTACAATTAAAGTTTTTGACAATGAAAAATAATCGAAGGGAGGTCATATATATTGTACGTGATTATTATGTGAACTACATATTATCACTGAAACCTTTTAAATATACGCAACACATGTGTAGTAAGGTGAACTATGTATTATAATTACCAATAAATCAATGGATGAATGAGTATTCCATTAAAAAATGGATTTAAAAAAAAAAGAAGAAAAAGGATGGATGGTTGAAGGAATAGAGAGGGGTATGAAGATGACGTAGGTGGGTTTGAAAAAATTTATCAAACATAAATCTAACAGTTGAGATTAACCTGTGAGAACATGTAATCAAGGTCTATAATTGAATTGACTTCCTAAAATCACTCTCGCTTCATTGCTTTAACTTGTAGTATAGATCCGAGTAATGGTATTTCTCCTTTGTCATGTGATAGTAGAAAGACTCTGAGGTTGTAATACCCATTTTTTTGGGTTGGTGCTTAAGGTAGCCTGAATAAATTTGGGCCATTGGCCGTACTTATTGAAAAAAAAAAATCTGAGTAATGGTTCATTCCTACCTTTTAAATTATATCTTATCATAAATTTTCTTAATTTATAAGATTTAAATCTATGAATTTTGTATAAAAAAATATGTGTTATGCGATGATATAAATTATCTATATTTATAATTATATTAAAACCAAACCTTTAAATGAAACGTTATACTACGTGTCAAAACTTCAGAGAGTCAGAAGGAATTCAAATCTACAAAACTAACCCATAAAAAAAATTTTAAAAAAATCATAACAATTTTAACAATAGAAAAAACATACAATTAATGTTTATAGAGTATAGTTGTTGAAAAAATAAAATGAACGTTTCTTGATATGAAGCAAAATCAATCTAATCAATTTATTACACCAAATAAAATAAATTAATTTGAGTGGTTTATGTTTGTTAATTTATGATACTAAATAAAATTTTTACTTTTTAAACTTTTTTTCTATGATGTTTATTGTAAAATAAATATATTGAAATTGATTTAGTTCTTCCACTGCTATATTGATCAAATTAGATTTGAAGATAGTATATACAAAGAAAATACATAAATAATGATAATATAATTCCTGCATTTTCATTAATTTCTAATTATTATTTGAATCGGCAATTGTAATAAGGCCTTGTTTTTGGATGAGTTATTTTCAAGTTAAGATAAGTTAATATGCTTTTTTGGAGAATTGTGTTTCTATAATGGATTTTTTTTGGAAAATTGTGTTAGGTTAGGAAAAATTAGGATAATTAGATTTAATATGGCAAAAGAACAGAGCCTAAAATTACTTCAATAAAATAAATCACATAAAATTACTCAAAAAAAAAATTCATGCATCACACAGAAGACCAAATGTTAGCATATTGTCAAATTGAAACCATTGGAAAATAATTATATTTGGATAAAGAGTATAATATTGATAGTGTTGAATACACATAATATAAGGGGTCTTGCCTCGAACTATGAATTAAGTCCTTATACCTAGTTTTGAAATAGGATTTTAGAAGATATTTTACATGACATAAAGTTTCAATTTTTTAAAAAGATTGTTGGAGTTGTCACACTACAAAAAGAAAATTGTAGAGAACAATTAACTCACAACTATGAAATTATATATGAAAATTAAATGGATGCATGGCAATTTGATGAGAATGCCTTTTTTGGTGGAGGGATAACGTGGGTTAGAAAGTTTTTTTTTTTTTAATAAAGCGGTTTCATCTTTTTAAATCCAACGGTTGTGATTAGCTTGACCTCCTAAATTCACTCCCACACAAGTCAATGATACATTTCTTTAAAATATAGTATATATTAAAAAAAAAATAGGTGGAAGAGGGTGCACAAATTAAGTATTGGGATAAAAGTGTATGCATAACGTAAATACCCCCTCCTTCCAAATATAATTGGCTTCCTTGCTTTTCAAGGTCCAGCTTTACTCAACAGTTTATCAAAAACAAAAATTCTAATTTCAATTTTTTTAATATTAATTTTTATTATGAATCTAATGATATTAATTTGATGTCATGAATTAATCATCATATATATTAAAAATTACAATCAAAGTTTTTAACGATGAAAAAATTCAAAGGGAGGTCATATTGTACGTGATTATTATGTGAATTACATACTATCACCGAAACCTTTTAAATATACGCCACATATGTGTAGTAAGGTGAACTATGTATTATAATTACCAATCAAATCAATGGATGAATGAGTATTCCATTAAAAAATGGATTTACAAAAAAAAAAGAAAAAGGATGGATGAATGAATGAATGAATGAATGAATGAATGGGTAACTAATCTGACGGTTGAAGGAAGAGAGAGGGTTATGAAGATGACGTAGGTGGGTTTGGCAAAAATTTATCAAACATAAATCTAACAGTTGAGATTAATATGTGACAGAATGTAATCAAGGGCTATAATTGAATTGACTTCCTAAATTCACTCTCATAAGAGTCCATCCTACATTCCTTTGATGTATAGTATAGATCCGAGTAATGGTTCATTCCTATCTTCTAGGTTATAGAGATATCTTATCGTAAATTTTCTCAATTTATAAGATTTAAATCTATGAATCTATACTATCTATTAAAGAAATGCGTCATTAACTTGCGTGGGAGTGAATTTAGGAGGTCAAGACAATCACAACCATTAGATTTTAAAAGATGAAACCTCTTTATCTAAAAAATAAAAAAAAAATTGCAACCAACGTTATCCCTCCCCCACTAATAAAAAGACACTCTTAGTATAACCTCTCATCAAATTATCATGCATTCATTAATTTATATAATTTCATAGTTGTGAGTTAATTGTTCTCTACAATTTTCTTTTTGTATTTTGACAACTCCAGCAAAATATTTAAAAAATTGAAACCATATGCCATGTAAAAATATCTTCTAAAATCCTATTTCAAAACTAGACATGAGCACTTAGTTCATAGTTCGAGGTAAGGCCCTTTATATTATGTGTATTCAATACTATCAATATTTTACTCTTTGTCCAAATATAATTATTTTTCAATGCTTTCAATTTGACAATATGCTAACATTTGATCACCTGTGCGATGCATGAATTTTTTTTTTGAGTAACTTTATGTGATTTATTTTCTTAAAGTAATTTTAGGTTCTGTTCTTTTATCAGATTAAACCTAACTATCATAATTCTAACCTAGCACAATTCACTAAAAAAAATATCCACTCTAAAAATACAATTCCCCAAAAAAGTATCCTATCTTATCTTAACTTGAAAATAATTCATCTACGAATAGGGCCTTATTACAATTGTTGATTCAAATAATAATTAGAAATTAATAAAAATGTAGGAATTATATTATCATTGTTTATGCATTTTCTTTGTATATATTGTCTTCAAATCTAATTTGATCAATATAGTAGTGGAAGAACTAAATCAATTTCAATACCTTTATTTTACAATAAACATCATAGAAAAAAAGTTAAAATTTTATTTAGTATCATAAATTAACAAACATAACCACTCAAATTAATTTATTTTATTTGGTATAATAAATTGATTAGATTAATTTTGCTTCATATCAGGAAACATTCATTTTCTTTTTTTCACAATTATACTCTATAAACATTAATTTTATGTTTTTTTAATTGTTAAAATTTTTATGATTTTTTTTTTAAAAAAAATTTCTTGGTGGGTTGGCTTTGGAAGTAGATTTGAATTCCTTCTAACCCTACGAAGTTTTGACACGTCGTATAAGGTTTCATTTATAGGTTTGTTTTTAATGTAATTATAAATATAGATAATTTATGTCATTGCATAACACTTATTTTTTATACAAAATTCATAGATTTAAATCTTATAAATTGAGAAAATTTATGATAAGATATCTCTATAACCTAGAAGATAGGAATGAACCATTACTCGGATCTATACTATACACTAAAGCAATGTAGGATGGACTCTTATGAGAGTGAATTTAGGAAGTCAATTCAATTATAGCCCTTGATTACATGCTGTCACATATTAATCTCAACTGTTAGATTTATGTGTTAGATTTATGTTTGATAAATTTTTGCCAAACCCACCTACGCCATCTTCATACTCCTCTCTCTTCCTTCAATGGTCACATTAGTTACCCATTCATTCATTCATCCATCCTTTTTCTTTCTTTTTTTTTTTTGTAAATCTATTTTTTAATGGAATACTCATTCATCTATTGATTTGATTGGTAATTATAATACATAGTTCACCTTACTACACATGTGTGGTGTATATTTAAAAGGTTTCAGTGATAGTATATAATTCACATAATAATCACGCACAATATGACCTCCCTTTGAATTTTTTCATCGTTAAAAACTTTGATTGTAATTTTTAATATATATGATGATTAATTCATGACATCAAATTAATATCATTAGATTCATAATAAAAATTAATATTAAAAAAATTGAAATTAGAATTTTTTTTTTGGATAAACTGTTGAGTAAAGATGGACCTTGAAAAGCAAGGAAGCCAATTATTTTTGGAAGGAGGGGGTATTTACGTTATGCATACACTTTTGTCTCATTACTTAATTTGTGCACTCTCTTCCACCGATTTTTTTTTAATTTTAAGAAATCTAGAATGTATTGGCTATATTAAAAATTACATATGACACTAATGGAGTGAACCTCATTCGTGTTGGCATGCATGGAAGTCAGTTATTTTTGGATGGATTGAGTATTTACGTTATCACGTTATGCATACCCTTTTTATCACTCATTGTTAAATTTGTGCACCCATTTTTCACTTTTTCTTAATTATAAGAAGTCTATTATAATGTGTTGGCAATACCCCATTTGACAAATAAAGCGGATAGGAGGGAGCATTATTTTGGCTAAGCTTGAAAGCAATTTAAAAAGAAACAAAAAGAACAAATTATATGTCATTCGACAGGTTTGAATCTAGACCTTGGAATGTGTCGAACCTGGAACCTGTCAAATAGGTATGGCTTATACCTGGAACTTGGAACTTGTCAATGTGCTTAGTAGCAATGAGCTTGCATCATTTTTTGATTACTAAACATGTGGTATCGATGTCGTATCAGTTTTGTGCGACCAGAGTTTGGTGTTGGCTTAGTTTGGGAAAATATGGTAAAACTTCAGTTTATTGTTGGTTAAAAAATCAATATGGATTATTTTCAACCATAAAGCCCATAGTATATATTATTTATCGTCAAAAACACTATTTTATATCACAGTGATGTATTATTAAAATCATATCAAGCAACACTTAAGTATTTTTTTTAATTAATCACGGCGCAACGCGCGGGTATTTGCTAGTTTTGCATAAAAAAATAAGTGTTATGCAATGACATAAATTATCTATATTTATAATTACATTAAAAACAAACCTCTAAATGAAACCTTATACGACGTGTCAAAACTTCATAGGGTTAGAAGGAATTCAGATCTACTTTCAAAGCCAACCCACTAAGAATTTTTTTTTTTAAAACAAATAATAAAAATTTTAACAATAAAAAAACATAAAATTAATGTTTATAGAGTATAATTGTGGAAAAAAGAAAATGAATGTTTCTTGATATGAAGCAAAATTAATCTAATCAATTTATTATACCAAATAAAATAAATTAATTTGAGTGGTTATGTTTGTTAATTTATGATACTAAATAAAATTTTAACTTTTTTTCTATGATGTTTATTGTAAAATAAAGGTATTGAAATTGATTTAGTTCTTCCACTACTATATTGATCAAATTAGATTTGAAGACAATATATACAAAGAAAATACATAAACAATGATAATATAGTTCCTATATTTTCATTAATTTCTAATTATTATTTGAATCAACAATTGTAATAAGCCGCTATTCTTAGATGAATTATTTTCAAGTTAAGTTAAGATAGGATACTTTTTTGGGGGAATTGTATTTTTAGAGTGGATATTTTTTTTTTGGTGAATTGTGTAAGGTTAGAATTATGATAGTTAGGTTTAATCTGACAAAAGAACAGAACCTAAAATTACTTTAAGAAAATAAATCACATAAAATTACTCAAAAAAAAAATTCATGCATCGCACAGGGTATCAAATGTCAGCATATTGTCAAATTGAAAGCATTGGAAAATAATTATATTTGGAGAAAGAGTAAAATATTGATAGTATTGAATACACATAATATAAAGGGTCTTGCCTCGAACTATGAACTAAGTGCTCATGTCTAGTTTTGAAATAAGATTTTAGAAGATATTTTTACATGGCATAAGGTTTCAATTTTTTAAAAATTTTGCAGGAGTTGTCAAAATACAAAAAGAAAATTGTAGAGAACAATTAACTCACAACTATGAAATTATATAATTAAATGAATGCATGACAATTTGACGAGAGCTTATACTAAGAGTGCCTTTTTATTAGTGGGGGGAGGGATAATGTGGGTTGCAATTTTTTTTTATCTTTTATATAAAGGGGTTTCATCTTTTAAAATCTAATGGTTGTGATTGGCTTGACCTCCTAGATTCACTCCCACGCAAGTCAATGACACATTTTTTTAATATATAATATAGATAGTATAGATGATCAAAAATACGTTTTTAATTACAAAACAAAAAAATATGACAGAGCCGGTGTCGCACGACCAATGCCGCAAACCGCGGCTCGCTGCCGCCAGACAGCGCCGGCAAACTGTGGCTCTTTGCCGCGTCACAATGTCGGTAGACCACAGCTTGGTGCAAGGCTGCAGCCGATGCTGCGATCGCCGTGCGGCAACCAGCTGCGGTTTGCCGACACTGTCGCGCGGCACCGGGCTTATTTCCGAAAAAAATGCGCCGCCCAGTTTTTTTTTTTTAAAATTTCAAATTCAAATTTTACAATTGTAAACACATTAAACTTACAAGAATTCCGTCAATTTCAATTCCCGGGAAGAGGTTGATTTGGTGGTATCCGTCGTGGTCGTTGGTTGAGAGCGTTTTTTAGAGATATAAACTAGAGAGAAGATGAGAGTGACATTAGGGTGAAGGACGTTACTGGAAATTATAATGAAAAGGTGGGCGACAATAGTAAAATGATAGGCGACGAAGAGTAATCGGGTTCTTTTATATATATATATCCAAAATTAAAATACATAACATTCCCAAGTAGAGATACTTGAATTAAATAAATAGTATCAAGTAAGATATAGTCCTTCCTTGATTAGCAACACTATCAAGTAGAGATATAGTATCATATACATGCTCCGAAGTACTCATTACATGAGTAAATAATGGTGTCAAGCCATCAAAAGTTGAGCTAAAATATACATCTGATATGTATATTACCATTCTAGTGATTAAAACTTGTTCGATACAAAGTATAAGATATATAAGGAAAAGACTCTTAAGTTCGTGAATATAAAACCCCAACATGGTCATCATCATTCTCCATCACTTTCACTTTTATGCTGCACTCTTATTGAAATGTTCCCGCACCACATTCCTCAAAGATATCAAATCTCCTCCACAAGTGATCCTCCTACCATTAGCATCTCTACCTAAGCTCAATTTCAACCAAAATTCAGAGGTTAAAGAAAACAAAACTAGGTGTTGCCAATAACAATACTAATACCAATACTTGATGATAAACAATCATTCATCTATAACAATACCAATACCAATACTAATTAAAAACAATCTTCAAGAAACCAATGAAAAAACTTAAAAAATATTTTCAATGAGTAGCAATTTTAGTTTAAGATTAGAGTACTAGTACACAAATGGGAATTGTACGTTAAAGTTTAGACAACTAAGTGAGCACTTCAAGTGGATACTGTTAGATTAGTCACAAGGTTTGAAATAAAGTAGAAAGCAAAAAATGATAAACATCAGATAGTAGCACATCTGTTATTCAGGTTTATGTGTCGCATAGATTATATACAATTTCATAATAATAGTGGAATTAAAAAAGAAAATAAACTAAAAACTCAGCAAGTGATTTCTCTTAACCAATAAAACATGCTACATAGACAGTAATAGACTAAAAGCAAGGGACATTGGTCATTAAGCATTCCGTATGACATTAAAAGAAACTAGATATTCTCCTTGCGTTGACATGAGTGACTCAAATAAATGCATAACATTTCACTTAGATCATGCCAAATTCAAGTAAGAAGAGTCTTATTTTAACAAATTTAAGTAAGAATAACCATCTACACATTATGCGTACATGTTGGGGGTCAAGGTGGAAATACTAAATTATTCATAATAAGAATGACTCATCAACCTTACAAATTAGACACAAAAAAATCATTTACTTCCACTAACATTTAAAGCTTAGGGAGAAGCGTAAAGATGGAATTTTTGGTACCCAAACAATTCACAATACCCATGACTATGACAAGTATTATGAGTGTAAAAATGCCATAATTTTATTATGTTAATCTCTAGGATTGCAAATTTGCAATAGAAGCTTCTTTATTATCCTACAATGAATCAAAATACAAATTAAAATAGATGCAAAGATTGATTACCAATGCCATATTCGAGAAAAATGTGAAGAGGAGTCCCTAGGGCAGAGTCAAGCAAGGAATACGGTAGAGTAGATCCAACACTAGGCTGTTAAATTAAAGTAGACCAAAGTGTCAATTGACAAACTAAAGCAGCAAGTTACAATCTTTTTATAATAAAGTGTCATTTAAGATCATGTCTAGGAAATCTCTTTTTAGAATCAAGGAAAACCTTAACTTAATGCAACCAAGCAACCAAAGAAACGGGACAAAACTAAGCCACAAAGAAGTGTAGAAATGATAAACCTAGAAAACCAACCTCTCAAATTCAATTACTGTGATTGCCCATAAAACCCAGAAAATCATTCTTAATATAATTTTTGTAACACTACCCCTATTATAGGATGACAAGAGAAAAGTGAAAAGCATTCTTAATATAATGAATTGATAAACTAATATTAGCCCTATCAGTTGTACACCCAAAACGTACCCATAAAAGGCTTCAAAGCAATGCAATTCCATAACTAACACAAAATGTCATAAAAAGAACCTACAATATACAATAATTCGCAACAAAATTAACCCAAAATTTGCATCAGTTGACAATAGAGTTAGTTGTAGATGACCACCCATATGAAAACGAATTGAATAAGGGGAAGAATTGAAGTTGGTATAGAAACTTACATGAAGCCTTGCTGCTGACGGGCCGGATGCGACCAAGAAGTGTGGCCATTTCCTTTTGTACCAAAGGCAACTGCATGAGCGACAAGTGAATTGAGTTTCGCTTGGAGAATAAATTCTTGAACTTGTCCTATTTTAGGGTTAGCAGATTACCTGAGAAATTGCTATGGAAACGCTTAAATCTTAAATGGCCTTCATCTTCCTAGTCTTCAATTTAGGCTTTAAACTTCTAATGCACATGGGGTGAACGAATCTTCATTCTTCCCCGACTTGCAATTGATTTTCTCACTTTTCCGTAGTCCTGCCCTCCTTTACCCATCGAAATCGACTTTATACAAACAAAAACCAACAATTACAAACCCTTGGAATGCGAAATGAGTCCTGAAAGTCTCAATTTAAACCGAATAATCACAAGATCTGACACTAGAATAATTAAAACAAAACCATAAACCCTAAAAGTCTGAAAACAAATTCGACAATAAACAGAAATGAAAAGCAAAGCATAAACAAAAGGAAGTGAAAAAATTACCAGATTCGTTCGATAGAGAGATGAGAGATGTGCCATTTGCTGCTCTGTTCTCTCTCGTTCACCCTTTTCTCTCTTTCAAAGTCTATCATTATCAGTGAGTTTTTCCCCCCTGATGGCAGTGGTGACTAGGTCTTGGCGGAGCCAACGACCGACGAAGAGTGGGGGCAGCGCGATGGTGATGTCGCCGGCGAGTGGTTGTGAGGGAAATTAGGGTTTGAGAGAAAAGTAAATGTGAGATGGTGAAGGAGGGCAGAGTGGTGGTGATTATGGAAATAGTATTGATAAAAGAGTAAAAATCTAAAGGGTAAGGGGTGTATTTGGCTACTGCAGTATGCAGAGGGAAAATTTTGGGTTTTGGGTCCTATTGAAAATTTTGAAAGTTGACATAATTTGATTTTGGTGGGAATTTTTGGTTTTGGAAAATTCAACTTGAAATGGACAGGAAACTAAATAAAATAATATTGTAAAACTTAAAATAATTTTGTTGGTGGGAAAGTAGTGGAAATTCGGTGGGAAATTTCTCACTGTTAATATAACAGTTGGAAAACAGTGGGAATATTCAAATAGTGGGAAAGTGGTCGGAATTTTGCCCCTAAATTTTTTTCAGTGGGAAAATTCAGTGGGTAATTCAATGATTTTTGGTAGTGAAAGTCCTCCAAAAGTAAACCCAAACTTAAGTTAATAAATTTAAAAGGTTTGATTTTCCCGAACCAAACTCCAAACCTATGAATAAATATTTTAGAAAATATTTTGTTTACATCAAGATTTGAACTTTGATTGCAAGTGTGAAGTTAAAGGAGTTTACCATTTAGCTAACCTTTCTTTAGTGACATAAACTCAAAGGTCCCAACTCCAAACTTCTACAAATACTATTGCAAAGTGATGTTTAGACACTATCATGATATTAGTCGTGATATTTAATTGTTGGCTTCTAAGCTACATCCTAGTGACATGTGGCAATTGGATAAAATAGATGGTCTTATTTTAATGTATTAAATATATTAAAACAAGTCTGTCAAAGGTAAACATAAACTTAAGTGAATGAATTTGAGAGGTTACAAATATTAATACATAATTAAAGTAATATTCATTCACTTTTTATCAAAAAATATTCATTAATTAGTTTTTCTGCCACTAAATTAAAACAAGACCACCAAAGGAAAACACAAACTTAAGAGAAAGAATTTGGAACCTACAAATAAATGTTTTTAACGAAAAAAGAAATATTTTACTTCTACCAAGATTTGAACCTTGGTTGAAATCATGTAATGATTAGTTGAGAATGGTAGTCACTTAACTACCGCATCTTTCATATAATACACAAAAATAATATTCACTAGCTTTTTATACGTAAAAACATTAAAAAAAAATTCATCACTTAGTTTTTCATCAACCAAATTTACTATTATAATATATGAAACTCAATAAAATAAGTTTAAATTGAAGTAAAATATAAGAGATAATAAAGTGTGAAAACTCCCTTAAGTTAGTTTTCTTTGATAATTAGAAAAAAAAATAAAATTAATAAAGTGTAAAACTCCCTAAACATTCATTACTTAGTTTTCTTTGATAATTATAAAAACAAAATAAAATTTTATTAACATTGCGATAGAAAATGTAAATTAAAAGTTACATAAGTGATTTAGGCATCATATGGAATTAAAATGAATGTAAAAATACAAAGTATCAAAATTTGTCTCAATGTATAAAATAAAAATTTAAGATCATTATGATCATTGACAAAAAGTAAATATTATTTCTTATTCAAAAAAAAGTGAATGAATTACAAATAAGGTCACCACCAAACACATAGATCGTAAGTTCATAAAAAAAATTGAACTTAAAATTCATGATTTTTCAACTAAGTTAATTATACAAAATTCATAATACAAAGTATATTAACATAATTAAAATATTATTCATTAGTTTTTATATAAAAAAAATAATCAGTAGTTACCCTTTCTTCCACCAATTCACTATTATAATATATGAATCACAATATGAAGTATAATTTAAAGTAAAACAAAGAGATATTAAAGGGTAGAACTCCTATGAAAAAAGCCAATATTATTGTTCTGTATTTTCAGTTAAAAAGAAAATAAAAAATAAAATGTTTATTAACATTGTGATAAAAAAAAATTGTAAACGAATGTCTCTTTGTTGTCAAAAATAAAGTAGTGCAACTTTGTTTTGATTTATGTTGTGATTATATATGCTAAAATTTTAGAATTAATAATTGTTTATTAATGTGATTATTAGTTATTTATTACTAAATACTAATGCTTTGCATTTTCTCCACCCTTTTTAAATTTTAATTATTTTATGAAAATTTTCGTGTTTATTTAATGAAAACAAGTTTCCAACGACATTATGTTTATAATGTATACCGATAGTTTCTATTATCTTAATAATTTATTCATATGTTTAAGATTAAATATTTTTTTGGATGCTATTGAGAAAGATTAGAAGTAAATTATAGTGTTCTTGCATTTATTCAAATTCACTAGCAAAAATTTTTTACTATTGTTCTTTATTATAGATAATAAACGAATTACAAGATGATCTGAATACCGTCCTCATGCAAATCGACCTCCTATGGTTTCAGAAATCGAGACAATAGGCTATACATGATGGAGATAGGAATACCCGATATTTCCACACTGGTACCATCATTCGGATCGAGGAGACGCAACAAAATAGAGGCACTCCAAACTGAAGATGACCAGTGGGTGTATGATCAAGAGAGCATATGCTAAATGCTTAATGATCACTTCAAAGAACTTTACTCCCCACAACTTACACCCGGCCAGTTGGATGCCATGCCCCATGGCCTCTTCCCAGAAATTTCTGCAGACCAAAAGAGCAGTTAGTGCATACAAAGCCCAAGAGATATATATGGATGGCTCTCAAGAGTATGAAGCCATACAAAGCCCCGGGGCCAGATGGATTCCACCCACTTTTCTTTTAACGCTTTTGGCACGTTTTTGGGGAATCAGTTAGTGCATTAGCGTTGCAGATCCTACATGGGGGACAAATTCCTGAAGGCCTGAACTCCACCTTCCTAACTTTGATCCCAAAGGTGGAGCACCTAACTTTGGTTACCCAGTTTCGACCGATAGGATTGTGTAATGTGGTGTACAAGGTTGTCACTAAATGTCTCGTCCAACGGTTAAAGGTGGTGTTGCCGGAGATAGTGTCACTGTCCCAGACAAGTTTTGTACCACGTCGTTAGATTATTGACAATGTAATCATTATGCAAGAAGCCATTCATTCAATGAGGAGGAAATCGGGGGAAACGGGTTGGACGACAGTGAAACTTGACCTCAAGAAAGCTTATGATAGATTACAGTGGGATTTCATTGAGGATACGTTCAAAGACATTGGCCATGGTGACCGGTTAATCCAAGTTATCATAAGGTGTATATTAACGAGTAATCTTAGCCTTCTATGGAATGGGGAACCTCTGGTGGAGTTCAAACCCACAAGAGGAGTGAGACAAGGTGACCCCTGGTCACCGTACCTCTTCGTCTTGGCCATGGAGAGACTCTCCCAGCTCATCGAACTAAGAGTGCAACAAAGGATATGGAAACCCCTCCAAGTTTGTAAAGGAGGCCCGAAGATATCTAGAATACTTTTTGCAGACGATGTAGTCCTCTTTGCAGAAGCCACGGTTGACCAAGCCCAACTCTTGAAGGAAACTTTGGTATCCTTTTGTAGGCATCGCGTCAAAAGGTGAGCACATCAAAATCTCACATTTTTTTCTCCCCGAATACGAGCACCCAAATTAAGAGAGATGTGTGTCATCTTTTGGATATGAAAGAAACAGAAGATCTCGAATGATACCTCGGAGTGCTGGCCATCCATGGCCGTGTAACAAAATCAACTTCCAGCCATGCTCTCCAGAGAGTTGATACGAAACTTACTGGATGGAAAGCTCACTACCTCTCCTTGGTGGGCAGGATTACCCTAACCAAGGCTACATCACCTCAATCCTTTCTTACACCATGCAGACGGTTCGACTGCCAAGATCAATTTGTGACAGTCTGGACCAAAAAATTCATCGATTTATTTGGGGAGGCACTACGACCTCGAGAAAGATCAACCTAGTGAATTGGGTACTGTCCAGAAGCCCATGAAGGAGGGTGGTTTGGGGATTCATAATATGTGGGTCCTAAACGACGCCCACCTTGTGAAAATGGGCTGGCGTTTAATTTCTGAACCAACTACTTTGTGGGCTCCGATAATGAAACACAAGTACTTTAAAGAAGGTAATCTTCCAGGCATGAATGTTAGGGTTTCAAAAAGCCCCGCTTCAAATGCATGGCGCGGAGTGATGGCAAACATACATCACGTACGGAAGGGCACTAGAATGGCAGTTGGGAATGGGCAAGATACAAGATTTTCGCTGGACGCGTGGGTTACAGCGGAGCCCCTCCTTCTCCTCTCTACACGTCCGATTCCTGAGGAAGATGTCTACAAGAAAGTGAAAGATTATTGGATAACTGAAGTAGGCTGGGACTGGGAAGCAATGGGGAATTTACCCCCCCCCCCCCCCACGTTCTCCAGAGTATTGCCGCCATGGAACTATTGGAAGAAGAGGTCGTAGAAAATTTTTTTTAGCAAACCTAGGTTTTTGCATACAAAGAGGTTGTAGTTACTTTGATGACCCCCCAATATACTGAACTTTTGGGGTATTGGGCCAATAATACGTACACTGAACTTTGACCTTGAACAATAATACACTATACTTTGGGGGGTGTTGAACAATAATGCACCCGGATCAATTCAGGCGGTGGCTGACTTGGGTGCGATCCTATGTGGTCGGCCTGCCACGTAGGATACCCACCAAGTCAGCCACCATCAAAATCCTTTCGGGTGCATTATTGTCCAACACCTTATAAAGTACAATGTATTATTGTCCAAGATTAAAGTTCGGTTTATTATTATCCAATACCCCAAAAGTTCAATAGATTAGCATCCAAAATTCCAAATTTTAAATATATTTTTCGATTATTTATCTACATAAATAGATTTCAATGTTTCAGATATCGACAATTTTGTGATCTAAATACTAAACATTCAAAACTTAAAATTATCTGACAGAACTTAAATATTACGTGCAAATTAAATAAGAGTTTAGAAATATTACTTTTACTAATTAAAATCGGTTCATAAGAAATTTTACCATTTTTAGCATTTGATATATTTTAATTCTAATGTTCTATCTATTTATATGATGGACAATGATACACATCTGGACTCAAGATGATTAATAATCATTTTGAATTGTCTATATTTCACATTTTTTAACTTTTGATAATATTTTCTCTAATAATTATGTATATTTATCAACTACAAGATTATAATACTTATTAGCTAGGTCAAAAAGATAAAAATAATAGCTAATTTTATCAACCATAATAGAAAATGCATAGTTTTATATTTATAAAAAAATATAAATAAATATTTTTATATTGTTTATAGATTATAATAACCCTCAAAGTAATGAAACATGCCTTTATGATGATTTAAATATACTTACATTTAACTTTATGAATGATTTTGGTGAGATGCAAGATAGTTAAGAATCATCTTGCATCAAGATGTTTATCATTTCGCTTATCTGAACACGGTAGAATTTTTCTGAGTATCCTGCAAATGTTAGTAGCAAGATGAAGTCGGTTAACAAAATTGGTTTATAATTTTTTAGAACTTTGGAGTAGAGCTGAACAAATTTTGCCCGACTTGAAGAATCCAATTTATCTGATCCGGAAAAAATCAAGTTCGAACATCGATTTTTTGTCCTAATTTTTATATTGACCGAATATTCAGAAATAATATTTCTCTTTTTTTTCTATTGTCCGAACCCGATTCTAACCCGAATTTAGTTCCGTCCAAACTGTCTGACCAGTTTTGACCTGAATAAAAACCGAGTCTGAATATGAGTTTCTCGTCCGAATTTTGACGTTGACTGAATTTGACTGAACCAAATTTACCTGGACCCAAATATTTGTCAGTGCTACTTTAGACCCTGATATATCGGTATTCGATAACAATGTACTAACTTTTTTTTTTTGGAAAATAATATATTATACTATACTTTGGATGGCAATTTTGAATAATAATTCACCGAAACAATGCTGACAGTTTTTGATTCGATGACAGTCTTATGTGGCAGACTCAGGAGCAAAAAATTAAATCTTCTACCATATTAATGTCATATCAACAAGTTCGAATAAACAAAAATGGATTCTATTTAAAAAAAAAAACTACCGATAAATTAGGCAAATATGAGCAATAGGGCGTTATTTAGAGAAAAGCAATTGCTGACTCGATATTAGTGTAGTCAACAACAACAATAACAACGTACCTTAGTATAGTCTCGCTAACGCGACGTATTAGTGTAATCATGACTACACTAATATCAAAATTTTAATTTTTTCTGCCACGTAGGAACACCGAGTCTGCTGCTGTCAGAATCGGTTCAGGTGCATTATTGTCAAATACCTTTCAAAGTACAATATGTTATTATGTGGAGTAATGAGGTGCTATTTGTTTTTTAAAAAAAAAATAAAATTCACTTGCACTTGCTTACTTGGTATTAGCAACAACGTATCTCGGTGTAGTCTCGTTAACACAACGCATTAGTCTAGTCAAGATTTTAATTTTTCCTGCTACGTAGGAACATCACCAAATCTGCTCTTGTCAAAATCTATTCAGGTATATGATTATCTAATACCTCCCAAAATACAATATATTATTACTAGCAAATACCCGGGCGTTGTCCCGAACAAAAAAAATAAATACCTGAGCATTTATATATAAATACATTAAAAAAAACATTGGAACATTGTTTGGTTACACTTTGGTACGAATATGATGATACATTAAGATGAAATTCAAAAGACTTAACCAAGGAGAAGCAATTGTTTGATCAAGTAAAACAAAACAACAATATAAATATAAGTTCAATAATAGTTAAGATGTGGACGAATAAAAAAAAACAATTGCTAAGATAAAAAAGGAAATTATGAATGAGATGCCAAATGAGTGAAGGACGGTTATAAGTGGTAAAAATGCTGAAAATTCACAATAAGATTATGAAATATGAACATGCGAAATTAAATGGATGTTGTTGTAGAATTTATAGCACTAATAACAATTCTGATGCTTCAACATATAACTTCTTTTTTCCAATTCATTGATGTGATTATCTCAATCAAAGGTTATATTCACCATTAAAATGAGATTTACGGACAAAAACCCATGATTGTTGTGAGTACTCGGGTACTATGGCACTACGTACATAGTGCTTCTTGCAATATGGGATGAAAGGTAGGGTTGCTAATTATTTCAACATAGAAATGGTCAATTAAACAGAAGCAAATTATAATACAAAATTCACCATAGGAGCAACCTAAATCACTTCGTAAAAAGATTTTATGTATGTATTAGACATTGTGTAATCTTAATTTGGGAAACAGTGGCTATGTAAACAAACTAGCGCCGACATTTGTGAAATTTGAGAAAATTTGTATTATTTGTGTTGGTTGTTTATGAAAAATAAATCAAATAATAGGTGCCAAAAATTATGAAACCCGGACTAAAAATTTCCCGATTCATTTCCCGCTTGGGGTGAATTGGGACCGGGACTGAGACCGGAACCAAGAGCAAAATTTTACTCACAGTCGCAACCGGGACCGGGACCTCCAAAAATTACCGAGATCCTGGTCTCGCTAACCCCTACCTCACCCCTTTTATCCCATGAGTATAATAACCATAAAACTATGGAAAGTCTTTTGTTTGAAAAATGATAATATTACTGGAGACCTTCATAGTCAATAAAAGGACAAATGATATGGAATGGAGGGCGTATTGCGTGAAATATATTTCCTCTGTTCCATATTGATTGTCATTTAACTGAATATTACGGGCCTAAATGCCATTATGTAATTGAGAACTTTATATATATTATTTTATAAAAATTGTAATATTATATTTTTTTGATAATATTTATCATTACAAACTTAATGGTATTAATTGTATATAAAATATCATTATACATATTGAAAAATTTATGGTCAAAATTAAGAATTTGACTATACAATCTCCTAATACAACAATTAGTATGAAATAAAGGGAGTAATTACCTATGCACACCATCGTAATGACAATATACGACAATTAAGATGATGTCGGAAGTTAACAATGAAATTTGTTGGTAAAGCCAAGTTAACAAGTAAGGAGATGTGAACAGGGTAGCTTTGCAGTTAATTTTTTAACATCTACTTGGTTAATAGTCAACCTTTTCTTTTTTATTTCATTTATCGTAAATATTTTTTAAGGTTGAGATTGATTGACATATTAGATCTAACGATCACAATATCTTGTACCTCCTAAAATTCCTCTTAAAGCAGTCAACTTAATTCTCCAACTATAATAGTAAGATATCATACTAAATTGGATATATTTTGAATATTGTTACTTCTGTAATGTAATTTTACTCAGTCAATATGCATGTAACTATCATTTAAAAGATGAAAATAGATTTTTACATTTGTAGTATCTATATAATTTAATGCCTATAATGTAACTGCAATGTAATTTGACTGTCTTATTGTGTGGTTATCAATGTTCTTAAACATAGACATAACAATGGCCAACTCCTCAATCAAACTCAAACCATTAAGCTGTAAATTAAAGATATATGTCATAGTGATTGGAATCAAAATTTATTTTGACTACACATATGTTACATAACCACATCCAATTTAATAGGAAAATACTGCAATTTATTAGGTGCACCTAGAGCATGTACTTCAAATATTACAATTGTTCATTCATGTTTCTATGATTGTTCAGTTTTATTATTATGATTGTTCACTTGTAATATTTTGGAGCACATGCTTCAAGTGCTTGTAATATAGATTAGGGAAATACTTATTAATTAGAAATGGATTTTCTATAAAAAATTAAAATTTAAAATATTCCAGAAATATTTTTTTTATAGATTCAAGAAATTAAATATTTTATTCATAGATCAAGTGGTCATTATTGATAATTACAAAAAAAGATAGTTAATGGAATAATTAAGAAACCAATTAAGTCATATGTATGTTGTATTTTTTTTTATGGAACATATGTACTTGCTCTATTTTTTTTATTTGTCATTTTGCTTTTTTAGAAACATCTATAATTAATAGTTTCTTAAATAATATGTTTTAGAAAATAGATTATAGAGTTGGAATTTTTTTTCTAACCAGAAAAATCTGAATTGTATGAACAAAAAAAAAACCAGGTCCATAGATAGCTTTTTCATTCGGATTTTGATATTGACCGAATTGACTAAATGTTTAGACATAATTTTTTTCTTTTTTCTATTGTCCAAATCCGATTTTGACCCGAATCTTCGTCTAAATTGTCCGACAAAAACGGTGTTTGCCCCTGAATTTCTCATCCGAATTTTGACATTGATTGAATTTGACCAACTTGAATTTAATCAGACCCAAATTTTTGCAACGTATGTACTTGCTCTATTTTTTTACTTCTCATTTAACTTTTTTAGATACAACTATAATCAATAGTTTGTCAAATAATATTTTTTTAAAAAATACATGATAGAGTTGGAAATTTTTTTTGCCCGACCCAAAAAATCTGAATTGTATGACCCAAAAAAACCGGGTCAATACATAGATTTGTCGTACGAATTTTGATATTGACTGAATTGACCAACTTTTCGGACATAATTTTTTTCTTTTTTCTATTGTCCGAATTCAATTCTGGCCCAAATAGAATTGCATGTGTATATTTAAAAGTCAAAACCCTACAATTAAGGAGATGAGAGTCAAAGTGATTCTCCTACCATTATAGGTAGATTCAAGAAAACAAAACTTCAATGTATTATTGTCGATACCTTAAAATACAATATACTCTCTACTAAAAATATGTATATTACCGACCATCTTTTTCCAACCAATTTAAAATGACGAGAAAAACTAACCATTTTAGTAATCATTTCATATTTCAACTATTTTTTAAAAAATTTAATGTGAAAAAATGATTGTTTAGCATGGACTACGCCTCAAAATCCTTCTTTTGGAAATAAGTTAAAAATGATTGGTTGGGGAAAGTGACCAATAATACATACCACCTCTGTCCCAAATAAATTGTCCAAATTTAACTTTATAGGTAAAAATCTCAAAATTCCTAAACTTTGACCATTAATTTAACAAATTATATAGTGAGTCATTGTACAAGACTATCACTATTATATTTATGATGAAAAATATTTTTACTTGAATATAATATTGTTAGTTTTATTTAGATAAAACGTGAAAAATTAACAGTCAAAATGTTGTATTGAAGACCGTAAAAAAAGTTAAGTGGACAAATTAACTGGGACGAGGGAGTATAATTTTAGCAGCGACTACTAGGCAACAAAATCCTTTTTCTTGGAGTTGTTTAGATTGCTTGTGTTGGCTTTTTTATTAATATATTTTCTTTTATTTTAAATTTTGGTTTGAGTGATTCACAGATCACAAATGAAAAATAATTAAAAAAAAAGGCCAATTATTGTGGGAAGCACGTCGGCGCTTTATAGGGAGGAGCAGTAGGCCCGCAGACTAACTTTTGGCCCAACTTTCTTAGCCGATAAGGAGTTTGGCTCTTGTACGATAAGGATCACCGTCATTTTAATAATTTTATTTAATTTTTATTCGTTAGTCACCTCGTCCTATTTCTTTTTCTTTGATTTTACCAGTGGTATTCGAGGGATATGGAGTTTTTAGGATTCTCAACTTTAGAGCTTTATGCCTCGATAAAGTTAGTAGAATTCTTAACCTTAGAGCTTTAGTGTTAAAAAATTTTTAGAATTTATATTATAATTTTTAAGAGAAATGAAGAGGTTTTAATTATATTTATATTTATATTACAATTATATATATTATTCATGAATAATTTATGGGAAATTCCAAATGATAGGCATCAAGTATTGGCTATTCCAAGTTGTCGACCTGTTTTTAACATATTCCAAATGGTAGGCTTAAAGATAAAATTATTCCAAACTGTAGGGGCAGTGGAAACTGCGTTGGAATTAAAAAAAAAAGTTGTGTTTTGAATGATGGAAATCAGTCGACTGTACTCAAGCTCAACTCCCCCAAAACTCTTCTCCATGGTTGAAACTCCCTTCAACCTCTTCTTCCCCTGAAACTTTGCTGTCACCATTTCACTCATCCAAAAGTTAAAACCTACTCACCAGAAAACGCTGATAATTCCAAATAAATAAAATTGTCCATTAACAGCACCAACTATGCATAAGCTCATCAAATTAAAACCCTCCACAAATCAAAAATCAAACTTTACACACTAAACAACCAGATTAGAAAACACCCAGAAGCTCAAACACATAGATGTACCCAAAATCAAACCCTACCCTAAACGATCTGGGTACTCAAAAGTTCCACCTTTACATATCAAACAAATCCCAAACATAAATTATCGAAATTGAATATGCCCGGTTTAAATCTGACGAGGGGAGATTGAAGACTGAATTACTAACCAGAAATTAGCCAAAATGGGGGATTCTTAGAACATCCCAAATCCCAACATAAATTTCGTCCATTCTACCCTAAATTCAAAAAATCAAAATTTACATAATTCATACCTGTCAGAGCAGTATGTGAACCCTAATTTTGAGGGTGACAGACAGAGGGAGACGTCAAGGACAATCGAGACGTTGACTGAGACAGACAGAGCAGCTGCGGTCACCTGAGACGTCGACTGAGACAGACAGAGCACCGGCGACCGACCGTAGATGGGTTGAGCGATGGCACAGTTTCAGGGGATCGAGGGAGAAGAGGTTGAAGGGAGTTTCAGCCATGGAGAAAGTTTTGGGGGAGTTGAGCTTGAGTACAGTCGACTGATTTCCATCATTCAAAACACAATTTTTTTTTTTTTAATTCTAACATCGTTTCCACTGCGCCTACTGTTTGGAATAATTTTGTCATTAAGCCTACCATGTGAATATGTTAAAAATAGGTTGACAACTTGGAATAACCAATACTTGATGCCTACCATTTGGAATTTCCCATAATTTATTTACCATTCATGAATAACTACAAATATCATCCATAAATACAAATACTATAAAATTCTTCATAATTTCTAAAACATCATAATTCATAGTCTTTCATGCTAAAATTTTAAAATAAGTGTGTGTGCTAAAATTTCAAAACAACTTTTTCCCGATAAAGTCTTTCTTGAGAAACTTTTCCCTAGGAAAGAATATATAACACTATTTGGTTTATATTTGAAAAACTAGGTGAAAAATTTTATTTGAATGTCATAATTACCCTTGTTTATTAAATTTTTGGGGTATTTTGGGAAGCTATGTTATAAATCGTTTTACTTTCTCATGGGAAAAAGATTTTCCCAACTTGACCATTGAAAAGTCTTTCCTATAGATCATAGGAAAATTTAGGCTTCCAATCAAACACTTTCTCATGCTTATTTTACGGCTAAACAGAGAGAATTTGGGGAACTAGAGAAAGTTGACAAACTTTTCCCCAAGACATTCACAACCAAACAATCCCTAAATTATAACATTTCTCAATTCCTTTAAGGATTTACTTTAATGAGCTCAACTCCTTTAGCCTCCCTTTCAATTTTGTGTATTAGTGTCTTCAAAACTCTTTGCGTTATTGTTAATTTCTTCAATTTTTTCTTTACCATTAGTCTTTGGACTCGTGCATTGCACGACACACAACTGAATTACAAATTTTATGTAAATTATTTGATTTATAAACATTGTATTTATTAAAAAAGCGGTTACACAGTTATTATTCAAAAACATTGTTTTGTTGAATATTTTGTCTTTATAAAGAGAAGATGAAGATCATTAGAACATATAGCCTTGAATACAATGTTGACTTTTAAAAAAATGTTGATTTTTTTCTTATATATAAAAAAAGCATAGCTCATTTTTTTAAATTTTATGACAAATAATTAATTAACTAATTTGATATTTTGATATTTTGGATTTTCTTTACTTTAACTATCGAGAACTATATATTTTTCTTTAAAATGTTAAGAAATCAATTTAGAGAACTAATCTTATTATAATAAATTATTTAATATGAAATATAAATGATTACGATTTATGCTTTCATGATTATTCATGGTTTTAACTGGTCCCATTTTATGGATTCTATGTTCTATGTTCTAGCTAGTTACGAGAAGTGCTAGCTTGTGTGTGTGGATATCTTTTACAGGGTATAAAGCATGCTAAACCATAGGTTTATAAGGCATAATTCATTGTTTTCCCCACAACTGTAACAATCTAGGGAAAGGAAGTTTACTTAGCACCCAAATTCATGATTAGCGTAAGGTGATTCAACTCAAGGAGATTAAAGGTCGGGCCTATCTGTAATTATTTCGGATAATTTAAATGCTTACTTAGCTCTTAAGGTCTGATACCACAACTGCACGGAAATATATATCTTTGATGGATTTATGTTGGATGATGTAAGGTTTTGGATATGTATATAACAATACTAATATAACTTTCCGGAACATTTAAATTTCAAGAGCTAAAAAACGTTCTGCCCAGTTCTGGAAATTTTCGGAATTTTTAAAGTTGGATTTTTGCCCAAATTTTTGCTCCATTAGATAGCCCAAAGTATTAGAAAACCATAGGCTTTGGAATTTCTAAATTCCGTCTTGAATCGACCAAGTTATGAGCAAAACCGTGAAACCAGATTTTTACATACGAGTTTAAAGTCAGTAGGTTATGAGCTATTTTTCGACCTCTTAGAGATTTCTTTGGTTTTTGAGGAAAACATGAAAGTTTTAGATTATGCCGCGAGCTTTCCGAAAAGGTATGGTTTGTAGTCATACGATATCGGGAGTATAAGTTATAAGCCCCGGAAACCGGGTTGTCTTGTGTGAATATTCTGCCCAATTTATAAGTGGTAAAAAAACCCATTTCTAAGGTTCTAAGCTAAGTCAATAAGGGTCCTTAAGCCTTGATAAATGATGATTATAGATTATAACCTCGAGTTAAGCCTTTAAGTGGAGAAGTATAGTTAGAAACCGGGTTATGTCCCAAAGTTATTTATCCAAAATAAGAGTTTGAGAATAAGTTTACGTGTCTCCCGGTGAACATTAAATTAATAATTCGATACCTTTGAGTTGGTTAAAGTATCTATCTACCTAAGGTCGTCCAAGTTCTAAATAGTTCTTATGATGAGTTTCCTAAAGTCTCAACTCATGGATTTTTTTTCCTCAAATTACATTACCTATCTTTCTTCCATCGTTTACTCCATCAATATTATCCTTCTAAGTAAATCTAAAGGGAATTCTTCTAATTTCATATTCAACCTCTAATCTTTTAATCTCATCTTTCATCAATCAAGTTATCCTTCAAAAGATACAAGTTCCATCTATTGATTCTACCTTTCTACGTCAATTTCTCTATATAATTTCAACCCGAAACCCTTTATTTTCATTGATTCAGCTGCTGTCCGGGCCCATTTTGGGACCCTTCCCTTCATTTTTAGCCTCTGGCCCTTTCATCAAAGTTGTAGATCTCATTTTTCCCTATCCCGGGATATACTCTTTTGCTTTATTCCGATTTTCCTAGCCCGAGTTATACCTTGAACATTATCTTTACTTAAACCTGAAATTTTATTTCTAAAAAGTCGTTTTAATTATTTTACTAAGTTTCTAAGTTTATGATTCTAATTTAGAACCTTGTTGGTTCTTCGTTATTATTTATTTCCGTCTTAGCCGTCAAGTTGCAAGCGCCATCTCCAAGCCGAGCCGCACCACCCAAGTTTTTAGCGTCTCAAGGTACGCAAATTGTCCAACCTTTACCGCCTTCGTGCGAGTTAATTCATGTTCTACCAAGTTTTATGCTTTATGCAAGTCTTTTATGCTTTAAAGTGGACCCATCTTATGTTATATAAAGTTTAATTATGTTTTTAGCACTCCTGATCAGAGTGTCCCGACCTGGCCAGTGTCGACCGTTTAACGGTCACCCAATCCAAATCTCGATCGATTTGGGCATACGCGTGTGTGAGGTGCTTGCACCGATCATGAGGGTTCCACGTTTTTCATTCATATAGCTAAGTTCAGCTTTACTTATTTATGCCTTATGCTTAAATCATTAAGTTTATTTATGTTTATCCCCTTTCCCGTTTTCAAAATGAATTTAAATGCCGGCACTGAAACCGTTTTCGAACGGTTTTACGTGTTGGAGGTTTCGTACTGAGTGTTTCCCCACTCACCTTTCGCGTTGTTTTAATGTTTTGTTTTAGGAGGCTCGAGTTCTCAGGGTCCAAGCAAGTCTGTTCCAAAGTAGCTCCAGCAGGTTGAGGTAGTCCCTAAGCTAAGTTATGGATGGAAGCCAAATTTTGCGCTTTGGAAGACTCTCATGAATGTTTAAGTTTATGTATCTATATTTTTCATGGATTGTATCAATTATGTATTGGGTTTGGAGTTAGTTTTCCTTGTGGTTTAAAAAGTGTTAGTGTTTTGTGGTTGCCTTGTCTCTTTCGACTGGCGGTAATGCCAGTCAAGTTTTCCATTCGCTAATCATGAATTTGGGTGCTAAGTAAGCATTTAAATTGTGGTTTAAGATTGGGTTATTCTGAGTTGTGGTATCAGAGCCGTGGTTTAGTGGAATTTGGGATTGTGAAGTTTATTAGGATATTGATCCTTTGTGTTATTATTTTAGGAAGAAAAGTAAGTGTGTGAGAATTGAGTAGATCTTTGGTTGGTGCAGAGTGGTGTTTATATTGGGGATGGTGGAGAGCATGAAGCTCTAGATGTTTACATGGAATATAAATTGCTTTTCGTGCGGTTTCAAGATTTTGTAAATTGGGGATAGCTCTATTTATAGGGAAGTCTTTGTCAAATTTTTCCCAGGATTTTAGCAGCTTTTAAGTCAAATTTTAAGAAGAAACTAGGTGGGATTGAGTTAAGCCTAGTAAGTTAAACAAGTAAAGTGGTGGATGTATAGTTGGGAATTATAAAGTATGGCAAGGTGTCGTCCTAAAAGTCTTTGATAGTTTACAAAAGATTACAAGCAAGTCCCAAGTGGGATTTGGTATAGGGTAAAATGAGTTCTAAATCATAGCACGGAAATAAAATCTTTAAGGAAACCAAAATGGTACAATTTATGGGATTTAGGAAGCGTAAAGAAAAGTTTAAGGCAAGTTTAAAGTTAAAGTAAGAGCCTTTTTAAGTTGCTCATAAGGGGTTAGTTGGTTGAGTCTTGAATCTCGTTATAAGGTTGTTTCTTTTTACGTTAACGAATTCTTTTATTACGTGCGGATTTTAAGAGCTTGTTTTACGTTTTATATGTGAATTAGATGGATACCAACTGCAATCCTCTTCCGAATCCCTTTGCGATGTTTATGGACCCCGACACCAATGTGCAAGATCATCTCAAGACTCTACAAGATGCGTTAGATGCGCATTGTGCGACGAATCCGAATTCCGAATACCATGATGACATCTGTCGAGCCCGGTGCTTATTAGCGACTCTTCCCCACGAGTCGTGGGGCGACATCAGAATCGATCTGATCGATTACTCGTCGAGGAGAGCGTGGCGCCACGCATGGTGCCTCAATTACGTCGGGGCGTGGAATCAAATCGCGATGGAAGTTATAATCACTCAAGCCGCGCAGTCACTAACTCTCCACGTTAGTAAATTAGGCCCCTTTCTTCATGAGATGTTAGGATTAACCGGGCCACCCAATGCCGGAATCGCACTGCCGCGTGTTCTCACCACCGGATGAAGTTCGCCTACATTTCGCCACTTATCACGGGCCGACCAATTGTTCCAAACGTATCTTCCCATGGAGGCGACCCTACCGCATCGAGCAATGCGCAGAAGAGGAAGATCCTAGCATGGATCTTGATCAAGATGAGGTACGGCCGCAACCTAGGCAACCCAGGGAGAATGAAGCGGGAACGTCTACACCTGTGACGCCGGTAAACCTTGAATGGACCACCTTGGGACCCATAATCCGCCACACTGCACGCAAGAACGTACGTCCTTCACAGCTACGACGCGTGGAAGGAACTAGGGAACAAGAACAGGAGGGATCGAATTCCCATGTTTAGTGGAATCTAGTGGTGACTAGGTATCTTGTTTTGGGTCATTGATGAAATTGGCCGAACTATGATTAATTTTGTAACCTCCCTATGATTATGTTGTGAACGGGAGCATGGGTTGTAATTTGAACGAACCAAGGAGTATTATTTTGGATTTTTTATTTTGATGAAGTAAGAACAATGACGTGGGGATTGTTACCTTTTTAAATATTATGCTTGGGTGCAATGGTATGATGGGATTTGCGACCTCATGAATTATTATGCTTTATAATATTATGGGATTACAAGAATTTTATTGGTATTTTAAGCATGCATGTATGTATGTGGGTAATGTGATTTTATAAAGAAACAAGGATCCTAAATAGGGATGTTTAATTAAAATTTGAATTTTATGGAAATGGGGTATAAAAGAGGACAAGAATAGGTTATATGGGGAAATAATATGTCTGTTGTAATCTTGTAGTATGTCGCAAAGCTCAAGAAATACGTCCTCCCATGAAGAACCTGGAAATGAGGTGTCAGGGGGTAATCAACTCGAATTGCAAGGACCTCAGCTTAACCCGGGAGTGGTTAGTCACCCCGAATCTTCTTTAGGATCCGTCCCTCTCAATCCACCCCAATACCCGGACCCTTTTGGGATATTCATGCAAGAATTACTCAAACGCGTACCCCTTCCATCTATGGGACAAGCGAGCCAATCTAGGGAAGAGAATTATGCAGATAGGGTAGCCCGAAGAAACCCGACTTTTTACAAAGGGGGTTATGACCCCGTAGTGCTTGAAGATTGGATTCGTGAGATGGGAAAGATCTTTGAGGTGATTGGAGTGCCCGAGGATAAAAGGTTGGCCATAGGGACCTATTATTTAAAAGGTGAAGGCGATATTTGGTGGAGAACCATTGAGGATAAGTACCAAGGAACCACAAAGTCGTGGAATGACTTCTTAGGAGATTTGAGGGCTCAGTTCTACCCTATTTCCCTTAGACGTCAAAAGGAGAAAGAATTTTTAGAGTGGAGTATGTTTAATAAGGACATCTCAGTGGTGCAATATACGGCAAAGTTTAATGAGCTAGCTCGTTTCGCTCCGGATTACGTTGCATCAGAAAGGCTGAAGTTAACCCGCTATGAGGGAGGCCTAGCGCCATACATCCGTAACCAGTTGTCATCCCATCATTTCTCTACAATGCAAGAGATGTATGAAAGAGCTGCCGAAGTAGAAAGAGTGAGAAAGGAGTTGAAAGCCCAACCACAGAATCCAAGGGTCTGCAAAGAGGAAATGGAATGATAAGGGAGCGCCAAGTGCGCCTGTTAAGGGAGATAGTCAAGCTAAGCGGCCAATGCCACCAATTCCGAGAAACCAAGCTACCCCAGCTCTTGCCAAGGAGCCCTGCAAGAAGTGCGGCAGGACTAATCATACTACCGCCCAGTGTCGGGTAGGTACGGGAAACTGTCTATGGTGTGGAGCCTCAGATCATAAGGCATCGGAATGCCCAAAGAGAACCCGAAGACCGGAACCGGGAACCACTCGTCCAACACCGCCAATGAGAGCAACGCCGCAGCAAGGAACCGTGGGTCAAGCCTACGTCATGGGCAGAAAAGAAGCAGCAAAATCTGGTATGGTTGTTACTGGGACAGTTTATATATATGCGCAACCTTTAATTGCATTGTTTGATTCTGGAGCAACCCATTCGTTTATCTCAACCAAAGCTGTTTTGAACCTAAAGTTACAAAATCTAGCCCATGCAGTGAATTACTCTATCAGTTTACCTAATGGTCAAGCGATACCATGCACGACTAGTTTTGTGGGTGTCCCTCTTAGGTTGAATGCAGATATCTTTTCTATTAATCTTATTCAGTTAGATCTAGAGGAGTTTGATATCATTCTAGGTATGGGTGGTTGGTCTCGTATGGCTCAGTTAGGTGCGCGAGGAATAGTTGTTCTCAAGAGCGCCTTAGGCAAGGAAGTTCAATTCGTAGGGGACATAGGGGTTAACCCGTGTCCTATCATATCTTACATGAAGGCTCGAAAGTTGCTTAATCATGGGTGTGAGGTTACCTATGCCTAGTAAGTGAAGATCCCAAAGATCCGCCGAATAGAAGAAATCCCGTATGCGAGATTTCCAAGATATTTTTCTGAAGAAGTTTGAACTACCCCAGGAGGGAGATTGATTTTGAAATAGAGTTAGTTCCAGGGACTATGCCTATATCCAAGGCACCATACAGGATGGCGCCTGCGGAGCTTAAGGAATTAAGAGAGCAATTAGATAATTTATTGAGTAAAGGGTTCATCAGACCGAGCACATCACCCTGGGGAGCTCCGGTATTATTTGTGAAGAAAAAGGATGGTAGCTTAAGGTTATGTATCGATTACCGAGAGCTGAACAAGGTTACTATCAAGAACAAGTACCCTCTTCCAAGGATCGATGATCTATTCGACCAGCTTCAAGGAGCCGGAGTATTTTCTAAGATAGACTTGAGGTCAGGATACCACCACTCGAGTTAGAGTCAAGACATACCCAAGACGCCTTTAGGACGAGGTATGGACATTATGAGTTTACTGATAATGCCGTTTGGGCTTACCAATGCACCGGCGTGATTTATGGATCTAATGAATCGGGTATTCAAACCCCATTTGGACAAGTTTGTAGTGGTGTTTATTGACGACATTCGGTGTATTCAAGAGTCAAGAGGAGCATGAGCGAGATTTAAGGATTGTACTTCAAACCTTAAGGGAACAACATTGTATGCTAAGTTTTCAAAGTGTGAGTTTTGGCTGAAAGAAGTGGCTTTTCTAGGCCATATAGTCACCGATGAAGGGATCAAGTGGACCCTAGTAAGATTTCTACGGTTCAAAGTCGACAAGGCCCTCTACGATTAGTGAAATCCAAGTTTCTTAGGTATGGCGGATATTATCGAAGGTTCGTGCCGAATTTCTCAAGAATAGCTCTTCCGTTGACTAATCTTCTCAAGCAATCCACACGTTTTGAGTGGACCGACAAGTGTGAAGAAACCTTCCAGGTGCTTAAAGAAAAGCTGACAACCGCACCAGTGTTATCCCTTCCCGAGGAAGGAAAGGAGTATGTGGTATATAGTGACGCATCCCATCAAGGATTAGGTTGTGTGCTGATGCAAGATAGCAAAATGATCGCCTGCGTCCGGAAAGTGATGGTCAAACCGAAAGGGTGAATCAGTTGTAGAAGATATGCTACGAGCATGCGTCCTCGACTTTCAAGGAAATTGGGATGAATTCCTCCCGCTCATCGAATTTTCGTATAATAATAGCTATCAAGCCACCATTAAGATGGCCCCTTTCGAAGCACTCTATGGTAGAAGATGCCAACCCCGCTATGTTGGGAGAGCTAGACGAAGCACTAATCATAGGTCCGTAATTAATTCGGGACACGCAGATAAGGTTCGAGTTATTCAACAAAGACATCAAGACCGCCAGAGCCGTGAAAGAGCTATGCAGATAAGAGGCGGAAACCTCTCGAGTTTCAAGTTGGAGATCACGTTTTCTCAAGATTTCTCACCAAAGGGATCCGAGATTCAATGTCAAAGGAAGCTAAGCCCACGCTACATGGGCCATACCCAATCATAGAAAAAGTCAACCCGGTAGCATACCGAGTGGAGTTACCATCTAGCTTAGGAGGAATCACGATGTTTTTCATGTGTCGCAGCCGGAAATATGCGGACCCAAGTCATATTCTAGTGGGGAACCACCGCTTCTAGCTGAAGATTTAACCGCAAGCAACAACCGATTCAAATTCGGATCGGAATCAAGAAGCTACGAACGAAAGAAGTTCCCTTAGTCAAAGTGCTATGGCGAATCAAGACACGTCGGAAGCCACGTGGGAGACCAAGAAAACACGAAGAAACAATATCCCCATCACTTCTAAGGAAAACAAACGCGTTTTATGATCATCGTCAAGTTAATAGGACTAAACTTCTTTTTAGGGGGGGAGGATGTAATAACCCGCCCCAAAATCGCGAATAATTAAGCGTTAATACCGTAATTATCTAAATTGCGTATAAATTTTTCGCGTTTATTTTCAAGTATTATCTATTTTATCGTGTCGTTTCGTGCGGAGATGGCAAAGCGTATCAAGTATCGAATTATAAGTTCCAAAATTATTTTATTTACCTATTAAGTAAATTCAGTATCAGTTACCGATACGTAATTTTAGTCGGAAAAAGGGTTTAATTATTTTACTTCTAGAAGATTATATTTTATTATTCCAAAACTCAATTTATTTTATTTGAGTTATATTTATTTTATTTAATTTAAGTACAAGTGGTATTTATTTTCCATTTTATTTAATTTCCCTATTCAAGTTCTATCTTATTCCAACCCAAATGTTACCAATTAATTTTACCTAGTATCAAACTAAATGGGTAATTTTTACTACTCTTATAATTATTTTACTCATTTGTACTTTCAGATTTTAGCTAATATATTAGTGGTTTAGTTAATGAGGGAGTATATTAGATAGTAGAAGAGGTTATTATCTTCATTTCTAATTCAAACACCCACACTCCACTTTCTCTCTCTACAAACTCCATCTCCCTCATCTTGCTCTGCTGCTGACCAGCCCACGCCACCACCCTCTGCGCCTTTTCCGGCCACCAGTGCCACGCCAGCGCTGGAGCCACCGCCACCTCCTCCTCTCCTCTTGAATTTCATCCAATTTTAACCCAAAGGGTAATTTCTAAAACCCCAATTTCACTCTTTTATACCCTAATCTGATTTTCATGATAATTACATGTTATTCTTGTCAATTTTACTTCTTTTACTCTCTTTTAGTGTAATTTTCAGTTTATGGTTATTAGGGTTTAATTTTGAAAGAGATACATGTGTAATTTGGGTTGTTCTTGAGATATCTTTGATGGATTTATGTTGGATGATGATAAAATCATGTTGCATGTTGTTTCTTGGTGAATTTCTAAGCTTAAGGACAGATTATAACGTATGAAGTTATTGATTCAAGTGTTATAAGGTTTAATTTGGGTGAATTAAGTGTATTTTGAGGTAAAAATTACTAGAATGTGTTATTGGTATTGAATTCATGGTTGCATGTCATTCTTGAGGCTTTTGATGAGCTTATTTAAGTGTTATAATTTCTGGAAATATGGTAGATTTTAGCCAAGTAGAGTTTAATGGAGAATGATTACAAGTTTGGGAGCTTAAATCACCATTAGAGTCAATTTCAAGAGCTAAAAACGTTCTGCCCAGTTCTGGAAATTTTCGGAATTTTTAAAGTTGGATTTTTGCCCAGATTTTTGCTCCATTAGATAGCCCAAAGTATTAGAAAACCATAGGCTTTGGAATTTCTAAATTCCGTCTTGAATCGACCAAGTTATGAGCAAAACCGTGAAACCAGATTTTTACATACGAGTTTAAAGTCAGTAGGTTATGAGCTATTTTTCGACCTCTTAGATATTTCTTTGGTAATTGAGTACAACATGAAAGTTTTAGATTATGCCGCGAGCTTTCCGAAAGGTATGGTTTGTAGTCATACGATATCGGGAGTATAAGTTATAAGCTCCGGAAACCGGGTTGTCCTGTGTGAATATTCTGCCCAATTTATAAGTGGTAAAAAAACCCATTTCTAAGGTTCTAAGCTAAGTCAATAAGGGTCCTTAAGCCTTGATAAATGATGATTATAGATTATAACCTCGAGTTAAGCCTTTAAGTGGAGAAGTATAGTTAGAAACCGGGTTATGTCCCAAAGTTATTTATCCAAAAATAAGAGTTTGAGAATAAGTTTTACGTGTCTCCCGGTGAACATTAAATTAATAATTCGATACCTTTGAGTTGGTTAAAGTATCTATCTACCTAAGGTCTTCCAAGTTCTAAATAGTTCTTATGATGAGTTTCCTAAAGTCTCAACTCATGGATTTTTCCCCTCAAATTACATTACCTATCTTTCTTCCATCGTTTACTCCATCAATATTATCCTTCTAAGTAAATCTCAAGGGAATTCTTCTAATTTCATATTCAACCTCTAATCTTTTAATCTCATCTTTCATCAATCAAGTTATCCTTCAAAAGATACAAGTTCCATCTATTGATTCTACCTTTCTACGTCAATTTCTCTATATAATTTCAACCCGAAACCCTTTATTTTCATTGATTCAGCTGCTGTCCGGGCCCATTTTGGGACCCTTCCCTTCATTTTTAGCCTCTGGCCCTTTCATCAAAGTTGTAGATCTCATTTTTCCCTATCCCGGGATATACTCTTTTGCTTTATTCCGATTTTTCTAGCCCGAGTTATACCTTGAACATTATCTTTACTTAAACCTGAAATTTTATTTCTAAAAAGTCGTTTTAATTATTTTACTAAGTTTCTAAGTTTATGATTCTAATTTAGAACCTTGTTGGTTCTTCGTTATTATTTATTTCCGTCTTAGCCGTCAAGTTGCAAGCGCCATCTCCAAGCCGAGCCGCACCACCCAAGTTTTTAGCGTCTCAAGGTACGCAAATTGTCCAACCTTTACCGCCTTCGAGTTAATTCATGTTCTACCAAGTTTTATGCTTTATGCAAGTCTTTTATGCTTTAAAGTGGACCCATCTTATGTTATATAAAGTTTAATTATGTTTTTAGCACTCCTGATCAGAGTGTCCCGACCTGGCCAGTGTCGACCGTTTAACGGTCACCCAATCCAAATCTCGATCGATTTGGGCATACGCGTGTGTGAGGTGCTTGCACCGATCATGAGGGTTCCACGTTTTTCATTCATATAGCTAAGTTCAGCTTTACTTATTTATGCCTTATGCTTAAATCATTAAGTTTATTTATGTTTATCCCCTTTCCCGTTTTCAAAATGAATTTAAATGCCGGCACTGAAACCGTTTTCGAACGGTTTTACGTGTTGGAGGTTTCGTACTGAGTGTTTCCCCACTCACCTTTCGCGTTGTTTTAATGTTTTGTTTTAGGAGGCTCGAGTTCTCAGGGTCCAAGCAAGTCTGTTCCAAAGTAGCTCCAGCAGGTTGAGGTAGTCCCTAAGCTAAGTTATGGATGGAAGCCAAATTTTGCGCTTTGGAAGACTCTCGCAAATGTTTAAGTTTATGTATCTATATTTTTCAGCGGATTGTATCAATTATGTATTGGGTTTGGAGTTAGTTTTCCTTGTGGTTTAAAAAGTGTTAGTGTTTTGTGGTTGCCTTGTCTCTTTCGGGACGGCGGTAATGCCCAGTCGAAGTTTTCATTCGCTAATCATGAATTTGGGTGCTAAGTAAGCATTTAAATTGTGGTTTAAGATTGGGGTGTTACAGTTGTGGTATCAGAGCACAACTGTAACGCCCCAACCTTAATCACAAGATCAAGATTATACTTTAGAATCCTAAACTCGTGATTAGCGCAGCGGAACACCTTAGGTCGAGGCATTACCGCCGTCCTACTGACAAGGCAAAACACAAAACCACAATATAACAATACACCATAAAACTGCATTTAAACTCCATACAATCCAACTGCAAAACTTAAAGTACACACACATTATACAACCTTTTATCATACATATCATAGGTTTCCACAACCCAGTGGCCTTTAACGCCCTTGGGCAACCTTGAACACCGATCTTCGATCGCCTTTAGAGAACTGTTCTGTACAGACGACTTACTCGTGATTAACCTCGCCTTTATCCTGGGAGCTCGGACCGCCTAAAACAAAACATTAAAAACATTCGCAAAGTGAGTGGGGAAACACTCAGTACGTAAACCTCCAACACGTCAAACCGTTCGGAAACGGTTTTTAGTGCCGGCATTTAAATTCATTTTGAAAACGGGAAGGGGGACATAAAACATGCTAAACCATTGAATACTTTAGCTATGAAAGTTCTATGCATATACTATGCTTAACAATAAAATGATTTCATAAAGTAAAGCGTGGTGTCCTTTTGAGATCGATGCCAAGCATCTCGCAAGACGCCCAAACCGACCTCGAGTTTGGATGGGTGACTGCTAGGCAGTCAGACGCTGGCCAGGTCGAGATTACTCCGATAGGAGCCTGTAAAAGGCTAGGCTTCGCTCTAGCTACTGTAGAATAGGTATCGGGACCACTTATAAAACACAAAAATCGTTAGAATATAACTTATGCAATAAAACTGTACTTTGACTTTAAATAGAAAAAGAGTTGGACAATTTGCGTACCTGAAGCGAGTGAGTTGCTCGGTGGCGATCTCGGCTGGGGAATGGCTTGGGTCAAAAGCAGGACTTTGAGCTATAATAATAGAGTTCGGTATTAAAATAGGAGCCATGAATAGATGAGGGCGTAGAGCCTTGCAATAAAGTTTCGGAGTTAAAACGTATAAAAATTTCAGGTTTTTAAGGCAATAGTATTTTGGTCGTAGCTCGGGCTATAGAACTCGGATTTCGCTATGCGAGTACTTTTCGGAAAGGGAAAAATATACTCTACAAGTTTGATGGCCGGGCCAGAGGCTAAAAAGGATGATAAGGGCTCGGAAAAAGCTCAGTCGATGTGATAAATTACCAAAATAGTCATATACGAAGTTTCCGAGTGTTTGAATATAAAATTGAGAAGACTTTGGTAAACGCTTTAACTTATAAGAGCTTTATGGACTAAGGAACACTTGTAAAATATAACCTCTCAAATTACCCAAAAAGACTTTAAAAACTTCAAAGTACGATAGAAACTTCTCAATAAATTTAGGAAGTTTCGGTAAATTAAAACGGTAAAACGGTAAAATAGTTTCAAAGTCTCGGGGTCCTTCAACATTGGCTCTAAGGTTCTCACTTAACAACTATATCACAAATACTATATTCCTTAGATTAGCCACTCTTAAACCCACTTATAAGTCCTTTATAACCATATTTAACCCCTTAATGTACTTATACAATCACCCAGAAAATTCCAGTTTTTCAGCTCTGTTTCCGGGTCCTATAACTTACACTCCCGACATCGGTTTAAGACATACCATACGTTTTCGGAAAGCTCGTCGAGTCCTCTAAAACTATTATGTTGAACACTTTTCCAGAATCAAACTCCATTTGGTCGAAAAGCACACAACAATACACTGACTCCAAAATTCGTATGCAATTGCGCGGCTTTACGGTTTTGGCTCTAACTTGAGTTATACAAATCGAAAACTCGAAATTCCAAAGCCCGGTGTTTACTAACATCTTAGGCTACCTTTTACACTAATTTCTGGGCTCGAAACTAATTTTAGCATCCCCTATAAAAATCACAAAATGGGCAGTAGGTTCTGGACAGAATTTAGCCTTCAAGCATGCTTGTTTTCATCCAAACTTTATACCAAATATACACCCAATGTAATCTATGCATAACCTCACTATTTTCCAGAATTTTTACCTCTAAAATTAGCATCCATACTTGTATAATTCACATGCAACAACTCACATACATTTGTACTTAAACTACACCACAAATAACATGGTTTTTCTTCACAACTTCATGTAATTCATCCAAACAACTCAAGAATACTTTATTATCTCTACAAAACAGAAAGTATAACTCAAAAATCTCTACCAATCCAACATGCATGACCATAGAACATCATCATCTTCGTCAATTCACAAAAACCTCAACACATTTCACACAACTTGAACCAAAACACTTAGTTTCATTCACTAGAATCAATTACCACAATATATACTCTAATTTCATAAAAGAAAGTAGTAATTTAGCATAAAAACATCATGGTAAAACTATAATATCAAAACCTTCAAAATTCATAACAATGGAGGAGAGATAACTTGAGAAATACCACTTGAAAAGATGAATAAAATGGACTAGGATGAAGAGGAGAGGGAGAGCTTCAAATTGGTGCCGGAAATTTTGGCCGGAATCTCGCCGGAAACGGGCGGTCGCCGGCGAAACAGAGGAGGGGGCTGGGGTGCTGCTGCCTGGCGTGAAGAGGGAGAAAGAGGGCTGAGTTGTGTTGTCAAATTTGAAATGAAATATGACCCCTTAACTCCCCCACTTGCATATATATTACTCCCTTTAATTAGCTTAACTAAAATATTAATAAACATTGCAATTATAACACTAATATAACAATACTAATATTACTAATAAAACATAAAATGGGTGTTTCATATATACCTTAGAATTATAATAAATTTGATCAGTTTTAAAAAGACGGTAAATCGGCAACCCGAAATTAACTTCGTTTCGATGTGGGAAAATAATCTATAAAATAAACCGACTTTGAAATAAGATTGTAGAACCTAAAATAATTATAATTTAAGGTCCTAAATAAATAATAATGAGCTCGGTAAAAGTTTGACCGGTAAACTGACCGCTTCGCCATTCCGCCGAAACCTGTCACCGTTAGCTAACCGCAAGGTACAAATTAATTTAATAAGCAATTAAAACTAATTAAACAAGTTTAAGGTACTATAATAGCTATGGTTTAGGGCGGGTTATTACATCCTCCCCCCCTTAAAAGAAGTTTCGTCCTCGAAACTTGCTGTCCGATAAACTTTTGCGGTGAGAAATACCTTAAAAGAGATGGGGGTAGTTTTTTATCATTTCATCTTCGGTCTCCCACGTGGCCTCGGAGGTTTCTTGGTTCGCCCATAGAACTTTGACTAGCGGAACTTCTTTCGTACGTAGATGCTTGACTCTACGATCCAAAATTTGGATCGGTTGCTGCTCGAAGGTGAGGTCCTTGGCTAGAAGAGGAGGTTCTTCCTCTAAAACGCGCGTTGGATCAGGCACATACTTCCGAAGCTGGGAGATATGAAAGACATCGTGGATATGTCCTAACTCGGAGGGTAACTCTAGACGATAAGCTGATGGGTTAACCTTTCCTACAATGGGACAAGGTCCTATGTACCGAGGGCTTAACTTACCCTAACATTGAATCGTCTAACTCCATTTGTGGGGGAAACTTTGAGGAATACCATATCTCTACTTGGAACTCAAGCGGCTTCCACCTCTTGTCGGATAGCTCTTACATGCGCTTTGGGTGTCCGATATCTTTGTTGGATCAACATGGTCTTATCAGTCGTCTCTTGAATTAAGTCTGACCCTATTATTAATGCTTCCTCAAACTCGCCCAACATAGGGTGTTCTTTACTTCTGTAGTACAAAGCTTCAAAAGGCGCCATCTGAATCGTGGCTTGGTAACTAGTATTGTAAGAGAAATCTACGAGAGGAAGGTACTGATCCCAGTTGCCTTGAAAGTCTAGTACACAGGCGCGTAGCATGTCTTCTAGAATTTTGGTTTACTCTTTCTGTCTGGCCATCGCTTTCCAGATGGTAGAGGCTATTACCATTAGTCTTAGTACTAAAATCGTGATGGAAATCGTGATTGAAACCGCGTATTTCATTCGGATACTGTGTCCTATTGGAATTCTATGCAACCTTATGACTTTTGTATGCAATTATCACCAATTTATCTACTTTTCCTCCTTCATAGATGGAAATAATGTGCGTCGACTTTGTCGAGCGATTCATAAATACCGTAACTTTGTATGGCGCTCCATCCTTCCTGGGTAGAAATGAAGTTGCTTCGAATCACGATTGACAACATGTATCCCCATCGGGGACTTTGCCTCTTGGAGTTCCATATAATTTAACAATCTTGTGTGTGTGGATATCCGTTATCTTATCTGTTTTCCATCCTTCTTGGATAGAAGTGGAATCACAACTTGGTAAGGCGATCCGTAATTTACTCAAATGTTCTTTCTTCTAGAAGTTGTGAGGGTATTCCATGATAGCATCCTTAGAATTTGATTCTCACTCCCACGTGGGACTTTCTAAGGGTCTAGATTTACTCGATGCTCTTTAATTTTCTACTTTGACCCTCTTTGACATGACAACCATTGATTCTCATAGCCGGCTATACGTCCCTTCACGTTAGGTCACCAAAGGTGCTCTTTTAGACCTCTCTATATTTTGTACCTCCAGGGTATACCGAGTACAACGAATTGTGGCCTTCTTCAAAAGCTTAAGCCTTAAGCTTCCCTTACCAGTATACATAGACTATTTGAAACCGTAGGGTTTTGCTTTCATGGCCTAAAATCCAAGTATTCCTTTCATGGCTAGATTATCATAGTCTTCTTGGGTCCTGGGGCATTTATTCATTCTATCTTGGTTTCCTCCAAGATGGGACGGTTGTAGGGACAATGCTCTTTCCTGCTCGCATCTTGTCGCATTCATGGACGAATTACAAAACAAAAGCGGTTCTCTATGCTAAGCCTTTTTGCTTGAAGCGATTCTATCAGCTTGTCTTCTTTGAGTCTTTGTTGGGATCCAAGTCATAATCCTTAAATGCGTTCAACCACCTTTGTTGCCTTAGATTCAACTCTCCCTGGGTGTTCATATATTTGTGACTCCTGTGATCCATAACGATGGCATTAGAGACCCCATAAAGGTAAGGCCGTCATATTTTAGCGCAATACCATTGTTGCGAGCTTTAGGTCATGCATTGGGTAAGCCTCGTAGCTGACTTAATTGCGGTGACATATAGACTATTACCTTATCGTTCCATATTAGCACATATTCTCTCCCTTAACAAATCGCATTGGTATATATTACATACTCCTTTCCTTCCTCGGGAAGGGATAGCATTGGGGCGGTTGTTAGTTTTGTCCTTGAATACTTGAAAGGTTTCCTTGCATTCGCCGGTCCATTTAAACCGTGTTGACCGCTTGAGGAGGTTGGTCTATGGAAGAGCTATTTTAGAAAAATTCGGAACAATCTCCTATAGTATTCGGCCTTAACTAAGAAACTTCGAACCTTGGTAACCACAATGGGTTTTGCCAAACTTTTAATGGCGCATACTTTGTCAAAGTCCAATCAGATCTCTTCATGGATCTCTTCATGGGTCACTATACTTTGTCAAATTTTCACATACAGTCCTTGCTCCCTTAACGATTGAAACGCAACTTTCAATTGATTCACATATTCTTATCGGCCTCTCGAGTATATCAAAACATCATCGTTAAATACCACTACAACTTAACCACACAAGGTTTGAACATTCAGTTCATCCGATCCATAAATACTGTTGGACATTCGTAAGTCCAAAAGACATTTTCGTAACTCATAGCGCCCACATTTTGTTCTAAAGGTAGTTTTAGGAGTATTCTCAGTCCTAGCTCTGAGTGGCTGGTATCTTATCCTTAACCAATCCCGGTAACACTCTTGGCCCTTGGGGTTAGTCGAATACCCATTGATTCTTGGGAGGTACTTGTCCTCGTTCGTTCTCAACTTTCTGTAGTCAACGTATAATCTTCTTTACCATGCTCGTATAAGACTTTGTCATTACATTCTGCCCGACATAGGTATGCCGTCTGCTCATTCTTTCCATATGTTTCCATGATATCGTATCTCATCCAAGGTTACAATCATCATCATGACAAGCACCTTACATCGTTATTCATACAACTTTGAACTCATTTCTCTTGGTATCACTTCCTAAGACAAGGCCCAAAACACTGGGTTTTTATCCTCAATTAGCTGAGCACTCTCTTCCCATCATAAAAAAAAAATATGGCAAGAACCTTTTCTTTCTCAGATATGTCCATATGGCTTTTATGTCCTTTGGAAGAAGAGCCAAACTTTCTTCAAGCGTTCTATACTCTTGAACCCACGAACATCTAATCGTAAGAAACCTTGACCCAAAGGTCTCTAATATTTTCTTAAACGACGATTTCTCTACCTTTCCTATCTTACCTCAGGTATCATCTGATTCCATACAAACTAACATTTCTCCATTCTGCTTTTCTCCCTTTGTTAACTTCTTTCAAGGCATCTATTTCTTATGAAAGGCACCAACAGGCACGGAGGAAACATGATAATAGGGAGGTGCCATCAATTAAGAGGTAAGAACATGAATTTTGAAAATGAATAGCAACAAGGCAAAGGTTTACACTGGTAGACTTAAAGCCTTAAAACGACGTGGATGAATAAAGGTATTCTTTAGTCCAACGACGCATGTATATCGATTAAGAAAATTGGGATCAATAAGTAATAGCATATTTGCCAAAGATGATGATTACAATGATTTCGTGAATGAGGAAATTCATAAGTACATCGAAATGAGCTTGAATTGGAGAAGAGAGCTATCGGGATTGATCTTCTGATTACCAAATTAAACAATTAAAGTTTGGAATGTATGAATAGTTTGTGATAACTCTCTGGAATAATAGAGCATAAGCTATTGATCTTAAACAAATGACAGCGTTTGTGGCAACTAAGCTTTGAAAAGAATGTTCAAATTCATGATAAGACGTGACCATCACCTGGGAACAAATGAATCTTAACGAATAAGAAGGGTCATATGAGTCTAATAAAGTTTTGTCTTTGGAAACATAACGAGTCAGCAATGGACGAAAGTAGGTAATGGTCCCGATTTAATTTGTTCATGGATTGGCAACGTGCCATCAAGAGTAGGTCATTGAATGTTTTAACACATCGGATTAACAAAGATAGGATCCGATAAAGATTCGTGAGAATAAACAAGGATCGATAAAGACTCTGGAGAATAAACAAGGATAGGAAACGAGAAGCTTGGATTTTAAAATTGCAATGAGGGGGTAAACTTTATTAGGAGGATGTACAATGAGAACAGGGAATAAAAGTTGAACCTGAGCGATGATCTTGAAGTATAAAAATCATACTGAAGAAATTTGATTCCCCGCAATGGTTGCTCGTTAATAGCTATCCTCCAAAAGCAACTTTTCTTATCCTAGTGGCGGAATGAGTATGGGCCTGGGCGCGTAGCTATCCCCAGGTTATACGGAGAACCTTGTATTTCCAAATTAATTTCCCCGATCCTTGAAACATATTCCAACCTTATTACGGAGTATACCCTTATTCGACATAACTTATTGTCATCACCACTTTATGACTTGTTCTCAGATATGTCCTTAGTTTGTAGCCAATTTCATTCTCATAAGGCCTTTCTCGCTCACCTAGCTATAAAGTCCACAAGCATATTCAGATAGTAGGGGAAACTTCGCTAAATTTCCTCCCTATAACAACGTAAAACTTATCGCCCTTAATGGCTATCGCAAGCACTTGCTAGTTAGAAACCTTCGACATACGATACTAATGTAAACATCCTAGAATATGAGAATGTCCCTTCCATTTGTCTTTAGGGTACCCCTTTTACCACCATATCCGGATTACATTTTAACACTAAACAAATTCTAAAGTCCCCAAACTATTTCCAATGCGTCCCTTTACTCAAAGGCATGGGAAGGTCCCACAAACTTAGCATAGATTAACTAGTTACGAGAGATGACTCTGGGACAGAAGAGTCGGTCAACCACGAAGGTCACTTCGGTCATTTAACTTAGCGGCGGTTAGCTACTAGTTAACCCTATACGTGAGTTAATCAAAGAAGATTCTCATGATGAGAGGCCTCTTAATTCTAATCATTAGTGCTCTTAGGCTCTTGGTTAACTTTATGCTCGTCGGGATCCATATCAGAATTTTTCTTCCTCCGCGGGTTCGTGCTCTAACGGTGCTGACCCACGTCGTTGGGAGGGAAACATGCGGAGGGGTTAGACTCGCGTTTAGATGAGCGGGCAACGATAACGTCTCGTGTAGGAAAAGCCCTAGCTCGCACACACGTGATCGCTTAAGCGAAGCAACTTGAATGATAACATCTTCCAATGCGGTGTGATTCTGCGCTCAATGTAGCTGTAGTCGAAACACCAGGGGCATCGGTCGATTCTTCCTGACGGGGTAGCTTCTTGCAGCATCCCACAGACTCTTGTGAGGAAAGGTGGCGATAAGCACCAAACTTGGCACCAAGGATATCAAAGGCGTTTTGCAGCTCCTTGAGACGGACTTGGACATTGGTCTTGGGCTCCCGCAACATCGTGAAGAGGTTAGAAAAAGGGTCACGATTGTGATCCATCCATGCCCTATGTTCTATGTGACATCGATAACAAGTTTTAATAACTTTGACATTGAAAAACTGTGTTGAAAGAATTAAACGAATGAAAATTAAGGCGAGGTCCGAGACTCAACTAACTTAAACCTTACTTACCTTAAAAAGGTACTCTTGTTCCATCTCATGATCGTGATCTTACATACTATCTTTGGATCATGCCAAACATTCGTATCATATAAACATCTTTAATCCTTTCACTCTACACCTTGGCAAGGCTTTTAGCCCCTCATTTGAGCTTTACACCATTTCCTCTTGAAATTGGACTTATAAATTCCTATTTGGATGACTAAAACCTCCTTTTAAGGACTACTTTAACATGCTTCATCCACGGTGGCACTTATACACATAACATGCTTTGCTCATAACAAACCTTTAAATTAAAACAACTCGTAGATAAGCTTTCTTAAACTTGCTAATAAACTTCCAAATTTCAAGAAATTTTGGACTTCTATAAATTGAACTATCCCAAATTTTACATAATCTTCAATCCGCAAGGGAAACTCTTACATTTCATATAATCATCTAGAGCTTCAAGCTCAACATCCATCCCAACAATTTCACATAATTCCAACTCAATCCACAAAGGACTCATACACCTATAAGAGACACATATGTCACCATACTTAGCGTCCATACTTCACAAATGCATATCACACTTGCTTGAAAATTTCTATACCCTTAAATCCTCCTTATAACTCCGCTCTGATACCACAAGAATGCGCCCAACCTTAATCACAAGATCAAGATTATACTTTAGAATCCTAAACTCGTGATTAAGCCTTGTGAACACCTTAGGTCGAGGCATTACCGCCGTCCCTACTCGGGACAAGGCAAAACACAAAACCACAATATAACAATACACCATAAAACTGTACTAAACTCCATACAATCCAACTGCAAAACTTAAAGTACACACACATTATACAACCTTTTATCATACATATCATAGGTTTCCACAACCCAGTGGCCTTTAACGCCCTTGGGCAACCTTGAACACCGATCTTCGATCGCCTTTAGAGAACTGTTCTGTACAGACGACTTACTCGTGATTAACCTCGCCTTTATCCTGGGAGCTCGGACCGCCTAAAACAAAACATTAAAAACATTCGCAAAGTGAGTGGGGAAACACTCAGTACGTAAACCTCCAACACGTCAAACCGTTCGGAAACGGTTTTTAGTGCCGGCATTTAAATTCATTTTGAAAACGGGAAGGGGGACATAAAACATGCTAAACCATTGAATACTTTAGCTATGAAAGTTCTATGCATATACTATGCTTAACAATAAAATGATTTCATAAAGTAAAACTGTGGTGTCCCTTTTGAGATCGATGCCGAAGCATCTCGCGCACGTACGCCCAAATCGACCTCGAGTTTGGATGGGTGATCATGCTAAGGCGATCGGACCAGTCGAGATTACTCGATAGGAGCAGTAAAAGGCTAGGCTTCGCTCTAGCTACTGTAGAATAGGTATCAGGACCACTTATAAAACACTAAAATCGTTAGAATATAACTTATGCAATAAAACTGTACTTTGACTTTAAATAGAAAAAGAGTTGGACAATTTGCGTACCTGAAGCGAGTGAGTTGCTCGGTGGCGATCTCGGCTGGGGAATGGCTTGGGTCGAAGCAGGACTTTGAGCTATAACAATAGAGTTCGGTATTAAAATAGGAGCCATGAATAGATGAGGACTTTGAGCTATCACCTCAAGCCCATCGTTTAGAGTTTTGGAAATAAACTTGAAGGTTCAATAAAAGAAAGGTGCTTAAAGAAAAGCTGACAACCGCACCAGTGTTATCCCTTCCCGAGGAAGGAAAGGAGTATGTGGTATATAGTGACGCATCCCATCAAGGATTAGGTTGTGTGCTGATGCAAGATAACATAATGATCGCCTATGCGTCCGGAAAGTGATGGTCAAACCGAAAGGGTGAATCAGATTGTAGAAGATATGCTACGAGCATGCGTCCTCGACTTTCAAGGAAATTGGGATGAATTCCTCCCGCTCATCGAATTTTCGTATAATAATAGCTATCAAGCCACCATTAAGATGGCCCCTTTCGAAGCACTCTATGGTAGAAGATGCCGAACCCCGCTATGTTGGGGAGAGCTAGACGAAGCACTAATCATAGGTCCGATTAATTCGTGACACGGCAGATAAGGTTCGAGTTATTCAACAAAGACATCAAGACCGCCAGAGCCGGAAAAGAGCTATGCAGATAAGAGGCGAAACCTCTCGAGTTTCAAGTCGAGATCACGCTTTTTCTCAAGATTTCTCCGACCAAAGGGATCCGAGATTCAATGTCAAAGGGAAGCTAAGCCCACGCTACATTGGGCCATACCCAATCATAGAAAAGTCAACCCAGAGCATACCGAGTGGAGTTACCATCTAGCTTAGGAGGAATCCACGATGTTTTTCATGTGTCGCAGCCTTCGAAATATGTCGACCCAAGTCATATTCTAGTGGGGAACCACCGCTTCTAGTGAAGATTTAACCGTCAAGCAACAACCGATTCAAATTCGGATCGGCGAATCAAGAAGCTACGAACGAAAGAAGTTCCTTAGTCAAAGTGCTATGGCGAATCAAGACACGCTCAAGCCACGTGGGAGACCAAGAAAACACGAAGAAACAATATCCCCATCTCTTCTAAGGTAAACAAACGCGTTTTATGATCATCGTCAAGTTTCGAGGACGAAACTTCTTTAGGGGAGGATGTAATAACCCCCAAAATCGCGATTAATTAAGCGTTAATACCGTAATTATCTAAATTGCGTATAAATTTTTCGCTTATTTTCAAGTATTATCTATTTTATCGGTGTCGGGTTTCGTGCAGAGATGGCAAAGCGTATCAAGTATCGAATTATAAGTTCCAAAATTATTTTATTTACCTATTAAGTAAATTCGTATCGGGTTACCGATACGTAATTTTAGTCGGAAAAAGGGTTTAATTATTTTACTTCTAGAAGATTATATTTTATTATTCCAAAACTCAATTTATTTTATTTGAGTTATATTTATTTTATTTAATTTAAGTACAAGTGGTATTTATTTTCCATTTTATTTAATTTCCTATTCAAGTTCTATCTTATTCCAACCCAAATGTTACCAATTAATTTTACCTAGTATCAAACTAAATGGGTAATTTTACTACTCTTATAATTATTTTACTCATTTGTATTTTCAGATTTTAGTTAATATATTAGTGGTTTAGTTAATGAGGAGTATATTAGATAGTAGAAGAGGTTATTATCTTCATTTCTAATTCAAACACCCACACTCCACTTTCTCTCTACAAACTCCATCTCCCTCATCTTGCTCTGCTGCCCCGACCAGCCCACGCCACCACCCTCTGCCGCCATTTACCTGCAACCATTCCACCCCTGAGCCGCCGCCTCTAGCCACCGCCGGCCACCAATCCTCCTCACCTCTTGAATTTCATCAAATTGTAACCCAAAGCGTAATTTCTAAACCCCCAATTTCACTCTTTTATACCCTAATCTGATTTTCATGATAATTACATGTTATTCTTGTCAATTTTTACTTCTTTTACTCTCTTTTAGTGTAATTTTCAGTTTATGGTTATTAGGGTTTAATTTTGAAAGAGATACATGTGTAATTTGGGTTGTTCTTGAGATATCTTTGATGGATTTATGTTGGATGATGATAAAATCATGTTGCATGTTGTTTCTTGGTGAATTTCTAAGCTTAAGGACAGATTATAACGTATGAAGTTATTGATTCAAGTGTTATAAGGTTTAATTTGGGTGAATTAAGTGTATTTTGAGGTAAAAATTACTAGAATGTGTTATTGGTATTGAATTCATGGTTGCATGTCATTCTTGAGGCTTTTGATGAGCTTATTTAAGTGTTATAATTTCTGGAAATATGGTAGATTTTAGCCAAGTAGAGTTTAATGGAGAATGATTACAAGTTTGGGAGCTTAAATCACCATTAGAGTCAATTTCAAGAGCTAAAAAACGTTCTTCCCAGTTCTGGAAATTTTCGGAATTTTTAAAGTTGGATTTTTGCCCAGATTTTTGCTCCATTAGATAGCCCAAAGTATTAGAAAACCATAGGCTTTGGAATTTCTAAATTCCGTCTTGAATCGACCAAGTTATGAGCAAAACCGTGAAACCAGATTTTTACATACGAGTTTAAAGTCAGTAGGTTATGAGCTATTTTTCGACCTCTTAGAGATTTCTTTGGTTTTTGAGGAAAACATGAAAGTTTTAGATTATGCCGCGAGCTTTCGAAAGGTATGGTTTGTAGTCATACGATATCGGAGTATAAGTTATAAGCCCGAAACCGGGTTGTCCTGTGTGAATATTCTGCCCAATTTATAAGTGGTAAAACCCATTTCTAAGGTTCTAAGCTAAGTCAATAAGGGTCCTTAAGCCTTGATAAATGATGATTATAGATTATAACCTCGAGTTAAGCCTTTAAGTGGAGAAGTATAGTTAGAAACCGGTTATGTCCCAAAGTTATTTATCCAAAAATAAGAGTTTGAGAATAAGTTTTACGTGTCTCCTGAACATTAAATTAATAATTCGATACCTTTGAGTTGGTTAAAGTATCTATCTACCTAAGGTCGTCCAAGTTCTAAATAGTTCTTATGATGAGTTTCCTAAAGTCTCAACTCATGGATTTTTCCCCTCAAATTACATTACCTATCTTTCTTCCATCGTTTACTCCATCAATATTATCCTTCTAAGTAAATCTCAAGGGAATTCTTCTAATTTCATATTCAACCTCTAATCTTTTAATCTCCTCTTTCATCAATCAAGTTATCCTTCAAAAGATACAAGTTCCATCTATTGATTCTACCTTTCTACGTCAATTTCTCTATATAATTTCAACCCGAAACCCTTTATTTTCATTGATTCAGCTGCTGTCCGGGCCCATTTTGGGACCCTTCCCTTCATTTTTAGCCTCTGGCCGTTTCATCAAAGTTGTAGATCTCATTTTTCCCTATTCCGGGATATACTCTTTTGCTTTATTCCGATTTTCCTAGCCCAAGTTATACCTTGAACATTATCTTTACTTAAACCTGAAATTTTATTTCTAAAAAGTCGTTTTAATTATTTTACTAAGTTTCTAAGTTTATGATTCTAATTTAGAACCTTGTTGGTTCTTCGTTATTATTTATTTCCGTCTTAGCCGTCAAGTTGCAAGCGCCATCTCCAAGCCGAGCCGCACCACCCAAGTTTTTAGCGTCTCAAGGTACGCAAATTGTCCAACCTTTACCGCCTTCGTGCGAGTTAATTCATGTTCTACCAAGTTTTATGCTTTATGCAAGTCTTTTATGCTTTAAAGTGGACCCATCTTATGTTATATAAAGTTTAATTATGTTTTTAGCACTCCTGATCAGAGTGTCCCGACCTGGCCAGTGTCGACCGTTTAACGGTCACCCAATCCAAATCTCGATCGATTTGGGCATACGCGTGTGTGAGGTGCTTGCACCGATCATGAGGGTTCCACGTTTTTCATTCATATAGCTAAGTTCAGCTTTACTTATAACTGTAACGCCCCCAAACCTTAATCACATCATTACCCAAATACAGCAGTTAAAGCACATATACCTTACACCATGCACATCTAAATTTCAAGATCCTAATAGTTCTCTATATTTCCCCAAAGTTTTCCCTTTATAACTCCGCTCTGATACCACATGCATAACCATAGCTCACCATCATCTTCATCAATTCACAAGAATCTCAACATAACTCACACAAACTTGAACCAAAACACTTACTTTCATTCACTAGAATCAACTACAACAATTTATACTCCAATTTCATGAAAGAAAGTAGTAAATTAACATAAAAACATCATAGTAAAACAATAATATCAAAGCTTTCAAATTTCATAACAATGGAGGAGAAGAAAACAAGAGGAATACCACTTGGAAGGATGAATAAAAGGGACAAGGAAGTAGAGGGAAGTGAGAGTTTCAATTTGGTGCCGGAAAATTGGCCGGAAAGTCGCCGGAGAAGGCCCGTCGCCGGCGAGAAAAACAGAGGGGGCTGGGGTGTTGCGTCGGCGTGGAGAGGGAGGAAGAAAGGGTTGAATGAGTTGTCTAAATTTTGAATTAAAAGTGGCTTATTAACTCCCCCTTCACTTATATATACAACCTCCCTTTATTAACTTTAACTAAAAACAATACCAATCAATGTAGTTATAAACTAATACTCTAATAACAATAATACTAATATTCTTAGTAAAATATAAAATGGGTAAAACATTACCACTTTAAATTGTAATAAATTTAATCGGGTTAAAAAGACGGTAAATCGGTAAACCGAAATAGATTCGTTTCGTCGCCGGAAAATTAATCTATAAATAAATCGACTTTAAGATTGGGGTGTTACAGTTCACAATTTAAATGCTTACTTAGCACCCAAATTCATGATTAGCGCAGCGGAAAAACTTGACCGGGGCATTACCGCCGTCCCGAAAGAGACAAGGCAACCACAAAACACTAACACTTTTTAAACCACAAGGAAAACTAACTCCAAACCCAATACATAATTGATACAATCCGCTGAAAAATATAGATACATAAACTTAAACATTTGCGAGAGTCTTCCAAAGCGCAAAATTTGGCTTCCATCCATAACTTAGCTTAGGGACTACCTCAACCTGCTGGAGCTACTTTGGAACAGACTTGCTTGGACCCTGAGAACTCGAGCCTCCTAAAACAAAACATTAAAACAACGCGAAAGGTGAGTGGGGAAACACTCAGTACGAAACCTCCAACACGTAAAACCGTTCGAAAACGGTTTCAGTGCCGGCATTTAAATTCATTTTGAAAACGGGAAAGGGGATAAACATAAATAAACTTAATGATTTAAGCATAAGGCATAAATAAGTAAAGCTGAACTTAGCTATATGAATGAAAAACGTGGAACCCTCATGATCGGTGCAAGCACCTCACACACGCGTATGCCCAAATCGATCGAGATTTGGATTGGGTGACCGTTAAACGGTCGACACTGGCCAGGTCGGGACACTCTGATCAGGAGTGCTAAAAACATAATTAAACTTTATATAACATAAGATGGGTCCACTTTAAAGCATAAAAGACTTGCATAAAGCATAAAACTTGGTAGAACATGAATTAACTCGCACGGCGGTAAAGGTTGGACAATTTGCGTGCACTTGAGACGCTAAAAACTTGGGTGGTGCTCGGCTTGAGATGGCGCTTGCAACTTGACGGCTAAGACGGAAATAAATAATAACGAAGAACCAACAAGGTTCTAAATTAGAATCATAAACTTAGAAACTTAGTAAAATAATTAAAACGACTTTTTAGAAATAAAATTTCAGGTTTAAGTAAAGATAATGTTCAAGGTATAACTCGGGCTAGGAAAATCGGAATAAAGCAAAAGAGTATATCCTGGGATAGGTAAAAATGAGATCTACAACTTTGATGAAAGGGCCAGAGGCTAAAAATGAAGGGAAGGGTCCCAAAATGGGCCCGGACAGCAGCTGAATCAATGAAAATAAAGGGTTTCGGGTTGAAATTATATAGAGAAATTGACGTAGAAAGGTAGAATCAATAGATGGAACTTGTATCTTTTGAAGGATAACTTGATTGATGAAAGATGAGATGAAAAGATTAGAGGTTGAATATGAAATTAGAAGAATTCCCTTGAGATTTACTTAGAAGGATAATATTGATGGAGTAAACGATGGAAGAAAGATAGGTAATGTAATTTGAGGGGAAAAATCCATGAGTTGAAACTTTAGGAAACTCATCATTAGAACTATTTAGAACTTGGACGACCTTAGGTAGATAGATACTTTAACCAACTCAAAGGTATCGAATTATTAATTTAATGTTCACCGGGAGACACGTAAAACTTATTCTCAAACTCTTATTTTTGGATAAATAACTTTGGGACATAACCCGGTTTCTAACTATACTTCTCCACTTAAAGGCTTAACTCGAGGTTATAATCTATAATCATCATTTATCAAGGCTTAAGGACCCTTATTGACTTAGCTTAGAACCTTAGAAATGGGTTTTACCACTTATAAATTGGGCAGAATATTCACACAGACAACCCGGTTTCCGGGCTTATAACTTATACTCCCGATATCGTATGACTACAAACCATACCTTTCGGAAAGCTCGGCATAATCTAAAACTTTCATGTTTTCATCAAAAAACAAAGAAATCTCTAAGAGGTCGAAAAATAGCTCATAACCTACTGACTTTAAACTCGTATGTAAAAATCTGGTTTCACGGTTTTGCTCATAACTTGGTCGATTCAAGACGGAATTTAGAAATTCCAAAGCCTATGGTTTTCTAATACTTTGGGCTATCTAATGGAGCAAAAATCTGGGCAAAATCCAACTTTAAAAATTCCGAAAATTTCCAGAACTGGGCAGAACGTTTTTAGCTCTTGAAATTGACTCTAATGGTGATTTAAGCTCCCAAACTTGTAATCATTCTCCATTAAACTCTACTTGGCTAAAATCTACCATATTTCCAGAAATTATAACACTTAAATAAGCTCATCAAAAGCCTCAAGAATGACATGCAACCATGAATTCAATACCAATAACACATTCTAGTAATTTTTACCTCAAAATACACTTAATTCACCCAAATTAAACCTTATAACACTTGAATCAATAACTTCATACGTTATAATCTGTCCTTAAGCTTAGAAATTCACCAAGAAACAACATGCAACATGATTTTATCATCATCCAACATAAATCCATCAAAGATATCTCAAGAACAACCCAAATTACACATGTATCTCTTTCAAAATTAAACCCTAATAACCATAAACTGAAAATTACACTAAAAGAGAGTAAAAGAAGTAAAAATTGACAAGAATAACATGTAATTATCATGAAAATCAGATTAGGGTATAAAAGAGTGAAATTGGGGGTTTTAGAAATTACCCTTTGGGTTAAAATTGGATGAAATTCAAGAGGAGAGGAGGAGAGGTGGCCGGCGGTGGCTCCAGGCAGCGGCTCTGGCGTGGCCTGGTGGCCGGAAAAGGGCGGCAGAGGGTGGTGGCGTGGGCTGGTCGGGGCAGCAGCAGAGCAAGATGAGGGAGATGGAGTTTGTAGAGAGAGAAAGTGGAGTGTGGGTGTTTGAATTAGAAATGAAGATAATAACCTCTTCTACTATCTAATATACTCCCTCATTAACTAAACCACTAATATATTAACTAAAATCTGAAAATACAAATGAGTAAAATAATTATAAGAGTAGTAAAAATTACCCATTTAGTTTGATACTAGGTAAAATTAATTGGTAACATTTGGGTTGGAATAAGATAGAACTTGAATAGGGAAATTAAATAAAATGGAAAATAAATACCACTTGTACTTAAATTAAATAAAATAAATATAACTCAAATAAAATAAATTGAGTTTTGGAATAATAAAATATAATCTTCTAGAAGTAAAATAATTAAACCCTTTTTCCGACTAAAATTACGATAACCCGATACGAATTTACTTAATAGGTAAATAAAATAATTTTGGAACTTATAATTCGATACTTGATACGCTTTGCCATCTCCCCGCACGAAACCTGACACCGATAAAATAGATAATACTTGAAAATAAACGCGAAAAATTTATACTCAATTTATATTTTTTCGGTATTAACTCTTAATTAATCGCTATTTTGGGGCGTTATTACATCCTCCCCTAAAAGAAGTTTCGTCCTCGAAACTTGACGATGATCATAAAACGCGTTTGTTTACCTTAGAAGAGATGGGGATATTGTTTCTTCGTGTTTTCTTGGTCTCCCACGTGGCTTCCGACGCGTGTCTTGATTCGCCATAGCACTTTGACTAAGGGAACTTCTTTCGCTCGTAGCTTCTGATTCGCCGATCCAATTTGAATCGGTTGTTGCTTGACGGTTAAATCTTCACTAGAAGCGGTGGTTCCCCACTAGAATATGACTTGGGTCCGTACATATTTCCGGTCGCGACACATGAAAAACATCGTGGATTCCTCCTAAGCTAGATGGTAACTCCACTGTATGCTGGGTTGACTTTTTCTATGATTGGGTATGGCCCAATGTAGCGTGGGCTTAGCTTCCTTTGACATTGAATCTCCTGATCCCTTTGGTCGGAGAAATCTTGAGAAAACGTGATCTCCAACTTGAAACTCGAGAGGTTTCCGCCTCTTATCTGCATAGCTCTTTGCCTGCTCTGGCGGTCTTGATGTGTTGTTGAATAACTCGAACCTTATCTGCCGTGTCCCGACTAATTCTCGACCTATGATTAGTGCTTCGTCTAGCTCTCCCAACATAGCGGGTTCTGCATCTTCTACCATAGAGTGCTTCAAAGGGGCCATCTTAATGGTGGCTTGATAGCTATTATTATACGAAATTCGAGCGGAGGAATTCATCCCAATTTCCTTGAAAGTCGAGGACGATGCTCGTAGCATATCTTCTACAACTGATTCACCCTTTGGTTTGACCATCACTTTCCGGACGCATAGGCGATCATTTTGTTATCTTGCATCAGCACACAACCTAATCCTTGATGGGATGCGTCACTATATACCACATACTCCTTTCCTTCCTCGGGAAGGGATAACAGTGCGGTTGTCAGCTTTTCTTTAAGCACCTGGAAGGTTTCTTCACACTTGTCGGTCCACTCAAAACGTGTGGATTGCTTGAGAAGATTAGTCAACGGAAGAGCTATTCTTGAGAAATTCGGCACGAACCTTCGATAATATCCGCCATACCTAAGAAACTTGGATTTCACTAATCGTAGAGGGCCTTGTCGACTTTGACCGTAGAAATCTTACTAGGGTCCACTTGGATCCCTTCATCGTGACTATATGGCCTAGAAAAGCCACTTCTTTCACCCAAAACTCACACTTTGAAAACTTAGCATACAATCGTTGTTCCCTTAAGGTTTGAAGTACAATCCTTAAATCTTCGCTCATGCTCCTCTTGACTCTTGAATACACGAATGTCGTCAATAAACACCACTACAAACTTGTCCAAATGGGGTTTGAATACGATTCATTAGATCCATAAATCTGCCGGTGCATTGGTAAGCCCAAACGGCATCATGTAAACTCATAATGTCCATACCTCGTCCTAAAGCGGTCTTGGGTATGTCTTCACTCTAACTCGAAATGGTGGTATCTGACCTCAAGTCTATCTTAGAAAATACTCGGCTCCTTGAAGGGGTCGAATAGATCATCGATCCTTGGAAGAGGGTACTTGTTCTTGATAGTAACCTTGTTCAACTCGTGAATCGATACATAACCTTAAGCTACCATCCTTTTTCTTCACAAATAATACCGAGCTCCCAAGGTGATGTGCTCGATCGATGAACCCTTTACTCAATAAATTATCTAATTGCTCTCTTAATTCCTTAAGCTCATAGCGCCATCTGTATGGTGCCTTGGATATAGGCATAGTCCTGGAACTAACTCTATTTCAAAATCAATCTCCCTCCTCGGGGTAGTTCATGACTTCTTCAGAAAATATCTTGGAAATCTCGTACCACGGGATTTCTTCTATTCCAGGCGGATCTTTGGGATCTTCACTTACTAGGCATAGGTAACCCTCGCACCCATGATTAAGCAACTTTCGAGCCTTCATGTAAGATATGATAGGACAGGTTAACCCCTATGTCCCCTACGAATTGAACTTCCTTGCCTAAGGCGATCTTGAGAACAACTATTCCTCAGCACCTAATCGAGCTTGCGTCGAGACCAACCAGTCCATACCTAGAATGATATCAAACTCCTCTAGATCTAATCAATAAGATTAACGAAAAGATATCCGCATTCAACCTAAGAGGACACCCACAAAACTAGTCGTGCATGGTATCGCTTGACCATTAGGTAAACCGATAGAGTAATTCATCGCATGGGCTAGATTTTGTAACTTTAGGTTCAAAACGACTTTGGTTGAGATAAACGAATGGGTTGCTCGAATCAAACAATGCAATTAAAGGTTGCGCATATATATAAAGCGTCCAGAATAACCATACGATTTTCTTTGCTTCTTTTACGCCCGTGACGTAGGCTTGACCGCGGTTCCTTCTTTGCGGCGTTGCTCTCATTGGCGGTGTTGGGACGAGTGGTTCCGTTCGGTCTTGGGTTCTCTTTGGGCATTCCGATGCCTTATGATCCGAGCTCCACACCATAAAGTTTCCGTACCTACCCGGACCTTTGGCGGTAGTATGATTAGTCCTGCCGCACTTCTTGCAGGGCTCCTTGGCAAGAGCTGGGGTAGCTTGGTTTCTTGGAATTGGTGGCATTGGCCGCTTAGCTTGACTATCTCCCTTAACAGGCGCACTTGGCGCTCCCTTATCATTCCATTTCCTCTTTGCAGACCCTTGGATTCCAGGGTTCAGGGCTTTCAACTCCTTTCTCACTCTTTCTACTTCGGCAGCTCTTTCATACATCTCTTGCATCGTAGAGAAATGATGGGATGACAACTGGTTACGGATGTATGGCGCTAGGCCTCCCTCATAGCGGGTTAACTTCAGCCTTTCTGATGCAACGTAATCCGGAGCGAAACGAGCTAGCTCATTAAACTTTGCCGTATATTGCACCACTGAGATGTCCTTATTAAACATACTTCACTCTTCATGGGAGGACGTATTTCTTGAGCTTTGCGACATACTACAAGATTACAACAGACATATTATTTCCCCATATAACCTATTCTTGTCCTCTTTTATACCCCCTTTCCATAAAATTCAAATTTTAATTAAACATCCCTATTTAGGATCCTTGTTTCTTTATAAAATCACATTACCCACATACATACATGCATGCTTAAAATACCAATAAAATTCTTGTAATCCCATAATATTATAAAGCATAATAATTCATGAGGTCGCAAATCCCATCATACCATTGCACCCAAGCATAATATTTAAAAAGGTAACAATCCCCACGTCATTGTTCTTACTTCATCAAAATAAAAAATCCAAAATAATACTCCTTGGTTCGTTCAAATTACAACCTATGCTCCCGTTCACAACATAATCATAGGGAGGTTACAAAATTAATCATAGTTTGGCCAATTTCATCAATGACCCAAAACAAGATACCTAGTCACCACTAGATTACACTAAACATGGGAATTCGATCCCTCCTGTTCTTGTTCCCTAGTTCCTTCCACGCGTCGTAGCTGTGAAGGACGTACGTTCTTGCGTGCAGTGTGGCGGATTATGGGTCCCAAGGTGGTCCATTCAAGGTTTACCGGCGTCACAGGTGTAGACGTTCCCGCTTCATTCTCCCTGGGTTGCCTAGGTTGCGGCCGTACCTCATCTTGATCAAGATCCATGCTAGGATCTTCCTCTTCTGCGGCTGTTCGTGCGGTAGGGGTCGCCTCTCCATGGGAAGATACGTTTGGAACAATTGGTCGGCCCGTGATAAGTGGCGAGAAATGTAGGCGAACTTCATCCGCTGGTGGTGAGAACACGTGCAACGGTGCGATTCCGGCGTTGGGTGGCGCGGTTAATCCTAACATCTCATGAAGAAAGGGGCCTAATTTACTAACGTGGAGAGTTAGTGACTGCGCGGCTTGAGTGATTATAACTTCCATCGCGATTTGATTCCACGCCCCGACGTAATTGAGGCACCATGCGTGGCGTCCTGGCTCTCCTTGACGGAGTAACTGACCGTATCGATTCCTGATGTCGTCCCACGGACTCTCGTGGGGAAGAGTCGCTAATAAGCACCGGGCTCGACAGATGTCATCATGGTATTCGGAATTCGGATTCGTCGCACAATGCGCATCTAACGCATCTTGTAGAGTCTTGAGATGATCTTGCACATTGGTGTCGGGGTCCATAAACATCGCAAAGGGATTCGGAAGAGGATTGCCGTTGGTATCCATCTAATTCACATATAAAACGTAAAACAAGCTCTTAAAATCCGCACGTAATAAAAGAATTCGTTACGTAAAAAGAAACAACCTTATAACGAGATTCAAGACTCAACCAACTAACCCCTTATGAGCAACTTAAAAAGGCTCTTACTTTAACTTTAAACTTGCCTTAAACTTTTCTTTACGCTTCCTAAATCCCATAAATTGTACCATTTTTCGGTTTCCCTTAAAGATTTTATTTCCGTGCTATGATTTAGAACTCATTTTACCCTATACCAAATCCCACTTGGGACTTGCTTGTAATCTTTTTGTAAACTATCAAAGACTTTTTAGGACGACACCTTGCCATACTTTATAATTCCCAACTATACATCCACCACTTTACTTGTTTAACTTACTAGGCTTGACTCAATCCCACCTAGTTTCTTCTTAAAATTTAACTTAAAAGCTGCTAAAATCCTGGGAAAAATTTGACAGCACTTCCCCTATAAATAGAGCTATCCCCAATTTACAAAATCTTGAAACCCTGCACGAAAAGCAATTTATATTCCATGTAAACATCTAGAGCTTCATGCTCTCCACCATCCCCAATATAAACACCACTCGGTGCACCAACCAAAGATCTACTCAATTCTCACACACTTACTTTTCTTCCTAAAATAATAACACAAAGGATCAATATCCTAATAAACTTCACAATCCCAAATTCCACTAAACCACGGCTCTGATACCACAACTGTAACACCCCAATCTTAAACCACAATTTTTATGCTTACTTAGCACCCAAATTCATGATTATCGCTGCGGATAAACTTGACCGTGGCATTACCGCAGTCCCGAATTAGACAATGCAACCTCAAAACACTAACACTTTTTAAACCACAAGGAAAACTAACTCCAAACCCAATACATAATTGATAAAATCCTGAAAAATATAGATACATAAACTTAAACATTTGCGAGAGTCTTCCAAAGCGCAAAATTTGGCTTCCATCCATAACTTAGCTTAGGGACTACCTCAACCTGCTGGAGCTACTTTGGAACAGACTTGCTTGGACCCTGAGAACTCGAGCCTCCTAAAACAAAACATTAAAACAACGCGAAGGTGAGTGGGGAAACACTCAAGATTGAAACCTCCAACACGTAAACCGTTCAAAACGGTTTCAAAGGTCATTTAAATTCATTTTGAAATCGGGAAATGGGATAAACATAAATAAACTTAATGATTTAAGCATAAGGCATAAATAAGTAAAGCTGAACTTAGCTATATGAATGAAAAACGTGGAACCCTCATGATCGGTGCAAGCACCTCACACACGCGTATGCCCAAATCGATCGAGATTTGGATTGGGTGACCGTTAAACGGTCGACATTGGCCAGGTCGGGACACTCTGATCAGGAGTGCTAAAAACATAATTAAACTTTATATAACATAAGATGGGTCCACTTTAAAGCATAAAAGACTTGCATAAAGCATAAAACTTGGTAGAACATGAATTAACTCGCACGAAGGCGGTAAAGGTTGGACAATTTGCGTACCTTGAGACGCTAAAAACTTGGGTGGTGCGGCTCGGCTTGGAGATGGCGCTTGCAACTTGACGGCTAAGACGGAAATAAATAATAACGAAGAACCAACAAGGTTCTAAATTAGAATCATAAACTTAGAAACTTAGTAAAATAATTAAAACGACTTTTTAGAAATAAAATTTCAGGTTTAAGTAAAGATAATGTTCAAGGTATAACTCGGGCTAGGAAAATCGGAATAAAGCAAAAGAGTATATCCCGGAATAGGGAAAAATGAGATCTACAACTTTGATGAAAGGGCCAGAGGCTAAAAATGAAGGGAAGGGTCCCAAAATGGGCCCGGACAGCAGCTGAATCAATGAAAATAAAGGGTTTCGGGTTGAAATTATATAGAGAAATTGACGTAGAAAGGTAGAATCAATAGATGGAACTTGTATCTTTTGAAGGATAACTTGATTGATGAAAGATGAGATTAAAAGATTAGAGGTTTAACATAAACTGTAATTTTTGTGAAATCCTATTGTAATATAACAATAGTCGCTGAAAAACTCTTATCTTGTTCTAAAGGTAGTTTTAGGAGTATTCTCAGTCCTTGAACACCCCAACCTTAATCACGGGGTTAAACTTCCACTTAGAGAACCTAAGCCCGCGATTAGCGCAGCGGAACACCTTAGGTCGAGGCATTACCGCCGTCTCCCACAAGAGACAAGGCAACCACAACAAAGAAACTTCCAAAAACCTTCCAAAAACCACAAGATAACTTACAATCTTCACATTAAAACTTATACAACCTTGGGATAAAAAAATACATAAACTTAACATGTCTTAAACTAGAACAATTCCAAAAGATCCTGCTTGTTCTTGATAACCAATAGATTCCACAAAGAACTACCTCGAGATCCTTGAACTATTTAGGAACCGACTTGTCCTTGCCTTGGGAGCTCGAACCTCCTAAAACAAAACATTAAAACATCGCAAAAGTGAGCGGGGAAACACTCAAGATCGTAAACCTCCAAAGACGTAAACCGCTCAAAACGGTTTGGTGCGGCATTTAAATTCATTTTGAAACGGGAAGGGGTTAAAATAGGACTTGCATGACATGAACATAAACATATGCATAACCATAAATCAATGAAGATAGAAAGTAGGTGGAACCCTACGATCGGTGCAAGCACCTCACACGCGTATGCCCAAGTTGATCTAAACTTGGAATGATTGACTTCTAAGCAGTCGACACTTGCCAGTTCATGGCACTCTTATCAGGAGTGCTAAAAACATAATCAGAATATAAGCATAGAATGTGGGTCCACTATTAAATGTAAAGACATTGTAAATCATAAAACTTGACATGGCATGAATAGAATGAACCATGAATATAACTTAGATAGTAAAAGTCGACAATTTGCGTACTTGGGAACGCTAAAGACTTTATGATGGCAAACTGGAGATGGCTTTAGAAACTTGTCAACTAAGATAAGAATAAGTAGAAATGAAGAACCGAATATGGTTCTAAATTAGATTCATAAGTTTAGAGGCTTAGTAAATAAAAATGAAGTAGCTTTAAGAATAAAATTTCAGGTTATAGTAAAATAGTGTTTATAGCATAACTTGAGATAGGAAAATCGAAACGAAGTAAAAGAGTACATCTCGGGATAGGGAAAATCATAATCTACAACTTTGTCAACAGAACCAGAAGCTAAAAATGAGTGGAAGGGCTCCAAAATGGGCCCGTACAGAAGCTGAGTATATGAAACTTTAGGTTTTTCGGGACGGAAAAACATGAGAAATATGACGTAGAAGGTGATTCAAATAAAAGGGCTTGAATACAAGAGAATAAGCTTGAATCAATGATGAATAGGATGATTATAAATTGGAAGCTCGGATGCGAAAATAATGAGTTCAAATATGGTTCGATAATACGATATGGAATGAAAAGACGAAATGGAGCAAGATATACATGTCCAAATGTGAATAAAAGCAAGCTTGGATTAATGAACTATGAAATGAGGAATGAATTGAATTAGACATTGGAGGTTATCAAGCTAGAAGTAAAAATTAACTACGCGCCCAGGCACATACTCATTCCGCCACTAGGATAAGAGAAGTTGCTTTTGGAGGATGGCTGCTAACGAACAACCATCGCGAGGACCAAATCTCTTCTGTATGACTTTTATACTTCAAGTTCATCGCTCAAGTTCAACTTTTATTTCCTGCTCTCATTGTACATCCTCCTAATAAAGTTTACCCTCTCATTACAATTTTAAAATCCAAGCTTCTCGTTTCTACCCTTGTTTATTTTCAAGAATCTTTATCAGATCCTATCGTTGTTATTAGTTCAGTGTGTTAAGACATTCAATGACCTGCATTTGATGGCATTCCCCTGTTATCGTGTTTTTCCTCTGTGACTGTTGGTGCCTTTTATAAGAAATAGATAGCTAAAGGGAAGTTAATAAAGGGAGGAAAAGCGAAGTGGAAAAATGTTAGTTTGTATGGAATTATACGATACCTGAGGTAAAATGGGAAAGGAAGAGAAATCGATGTTCAAGGAAATACTAGGGACCTTCGGGTCAAGACTTCTTACGAGTGGATATCTATGAAATCAAGAATATAGAACGCTTGAAGAAAGATCAGACCTTCTTCCAAAGGATATAAGAGCCATACGGGTATATTTGACAAATAAAGTGTTCTTGCCATATAATTTATGATGGGAAGAGAGTGCTCAGCTAATTAACAGAGATGAAAACCCAGTGTTTTGGGACTCGTCTTAGAAAGTGATGCCAACAGGAATGAGTTCAAGGTTGTATAACTAATCAGCGTAAGGTGCTCGTCACGATGATGACTGTAACCTTAAGATGAGATACGATATCATGGGGACATATGGAAGGAATGAACAGACAACGTGCCTATGCGAATACAATGACAAAGTCTTACACGGGCATGATAAAGAAGACTATACTTGGACTACCAAAGGTTGAGCACGAACAAGAACAAGTACCCCTCTCAAGTATCGAAGGACTGTTCGACTCACCCAAGGGGCAAGAGTGTCATCTGAGATTGGTTAAGGTTAAGATTCCAACCACTCAGAGTTAGGGCTGAGAATACTCCTAAAAATGCCTTTTTGGACTTACGAATGCCCAACAGTATTTATGGATCGGATGAACCGTGTGTTCAAACCTTGGGTGGTTAAGTTGTAGTGGTGTTTAACGACGATGTTTTGATATACTCGAAAAGTCGAAAGAAACATGTGCATCGTTTGACAGTGGCGTTTCAATCATTAAGGGAGCAAAGACTGTATGTGAAAATTTTCAAAATGTGAACTCGGGTTCAGAAAAATAGGATTTTTGGGAACATATAGTGATCCACGAGGAGATCTGATTGGTCTCTAGCAAAGTATGCTCCAGTAAGAGTTTAGCAAGACCCACTGCGGTTAACAAAGTTTGAAGTTTCTTAGTTATGGCGAATACTATAGGAGAGTGTTCGAATCTTTCTAAAATAGCTCTTCCATTGACCCATCTCCTCAAGAAGTCAACCCGGTTTGAATGGACCGCAATGCGAAGAAACCTTTCAAGTGTTCAAGGAAAAGCTAACAACCGCCCTAATGTTATCCTTCGAGGAAGGAAAGGAGTATGTGGTATACAAAGAATGCGATTCATTAAGGGTTATGACTTAGATTCCAACACCACTCGGTAAGGCAAACTCGATAGCGGATGCTTGAGCGAAAAAACTTAGCATCGGATGTTGATCTGTCTTGAATTCATCCATAAATGCGGGAGAGTGAATAGAGAGCTTTAAGCTAGTAAAGCATAGAGATGTGGCCAAGAGACCGGCTACGTCATCCCTACAACCGTCCAGCTTGGAGGAAACCAAGGTAGAACGAATGAATGCCCCAGAATCCAAGAGGATTATGGATAATCTAGCCACGACAGGGATACCTGGATTTTTAGGCCGTGAAAGCAAAACCCTAAGGTTTCAAAGTAGACTATCTATGCTGATAAAGGAAGCTTAAGGCTTACGCTTTTGAAAGGAGGCTACAATTCGTTGTACTCTGTATATCCTGGAGGTACAAAAATGTATAGAGGTCTAAAAGAGCATTTTTTTTTGGTGACCTAACGTGAAGGGAGGTATAGCCAACTATGGGGATCGACGTTTGTCATGTCAAAGGGTCGAAGCAGAACGTTAAAGAGCATCAGGTAAATCTAGACCCTTAGACAGTCCCATATGGGAATGGGAATCAATTTCTATGGATTCTATCAGGGGGTCACCCCTCACAGCCTCTAGAGAAAAGGGCGTTTGGGTAATTACGGATCGCCTTACCAAGTTGGCATTTTTCGCTCCTATCCATGAAGGATGGAAGATAGATAAGTTAACGGATATCCACACAAAAGATTGTTAGGTTACCCGAATTCGAGGCATAATACCCGATGGGGATACAGGTTGTCAATCATGATTTTGGAGCGCCCTACAAAGTTATCTAAGTAATTTTGGATCGCCTGACAAAGTCGGCGCATTTCATTTCTATCGATAAAGGGGGAAAGGTAGATAAACTGGCCGATAATTGCGTACAGGAAGTTGTAAGGTTGCATAGGATTCCCAAAAGGACATAGTATCCGAACGAGATACGCGATTTCAATCACGATTTCAATCATGATTTTGGTGCTAAGACCAATGGTAGTAGCCTCTACCATTTAGGAAGCGATGGCCAGACAGACAGAGTAAACCAAATTGTAAGGATATGCTACGCGCGTGCACTTTAGATTTCCAAGGAAATCAGGATGAATTCCTCTCGTTCATAGAGTTTTCTTAAAGTAACAAGATATTAGTCTACCATTCCAGTGGCTCCTTTCTAAAGCATCTTATAACAGGAAATGTCGCACCCGTAATGTTAGGGTGGAATAGTTAAAGTTGTAGTCACAGGTCCGGAGTTAATCCAGAAACATCACATAAGATCATAGTCACCCGACCACATGTCAAGATCGACCAAAGTAGACAAGTGAAGGCGGAAACCGCTCGAACTTCAATTTGGAAACCGTGTTTTCCTTAAAGTAATTCAACTAAAAGAGATTCGAAGTTTCAGTATCTAGGGGAAGTTAAGTCCTTGCTATAGTAGGGTCTTACTCTGTTGTGGAGGAAATCAATCCAATGACATATCGTTTAGATGTACCTTCTAATCCAAGGCAAATGCGTGACGTTTTCACGTTTCTCCAACTCCGGAAACATGTATCGGGCCCGACCCGCATTCTTGAAGAAGAACCTCTATTGAAAGAGAGAAGTCTCATCGTCGAACAACGATCTATCCAAATTTTGGAGCACGGGGTTCACTCAAGAAAAAGTCCCTTAGGCGAAGTACTTTGGGGCAAATCAAGACACCTCGAACCTCTGAGGAAACCGAGGAGGACATGAAGGAAAGCTACCCGCACATCTTTTAAGGAATATCAAACGCAATGGAACCAACAGCAAGTTTCGAGGACGAAACTTCTTTTAAGGGGGGGAGGATGTAACAACCCACCCCGAAATCATGTTTAATTATTTATAAAGCACAGAAATTATCCAAATCGCATTATAAATTTTTCGCGTTCACCTTTATTTATTTATTAATTTATTTATTTATGTATTGTTATCGGTGTCGTGTCTCGTGCAGGAGATGGCCAAGATGCCGAATTATCGGCTTAAAAATTTTACTTTACATGTTCATTCAATGAGTTAAATTATTTCAGGTTATACGATTTATGTTATAAAGTTATTTACACGTTAAGTTAATTTGTATCGGGTTTTACCGTTTACGCTATTTTCTTAACCGAAAGGGGTCTAATTATTCGACCCCGTAACATTTGTATCTTCTTGCCCAAAACTCTAATTTATTTGGGTTATATTTATTTCATTTAAGTGCAAGTAATATTTATATTTCATTATTTGGATTTTCTACATCCAAGTGTTATTTTATTTTAACCCAATTACTACCAATTGATTTTATTTTAGTACAAGTAAATTATTTAAGGTTATTACATTATAATTATTGTATTTAATTTACAAATTCAGATTTTTATTAGGTGTCAGAGGGAGTATATGGTATGGTATTAGTTAAAGAGGGGTTATTTTTTTTACTCTCATTCCTTTTAATTCCAATTCAACTCTCATCCCCACTCTTTCTTCTTCTCTATGTCCATGGCTGGCTAACACCACGCAGCAGCCCCCTCTGTCCCATGCGTTTTCCGGCCAGCTCCAGTGCCAGTGTGCCGGCGACCACCAGAGGCAAATGAGCCTCCCTCTTCCCTCTCCACTTGTTTACTTCCTCAAATTCTCCTCTAAGTGGTATAATATCCAAACCCTAAACTCAAACTTTATGTTCTAAATCAGATTTTCATGTTTTTATCATGTATAATTGTTATTTTTCATCTCTTTTATGAGTTTAAAGCATGAATTTATATTGTGGTTAAGTTAGGGTTTGAATTTGGGGAATTATACATGTAAATTTGGATGGATTTTGTGTGTTTAAGAGTGGTATTATATTGGATGTTTAAATTAGCTTTTGCATGTGAGTTTTAAGGTCTTATTTGAGCAAGATTAAGAGGTTAAATTCTGGAAATTTATTGGGTAATAGCTAATTTGAGGTTTGATTGGAAATTGATACAAGTTGGAAGCCATTGGAGATGTATATATTAGCTTGAAGGGCTAAAATGGATTCTGTTTATAATCAGATTTTTACAGGGGAATAAAAGGGTGAATTTTGCCCAGATTTTTGTTCCAAATGATAGCCTAGTTTATTATCTAACTGTAGGCTTTGGAATTTCGAATTTCTGACATGTATAGCCCGAGTTACGACCAAAACCGTAAAGGTACAAATTTATATACGAATTTCTGAGTCAGTAGGTTTATGCTCATTTTTCGTCAAGTTAGAGACTTTATTGGCTTTGGAGTTGAACATAAAAGTTCTAGGTAACACTTTGGGCTTTCCGAAAAGGTATGGTATGCGTTCATACGATATCGGGATTACGAGATATGGAGTTTTCATTGAGGGATTATAATTTAAGTTCTGCCCAGTATGTTTAAGAGTGTATCTGGTTTGATGACCATTTTTCGTCCCTTTAGAGACTTTATTGGTTTTAGTAATTTAAGTTCTGCCCAGTATGTTTAAGAGTGCAAGATTTCCGGAAAGGTGTGGCTCATAGTCATCCGATATCGGGAGTATAAGTTACAAACCCGGGAAGCAGGGCTATCCAGAACAACATTTCTGCCAATTTGGTTTATGTAAATGTATGTCTTTTGGGCCTTAAATCAACCCAATAAGGGGTTCTAAGCATGAATGGGCCATGGTTGTAGGTTGTCATTGTAGAGTTATGTGTTTAAAGCTAAAAGTACCATCTTGGAGTCCTAAGGGTAGTCTCCAAAAGCTAATGGGTTTGATAAAGTATTTCACTTCCCCATCTTCCTTTAGAATATTATTCAATGTCTTGAGCTAGCTAAGAGTTTCTTCTAGCTCGGTAGCTTCCAAGTTCAAAGTTACTTCCATCTTTATTGCTTAAATCATTGACCCAAGCTTGTTCTTATTGCATTCGAATATGTTTATCGTACTCCGTTTTATCGTTCATTTGCTATCGTATGATCAAGCCATAGTTAACTCCATTGTTCGCATCCTAGCTTTCAAGTGTAAGCGCCCCATTCATCGTCAATTCAAGCTAATTTTTTATTGGATTCAAGCCCTTCCATTTGAATCATATTCTACGTCATTATGTTCATGTTTTCCGACTCGGAAATTTCTAAGGTTTTATATGCACTGCTTCTGTCCGGGCCATTTTTCGGGCCCTTCCTTTCATTTCTAGCCTTTGAGCCAGTTGACAAAGTTAAAGATCATGTTTTTCCCTATTCCGGGATGTACTCTTTTATGTCGTTTCGATTTTCCTAACTCACGTTATGCTACAAACGCTATTTTGATACAACCTGAAATTTTATTCCTAAAGTTGTTTCATTTATATTACTAAGTTTCCAAACTCGTGAAACTAATTTAGAACCTTATTCGGTTCTTCATGTTTATGTATGCTTCTATTGGTTGACAAAGTTTCAAAGGCCATCTCCAAGCCGAGCAACAAGGGTTTTAGCGTCTTAAGGTACGCAAATTGTCCAACTCTTGTTCTATTTAAAGTCAAGTACAGTTTTATTGCATAGATATACTCTAACGTTTTTATTGTTTTATAAATGGTCCCGAAACTTATTCCACAGCGGCTAGAGTAAAGTCTAGCCTTATTTTACAGGCTCCTGTCGGAGTAATCTTGACCTGGCCAGTGTCTGACTGCTTAGCAGTCACCCATCCAAACTCGAGATCGGTTTGGGCGTACGTGCGTGAGATGTTTCGGCATCGATCTAAAAGGGACACCATATCTTACTTTATGAAATCATTTCAATGTTAAGCACAGCATATGCATAGAAATTTTATAGCTTAAAGTATTCAATGGTTTAGCATGCTTTATATCCCCTATCCCGTTTTCAAAATGAATTTAAATCGGCACTAAAAACCGTTTTCGAACGGTTTGACGTGTTGAAGGTTTACGTACTGAGTGTTTCCCCACTCACTTTGCGAATGTTTTTAATGTTTTGTTTTAGGCGGTCCGAGCTCCCAGGATAAAGGCGAGGTTAAGCAGGAGTAAGTCGTCTGTACAGGGTGGTTCTCTAAAGGCGATCGATGATCGGTATTCAAGGTTACTCAAGGGCATTAAAGGCCACTTGGTTGTGGAAAGTCTATACGACATGTTTAATTAAAGGTTGTATAATGTATTTGTACTCTAAGTTTAGCAGTTGTGTTGTATGGAGTTAAGCACAGTTTTATGGTGGATTGTTAGATTGTGGTTGTGTTTTTGCCTTGTCCCGAGTGGGGACGGCGGTAATGCCTCGACCTAAGGTGTTCCGCTGCGCTAATCACAAGTTTGGGATTCTAAAGAATAGTCTTAATCTTGTGATTAAGGTTGGGGCGTTACAGTTGTGGTATCAGAGCCGTGGGAGACCGAATTTTAATAGGGGTATTATTAGTGTAGAGTTTGAGTCAAAATAAACCGTGCATGAGGGCAGAACTGTAACATTACGAGTCGGAAAACATGAAGTTAACCCTGAAAAAGACTTTAAAAACTTCCTTTAAAGCCTAAAGTTTACCACAAAAACGATGGAAGAATGATAGGTAATGTAATTTGAGGGGAAAAATCTAACAGCATATTCGGACAGCCCAAAGCAGACAAAAGAGCTACGCCGACAAAAGACGGAAACCGCTTGAGTTCCAAATAGGAGATAGGGTATTTCTCAAGGTTTCCCCTACAAAGGGGGTTAGACGATTCAACGTTAAGGGTAAGTTAAGCTCTCGGTACATCGGACCTTATCCCATGGTAGGAAAGGTTAACCCACCGGCGTATCGTCTAGAGTTACCGTCCAACTTAGGACATATCCACGATGTCTTTTATATCTCCCAGCTTTGGAAGTATGTACCGGACCCAATGTACGTTTTAAAGGAAGAACCTCCTCTTTTAGCCAAGGACCTTACTTTCGAACAGCAACTTATCCAAATCTTGGATCGTAGGGTCAAGCGTTTACGTACAAAAGAAGTCCCGCTAGTCAAAGTCCTATGGGCGAATCAAGAAACCTCCGAGGCCACATGGGAAACTGAAGATGAAATGATGAAAAACTACCCCCATCTCTTTTAAGGTATTTATCGCTGAATAAGTTTTATCGAACAGCAAGTTTCGGGGACGAAACTTCTTTTAAGGGGGGGAGGATGTAATAACCCACCCTAAACCATAGCTATTAGAGTAGTTTAAACTTGTTTAATTAGTTTTAATTTGTTATTTAATTAATTTGTACCTTGCGGTTAGCTAACGGTGACAGGTTGCGGAGGAATGGCGAAGCGGTCAGTTTTACCGGTCAAACCTATTAACCGAGTTTATTAATCTATTTAGAACCTTATATTATAATTATTTTGGGTTCTACAATTTTATTTCAAAGTCGGTTTACTTATAGATTAATTTTCCGCAACGAAATGAATTTATTTTCGGGTTACCGATTTACTGTCTTTTTAACCCGATTAAAAATTTATTACGATTCAAAGTAATTATGTATTACCAATTTTTATTTTATCCAGAATCTTAGTATTATTATTATTAGAGTATTAGTGTTACTTTTAATAGTTTAGCATTGTTTTAAGTTAAGTTAATAAAGGGGGTATATATATATTGGTTAAGGGGGAGTCAATGAGTCTTTTTAATTCAAATTCTAGACAACTCCAATTCAGCTTCCTTCTTCCTTCTCCCCACCGACGCAGCCAGCCACCCCCTGCCTCCATTTTCGCCGGCGCCGGCCAGTTTTCCGGCGAGATTCCGACCATTTTCCGACACTTTTTTGAAGCTCTCACTTCCCTCTTCATCCTAGTCCATTTTATTCATCCTTTCAAGTGGTATTTCTCTAGTTTTCTCCTCCTCCATTGTTATGAATTTTGAAAGCTTTGATATTATAGTTTTATCATGATGTTTTTGTGTTAAATTACTATTTTCTTTCATGAAATTAGAGTATAGATTATCAAAGTTGGTTCTAGTGAATGAAACTAAGTGTTTGTTGCAAGTTTGTGTGAGATATGTTGAGATTCTTGTGAATTGATGAAGATGATGGTGAAATATGGTTATGCATGTTGTATTGGATGAAGTTTTAGAGTTATACCTTCTGTTTGGTGAAGATAATTAAGTATGTATGGTCTTTTTAGATGATTTACATGAGAATTGTGAAGGAAATTGTGTTAATGGTGGTGTAAATTAAGTGCAAGTATTTGTGTGATGTTGCATGTGAATTATACGAGTATAGATGCTAATTTTAGAGGTCTAAATGTTGGATATTAGTGAGGATATGCTTAGATTTCATTGGGTATATTATTGGTATTAAGTTTGGATGAAAACGAAGCATGTATTAAGGCAAAAACATACCCAGAACCTACTGCCCATTTTATGATTTTTATAGGGGATGCTAAAATTAGTTTTGAGCCCAGAATTTAGTGTAAAAAGGTAGCCTAAGTTGTTAGTAAACGCCGGGCTTTGGAATTTCGAGGTTTCGATTTGTATAACTCAAGTTAGAGCCAAAACCGTAAAGCCGCGCAATGACATACGAATTTTGGAGTCAGTGTATTATTGTGTATTTTTCGTCCAAAGGGAGTTTGATTCTGGAAAAGTGTTCATCATAAGAGTTTTAGAGGACTCGACGAGCTTTCCGAAAATATATGGTATGCCTTAACCCGATGTCGGGAGAGTAAGTTATAGGACCCGGAAACAGAGCTACAAAACTGGAAATTTCTGGGTAATTGTCTAAGTATTCTAAGGGATTAAATATGATTATATTGGGCTTATAATGGGTTTTATGGGTGTGTAACTTAAGTCATATGACCCTTGAGATGTAGTACCTAAGTAAGAACCATAGAGCTCGATTTGGAGGACTCGAGACCCTTAAAGCTATGTTACCGTTACCGATTTAATTTACCGAATCTCTTAAATGTATTTAGAAGTTTTATCGTACCTTGAAGTTTTTAAAGCCTCTTTGGTAAATTGAAAGTTTATGTCTTACAAGTGTTCCTTGATTCATAAAGCTCTCATAAGTTTAAAAGCATTTACCAAAGTCTCTTGATTTTATCTCAAACACCCGAAAATTTCATTATTGTTTATGTCGGTAATTTACTGCTACTGTCCGGAACACTTTTCGAGCCTTTCTCATCCTTTTTAGCCTCTGGCCCGGCCATCAAACTCGTAGAGTGTATTTTTCCCTTTCCGAAAAGTACTCGCAAAGCGAAATCCGAATTCTATAGCTCGAGTTATGACCAAAATACTATAGTCATAAAAAAACCTGAAATTTTTATACGTTTTATTTCCAAAACTTCGTTAGGTTCTACGCCTCACCTTTTCATAGCTCCTATTCTAATACCGAACTCTATCGTTTTAGCTCAAAGTTCTGCTTCGACCCGAGCCATTCCCCAGCCGAGATCGTCACCGGGCAACTCACTCGCTTCAGGTACGCAAATTGTCCAACTCTTTTTCTATTTAAAGTCAAAGTACAGTTTTATTGCATAAGTTATATTCTAACGATTTTAGTGTTTTATAAGTGGCCCCGATACCTATTCTACAGGAGCTAGAGCGAAGCCTAGCCTTTTACAGGCTCCTATCGGAGTAATCTCGACTGGCGCCGATCGTTAGCGGTCACCCAAACAAACCCGAGGTCGGTTTGGCGTGCGTCTTGTGAGATGCTTGATCGACCTCAAAAAGGGGACCACATTTTTACTGTATGAAATCAATTTAATGTTATACATAGCATGTGCATAGAACTATTTATCGATAAAGTTTGCATTGTTTATAGCATGAGTTAGTTCCCTTCCCCGTTTTCGAAATGTTTTAAAGGCCGGCATGAAAAACCGTTTTCGAAACGGTTTTACATGTTGGAGGTTTGTGTACTGAGTGTTTCCCCCACTCACCTTTGCGTTGTTTTAATGTTTTGTTTTTAAGGCCCGAGTATTCAAGAGATTCAAGAAGAGTTCAAGAGAAAGCTAGCTTTACTGGAGCCGAGGTAGGTTTAATCATGGCAAGAAGGAGGTCTTACGACTCTGCAAGCATGGGTATTCAAGAGCGGGAAAACTATTGGGATTGAAAGGTGGAAGTGTGGTGTATTGTTTGTATTGATTTATGTATGTAAAGTGGTTGTAATATTAATCAGGTTGTATGTTTTAAGTTTAAAGTGTGCGATGGTTTGGTGGTTGTTCGTTGTGGATGCCTTGTTCAGTGGTTGAACGCCGGCTTTAACCTTCCGCTGCGCTAATCACAGGATTAATGACGTAATTAGTCGTAATCTTGTGATTACTCAAGTCGGGGCGTTACAGAACTGTAAATGCTCATGTCATTTCAAGTTGACCAATCTGAGGATTCATCCGAGATTACACCGGGAATTGTGTAAGGAAAGCATCGAGCTAGTCAAGCAGGGGGAAGTCATGGAGAAGCTTAACCCTTAATTGTGCTAAGTAAGCATTTAAACAGGTACCGTTCCAGAACATAAACTTCCACTTAGAGTCAATTTCAAGAGCTAAAAAACGTCTTATCTCGATCGATTTTGGCATCCAACTTGTAATATAAACTGTCCCAGTAACAACCATACATTTTAAGACATGCTCTGATACCACAACTGTAACGCCCCAACCTTAATCACAAGATTAAGACTATTCTTTAGAATCCCAAACTTGTGATTAGCGCAGCGGAACACCTTAGGTCGAGGCATTACCGCCGTCCCCACTCGGGACAAGGCAAAAACACAACCACAATCTAACAATCCACCATAAAACTGTGCTTAACTCCATACAACACAACTGCTAAACTTAGAGTACAAATACATTATACAACCTTTAATTAAACATGTCGTATAGACTTTCCACAACCAAGTGGCCTTTAATGCCCTTGAGTAACCTTGAATACCGATCATCGATCGCCTTTTAGAGAACCACCCTGTACAGACGACTTACTCCTGCTTAACCTCGCCTTTATCCTGGGAGCTCGGACCGCCTAAAACAAAACATTAAAAACATTCGCAAAGTGAGTGGGGAAACACTCAGTACGTAAACCTCCAACACGTCAAACCGTTCGAAAACGGTTTTTAGTGCCGGCATTTAAATTCATTTTGAAAACGGGATAGGGGATATAAAGCATGCTAAACCATTGAATACTTTAAGCTATAAAATTTCTATGCATATGCTGTGCTTAACATTGAAATGATTTCATAAAGTAAGATATGGTGTCCCTTTTAGATCGATGCCGAAACATCTCACGCACGCATTTCAAACCGATCTCGAAGTTTGGATGGGTGATCGCTAAGCGATCGACATCGCCAGTCAAGATTACTCGACAGAGCTGTAAAATAAGGCTAGACTTTACTCTAGGCGCTGTGGAATAAGTTTCGGGACCATTTATAAAACAATAAAAACGTTAGAGTATATCTATGCAATAAAACTGTACTTGACTTTAAATAGAACAAGAGTTGGACAATTTGCGTACCTTAAGACGCTAAAACCCTTGGCTGCTCGGCTCGGCTTGGAGATGGCCTTTGAAACTTTGTCAACCAATAGAAGCATACATAAACATGAAGAACCGAATAAGGTTCTAAATTAGTTTCACGAGTTTGGAAACTTAGTAATATAAATGAAACAACTTTAGGAATAAAATTTCAGGTTGTATCAAAATAGCGTTTGTAGCATAACGTCAGTTAGGAAAATCGAAACGACATAAAAGAGTACATCCCGGAATAGGGAAAAACATGATCTTTAACTTTGTCAACTGGCTCAAAGGCTAGAAATGAAAGGAAGGGCCCGAAAAATGGCCCGGACAGAAGCAGTGCATATAAAACCTTAGAAATTTCCGAGTCGGAAAACATGAACATAATGACGTAGAATATGATTCAAATGGAAGGGCTTGAATCCAATAAAAAAATTAGCTTGAATTGACGATGAATGGGGCGCTTACACTTGAAAGCTAGGATGCGAACAATGGAGTTAACTATGGCTTGATCATACGATAGCAAATGAACGATAAACGAGTACGATAAACATATTCGAATGCAATAAGAACAAGCTTGGGTCAATGATTTAAGCAATAAAGATGGAAGTAACTTTGAACTTGGAAGCTACCGAGCTAGAAGAAACTCTTAGCTAGCTCAAGACATTGAATAATATTCTAAAGGAAGATGGGGAAGTGAAATACTTTATCAAACCCATTAGCTTTTGGAGACTACCCTTAGGACTCCAAGATGGTACTTTTAGCTTTAAACACATAACTCAATGACAACCTACAACCATGGCCCATTCATGCTTAGAACCCCTTATTGGGTTGATTTAAGGCCCAAAAGACATACATTTACATAAACCAAATTGGCAGAAATGTTGTTCTGGATAGCCCTGCTTCCCGGGTTTGTAACTTATACTCCCGATATCGGATGACTATGAGCCACACCTTTCCGGAAATCTTGCAACGTGGCCTAAAACTCTTATGTTTATCACTAAAACCAATAAAGTCTCTAAAGGGACGAAAAATGGTCATCAAACCAGATACACTCTTAAACATTCTGGGCAGAACTTAAATTATAATCCCTCAATGAAAACTCCATATCTCGTAATCCCGATATCGTATGAACGCATACCATACCTTTTCGGAAAGCCCAAAGTGTTACCTAGAACTTTTATGTTCAACTCCAAAGCCAATAAAGTCTCTAACTTGACGAAAAATGAGCATAAACCTACTGACTCAGAAATTCGTATATAAATTTGTACCTTTACGGTTTTGGTCGTAACTCGGGCTATACATGTCGAAATTGAAATTCCAAAGCCTACAGTTAGATAATAAACTAGGCTATCATTTGGAACAAAAATCTGGGCAAAATTCACCCTTTTATTCCCCTGTAAAATCTGATTATAAACAGAATCCATTTTAGCCCTTCAAGCTAATATATACATCTCCAATGGCTTCCAACTTGTATCAATTTCCAATCAAACCTCAAATTAGCTATTACCCAATAAATTTTCAGAATTTAACCTCTTAATCTTGCTCAAATAAGACCTTAAAACTCACATGCAAAAGCTAATTTAAACATCCAATATAATACCACTCTTAAACACACAAAATCCATCCAAATTTACATGTATAATTCCCAAATTCAAACCCTAACTTAACCACAATATAAATTCATGCTTTAAACTCATAAAAGAGATGAAAAACAACAATTATACATGATAAAAATGAAAATCTGATTTAGAACATAAAGTTTGAGTTTAGGGTTTGGATATTATACCACTTAGAGGAGAATTTGAGGAAGTAAACAAGTGGAGAGGAAGAGGAGGCTCGGCTGCCTCCCCGGTGGTCGCCACCACTGGCACGCCGGAGCTGGCCGGAAAACGCATGGGACAGAGGGGGCTGCTGCGTGGTGTTAGCCACCATGGACATAGAGAAGAAGAAAGAGTGGGGATGAGAGTTGAATTGGAATTAAAAGGAATGAGAGTAAAAAATAACCCTCTTTAACTAATACCATACCATATACTCCTCTAACACATAATACAAATCTGAATTTGTAAATTAAATACAATAATTGTAATGTAATAACCTTAAATAATTTACTTGTACTAAAATAAAATCAATTGGTAGTAATTGGGTTAAAATAAAATAACACTTGGATGTAGAAAATCCAAATAATGAAATATAAATATTACTTGCACTTAAATGAAATAAATATAACCCAAATAAATTAGAGTTTTGGGCAAGAAGATACAAATGTTACGGGGTCGAATAATTAGACCCCTTTCGGTTAAGAAAATAGCGTAAACGGTAAAACCCGATACAAATTAACTTAACGTGTAAATAACTTTATAACATAAATCGTATAACCTGAAATAATTTAACTCATTGAATGAACATGTAAAGTAAAATTTTTAAGCCGATAATTCGGCATCTTGGCCATCTCCTGCACGAGACACGACACCGCTAACAATATATAAATAAATAAATTAATAAATAAATAAAGGTGAACGCGAAAAATTTATAATGCGATTTGGATAATTTCTGTGCTTTATAAATAATTAAACATGATTTCGGGGTGGGTTGTTACATCCTCCCCCCCTTAAAAGAAGTTTCGTCCTCGAAACTTGCTGTTGGTTCCATTGCGTTTGATATTCCTTAAAAGATGTGCGGGTAGCTTTCCTTCATGTCCTCCTCGGTTTCCTCAGAGGTTCCCGAGGTGTCTTGATTTGCCCCAAAGTACTCTTTCTCTTCAAATTTGCACAACTGTAACACCCCAACCTTAATCACAAGATCAAGATTATACTTTAGAATCCTAAACTCGTGATTAGCGCAGCGGAACACCTTAGGTCGAGGCATTACCGCCGTCCCTACTCGGGACAAGGCAAAACACAAAACCACAATATAACAATACACCATAAAACTGTACTAAACTCCATACAATCCAACTGCAAAACTTAAAGTACACACACATTATACAACCTTTTATCATACATATCATAGGTTTCCACAACCCAGTGGCCTTTAACGCCCTTGGGCAACCTTGAACACCGATCTTCGATCGCCTTTAGAGAACTGCTCAGCATGCACGACTTACTCGTGATTAACCTCGCTTTATCCTGGGAGCTCGGACCGCCTAAAACAAAACATTAAAACATTCGCAAAGTGAGTGGGGAAACACTCAAGACGTAAACCTCCAACACGCCAAACCGCTCGAAACGCGGTTTTTAGTGCCGGCATTTAAATTCATTTTGAAAACGGGAAGGGGGACATAAAACATGCTAAACCATTGAATACTTTAGCTATGAAAGTTCTATGCATATACTATGCTTAACAATAAAATGATTTCATAAAGTAAAACTGTGGTGTCCCTTTTGAGATCGATGCCGAAGCATCTCGCGCACGTACGCCCAAACCGACCTCGAGTTTGGATGGGTGATCGCTAGGCAATGACGCCAGTCGAGATTACTCCGATAGAGCTCAGAAAAGGCTAGGCTTCGCTCTAGCTATCAGTAGAATAGGTATCGGGACCACTTATAAAACACTAAAATCGTTAGAATATAACTTATGCAATAAAACTGTACTTTGACTTTAAATAGAAAAAGAGTTGGACAATTTGCGTACCTGAAGCGAGTGAGTTGCTCGGTGGCGATCTCGGCTGGGGAATGGCTTGGGTCGAAGCAGGACTTTGAGCTATAACAATAGAGTTCGGTATTAAAATAGGAGCCATGAATAGATGAGGGCGTAGAGCCTTGCAATAAAGTTTCGGAGTTAAAACGTATAAAAATTTCAGGTTTTTAAGGCAATAGTATTTTGGTCGTAGCTCGGGCTATAGAACTCGGATTTCGCTATGCGAGTACTTTTCGGAAAGGGAAAAAATATACTCTACAAGTTTGATGGCCGGGCCAGAGGCTAAAAAAGATGATAAGGGCTCGGAAAAAGCTCTGGTCAGTAGCAGTAAATTACCAAAATAGTCATATACGAAGTTTCCGAGTGTTTGAATATAAAATTGAGAAGACTTTGGTAAACGCTTTAACTTATAAGAGCTTTATGGACTAAGGAACACTTGTAAAATATAACCTCTCAAATTACCCAAAAAGACTTTAAAAACTTCAAAGTACGATAGAAACTTCTCAATAAATTTAGGAAGTTTCGGTAAATTAAAACGGTAAAACGGTAAAATAGTTTCAAAGTCTCGGGGTCCTTCAACATTGGCTCTAAGGTTCTCACTTAACAACTATATCACAAATACTATATTTCACACTCCCGATATCCGATGACCACATACTTTATGTTTCTGGAAAGCTCAAAGAGTAACCTAAAACTCTTATGTTTATCACTAAAACCAATAAAGTCTCCAAAGGGACGAAAAATGGCCAACAAATCAGACATGCACTTAAGAATTCTGGGCAGAGGTCAGATTACAACCCTTCACGGGAAACTCTATATCTCTTAATCCAGACATCGTATGGACGCATATGATACATTTCCGGAAAGCTCAGAACGTTAGCTAAAACTTTCATGTTTACCACAAAGACTAAGGAAGTCTCTAAAGGTCCGAAAATCAGTCCTCAAAATACTGACTCAGAAATCGTATAAAAACGTGAGGTTACGGTTTTGGTCGTAACTCGGGCTATACATGTCGGAAAATCGAAATTCCAAAGCCTATGGTTTGCTAACACTTTAGGCTATCAGAAGGAGTAGAAATCTGGGCAAAAATCCCACTTTTATGGTACTGTAAATTTCCAGAATTGAACCAGATCCGTTATTCACCGAAACCCCGCTTTTAACTCGGTTTTTTTCCACCCTTAAACATATTCAAACACAACCAAATCCCATATAACTTTAATCCATCACATTTCCAGAATATAACCCATAAAAATCCATTCATCCAAGGCCTCAAAACCCACATGCAACCATGGATTCAACTCTAACCCCACATAAACACTTAGAAAACATACATGCATATACTCAACTTAACCCTAACTTAACCAATACAATTATATACTTGAATTCAAGATAAAAGAGAGTAAAAGAAGTAGAAATTACAAAGGAAACATATATAAAACATAAATTTTCAGATTAGGGTTCATAGGAATTGAAATTGGGGGTTTTAGACATTACCCTTCAAGGTGAAAATGGATGAAAACTTGTAGAGAAGGGAGAGGGTGGTGCACGGTGGCCGTGGCTGGCGGCGGCTGGCCGGAAAATGGCCGGAAAACCCAGGAGTGGCTGTGTGTGGTGGTCGGCCGATTGGAGAAGAAGGGGAATGAGGGAGTGCTCCTTGAGTGTGATTTAGTTTGGTGAGTAATAAAATGACTAACCCTCTTGACTTAGCTAATATAATCCCATATACTCCCTCTAACATTTAATCCAAAGCTGAATTTGTAATTAAAAACAACAATTGCAATGTAGTAAACTTAAATAATTTACTTGTACTAAAATAAAATCAATTGATAATAATCGGGTAAAATAAAATAAACCTTGGATGTAGAAAATCCAAATAAATGAAACATAAATATTACTTGTACTTTAAATGAAATAAATATAACCCAAATAAATTAAGGTTTGGGTAATAAAATATAAATGTTACGGGGTCGAATAATTAGACCCTTTTCGGTTAAGCAAACCGCGTAAACGGTAAAACCCGATACAAATTAACGTAATGTGTAAATAATTTTATAACATAAATTGTATAACCTGAAATACTTTAACCCAATATATGAACATGTAAAGTAAAATTTTTAAGCCGATAACTCGGCACCTTAGCCATCTCCTGCACGAGACACGACACCGATAACAATAAATAAATAAGTAAATCAATAAATAAATAAAGGTAAACGCGAAAAATTTATAACGCGATTTGGATAATTACTGTGCTTTATAAATAATTAAACATGATTTTGGGGTGGGTTGTTACAATATTCCTTAGATTAGCCACTCTTAAACCCACTTATAAGTCCTTTATAACCATATTTAACCCCTTAATGTACTTATACAATCACCCAGAAAATTCCAGTTTTTCAGCTCTATTTCCGGGTCCTATAACTTACACTCCCGACATCGGTTTAAGACATACCATACGTTTTCGGAAAGCTCGTCGAGTCCTCTAAAACTCTTATGTTGAACACTTTTCCAGAATCAAACTCCATTTGGTCGAAAAGCACACAACAATACACTGACTCCAAAATTCGTATGCAATTGCGCGGCTTTACGGTTTTGGCTCTAACTTGAGTTATACAAATCGAAAACTCGAAATTCCAAAGCCCGGTGTTTACTAACATCTTAGGCTACCTTTTACCCTAATTTCTGGGCTCGAAACTAATTTTAGCATCCCCTATAAAAATCACAAAATGGGCAGTAGGTTCTGGACAGAATTTAGCCTTCAAGCATGCTTGTTTTCATCCAAACTTTATACCAAATATACACCCAATGTAATCTATGCATAACCTCACTATTTTCCAGAATTTTTACCTCTAAAATTAGCATCCATACTTGTATAATTCACATGCAACAACTCACATACATTTGTACTTAAACTACACCACAAATAACATGGTTTTTCTTCACAACTTCATGTAATTCATCCAAACAACTCAAGAATACTTTATTATCTCTACAAAACAGAAAGTATAACTCAAAAATCTCTACCAATCCAACATGCATGACCATAGAACATCATCATCTTCACAATTCACAAAAACCTCAACACATTTCACACAACTTGAACCAAAACACTTAGTTTCATTCACTAGAATCAATTACCACAATATATACTCTAATTTCATAAAAGAAAGTAGTAATTTAGCATAAAAACATCATGGTAAAACTATAATATCAAAACCTTCAAAATTCATAACAATGGAGGAGAGATAACTTGAGAAATACCACTTGAAAAGATGAATAAAATGGACTAGGATGAAGAGGAGAGGGAGAGCTTCAAATTGGTGCCGGAAATTTTGGCCGGAATCTCGCCGGAAACGGGCGGTCGCCGGCGAAACAGAGGAGGGGGCTGGGGTGCTGCTGCCTGGCGTGAAGAGGGAGAAAGAGGGCTGAGTTGTGTTGTCAAATTTGAAATGAAATATGACCCCTTAACTCCCCCACTTGCATATATATTACTCCCTTTAATTAGCTTAACTAAAATATTAATAAACATTGCAATTATAACACTAATATAACAATACTAATATTACTAATAAAACATAAAATGGGTGTTTCATATATACCTTAGAATTATAATAAATTTGATCAGTTTTAAAAAGACGGTAAATCGGCAACCCGAAATTAACTTCGTTTCGATGTGGGAAAATAATCTATAAAATAAACCGACTTTGAAATAAGATTGTAGAACCTAAAATAATTATAATTTAAGGTCCTAAATAAATAATAATGAGCTCGGTAAAAGTTTGACTTAGAATCGACGCTTCGCCATTCCGCCAAACTCACACCGTTAGCTAACCGCAAGGTACAAATTAATTTAATAAGCAATTAAAACTAATTAAACAAGTTTAAGGTACTATAATAGCTATGGTTTAGGGGTTATTACATCCTCCCCTTAAAAGAAGTTTCGCCCTCGAAACTTGTGTCCGATAAACTTTTGCTGTGAGAAATACCTTAAAAGAGATGGGGGTAGTTTTTTATCATTTCATCTTCGGTCTCCCACGTGGCCTCGGAGGTTTCTTGGTTCGCCCATAGAACTTTGACTAGCGGAACTGCTTTCGTACGTAGATGCTTGACTCTACGATCCAAAATTTGGATCGGTTGCTCGAAGGTGAGGTCCTTGGCTAGAAGAGGAGGTTCTTCCTCTAAAACGCGTTGGATCGTGCACATACTCAAGTCGAGATATGAAAGACATCGTGGATATGTCCTAACTCGGAGGGTAACTCTAGACGATAAGTGATGGGTTAACCTTTCCTACAATGGGACAAGGTCCTATGTACCGAGGGCTTAACTTACCCTAACATTGAATCGCCTAACTCCCTTTGTGGGGAAACTTTGAGGAATACCTATCTCCTACTTGGAACTCAAGCGGCTTCCACCTCTTGTCAAGATAGCTCTTCCATCGCTTTGGGTCGTCCGAATATGCCGTTGGATCACCTGGTCTTATCACCGCCTCTTGAATTAAGTCCGACCCTATGATTAATGCTTCCTCTAACTCGCCCCAACATAGGGTGTTCTTTACTCTGCCGCATAAAGCTTCAAAAGGCGCCATCCAATCGTGGCTTGGTAACTAGTATTGTAAGAGAAATCTACGAGAGGAAGGAAGGCATCGATCGATTGCCTTGAAAGTCTAGTACACAGGCGCGTAGCATGTCTTCTAGAATTTTGGTTTACTCTTTCTGTCTGGCCATCGCTTTCCAGATGGTAGAGGCTATTACCATTAGTCTTAGTACTAAAATCGTGATGGAAATCGTGATTGAAACCGCGTATTTCATTCGGATACTGTGTCCTATTGGAATTCTATGCAACCTTATGACTTTTGTATGCAATTATCAGCCAATTTATCTACTTTTCCTCCTTCATAGATGGAAATAATGTGCGTCGACTTTGTCAGGCGATTCATAAATACCCGACTAACTTTGTAGGGCGCTCCATCCTTCCTGGGTAGAAATGAAGTTGCTTCGAATCACGATTGACAACATGTATCCCCATCGGGGACTTTGCCTCTTGGAGTTCCATATAATTTAACAATCTTGTGTGTATACTGATAAGGGAAGCTTAAGGCTTAAGCTTTTGAAAGGAGGCCACAAATCGTTGTACTCTGTGTATCCTGGAGGTACAAAAATGTATAATGGTCTAAAAGAGCACCTTTGTTGACCTAACGTAAAGAGAGGTATAGCCAACTATGGGGATCAATGTTTGCCATGACAAAAAGGGTCGAAGCAGAACGTTAAAGAGCATCAGGTAACTCTAGACCCTTAGAAAGTCCCACGTGGGAATGGGAATCAATTTCTATGGATGCTATCAGGGGAGTACCCCTCACAGCTTGTAGAAGGAAAAAAAAAAAAAAAACATTTGAGTAATTACGGATCGCCTTACCAAGTTGGCACAGTTCGCTCCTATCTATGAAGGAGGAAAGGTAGAGAGATTGGCCGATAATTGCGTACAAGAAGTTGTAAGGTTACATAGGATTCCAAAAAGGACATAGTATCCGAATGTGATACGCGATTTCAATCACGATTTTGGTGCTAAGACTAATGGTAATAGCTTCTACCATCTAGAAAGCGACAGCCAGACGGACAGAGTAAAACAAATTGTAAAGATATGTTACGCGCATGCATTTTAGGTTTCCAAGGAAATCAGGATGAAATTCCCACGTTCATAGAGGTTTCTTATAGTAGTAAGTAGTAGATATTAGTCTACCATTCGAATGGCTCCTTTTAAAGCGTCTTATAACAGGAAATGTCACACCCGCGATGTTAGGGTGGATTAGTTAAAGTCAGTCACAGTCCGAGTTAATCCAGACATCACATAAGATCAGAGTCATCCGACCACATGTCAAGATCTACCAAAGAAGGCGGAGACCGCTTGATCTTCAAATTGGAAATCGTGTTTTCTTTAAAATGATTCAACTCAAGGAGATTCGAAGTTTCAATATCTAGGGGAAGTTAAGCCCTTGCCATAGTAGGGTCTTACTCCGTTGTGGAGGAGATCAATCCAATGACATATCGTTTAGAGGTACCTTTTAATCTAAGGCAATTACGTAACGCTTCACGCCTCCAACCCAGAATATGTATCGGGCTCGACCCGCAATCTTGAAGAAGAACCTCACCAAAATGGAACACGTAATCAAATGACTTCACTCACAGGAAAGTCCCTTAGTCGAAGTACTTTGGGCAAATCAAGACACCTCGGAAACCTCTGGGGAAACCGAGGAAGGAAACGAAGGAAAGTTACCCACACGTCTTATAAGGAATATCAAACGCAATGGAACCAACAGCAAGTTTCGGGGACGAAACTTCTTTTAAGGGGGGGAGGATGTAACAACCCACCCCAAAATCATGTTTAATTATTTATAAAGCACAGTAATTATCCAAATCGCGTTATAAATTTTTCGCGTTTACCTTTATTTATTTATTGATTTACTTATTTATTTATTGTTATCGTGTCGTGTCTCGTGCAGGAGATGGCTAAGGTGCCGAGTTATCGGCTAAAAATTTTACTTTACATGTTCATATATTGGGTTAAAGTATTTCAGGTTATACAATTTATGTTATAAAATTATTTACACATTACGTTAATTTGTATCGGGTTTTACCGTTTACGCGGTTTGCTTAACCGAAAAGGGTCTAATTATTCGACCCCGTAACATTTATATTTTATTACCCAAACCTTAATTTATTTGGGTTATATTTATTTCATTTAAAGTACAAGTAATATTTATGTTTCATTTATTTGGATTTTCTACATCCAAGGTTTATTTTATTTTACCCGATTATTATCAATTGATTTTATTTTAGTACAAGTAAATTATTTAAGTTTACTACATTGCAATTGTTGTTTTTAATTACAAATTCAGCTTTGGATTAAATGTTAGAGGGAGTATATGGGATTATATTAGCTAAGTCAAGAGGGGGTTAGTCATTTTATTACTCACCAAACTAAATCACACTCAAGGAGCACTCCCTCATTCCCTTCTTCTCCAATCGCCGACCACCACACACAGCCACTCCTGGGTTTTCCGGCCATTTTCCGCCAGCCGCCAGCCACGCCACCGTTCACCACCCTCTCCCTTCTCTACAAGTTTTCATCCATTTTCACCTTGAAGGGTAATGTCTAAAACCCCCAATTTCAATTCCTATGAACCCTAATCTGAAAATTTATGTTTTATATATGTTTCCTTTGTAATTTCTACTTCTTTTACTCTCTTTTATCTTGAATTCAAGTATATAATTGTATTGGTTAAGTTAGGGTTAAGTTGAGTATATGCATGTATGTTTTCTAAGTGTTTATGTGGGGTTAGAGTTGAATCCATGGTTGCATGTGGGTTTTGAGGCCTTGGATGAATGGATTTTTATGGGTTATATTATGGAAATGTGATGGATTAAAGTTATTTGGGATTTGGTTGTGTTTGAATATGTTTAAGGGTGGAAAAAAACCGAGTTAAAAACTAGGGTTTCGGTGAATAACGGATCTGGTTCAATTCTGGAAATTTACAGTACCATAAAAGTGGGATTTTTGCCCAGATTTCCACTCCTTCTGATAGCCTAAAGTGTTAGCAAACCATAGGCTTTGGAATTTCGATTTTCCGACATGTATAGCCCGAGTTACGACCAAAACCGTAACCTCACGTTTTTATACGATTTCTGAGTCAGTGTTTTGAGGACTGATTTTCGGACCTTTAGAGACTTCCTTAGTCTTTGTGGTAAACATGAAAGTTTTAGCTAACGTTCTGAGCTTTCCGGAAATGTATCATATGCATCCATACGATGTCTGGATTAAAAGATATAGAGTTTCCCGTGAAGGGTTGCAATCTGACCTCTGCCCAGAATTCTTAAGTGCATGTCTGATTTGTTGGCCATTTTTCGTCCCTTTGGAGACTTTATTGGTTTTAGTGATAAACATAAAAGTTTTAGGTTACTCTTTGAGCTTTCCAGAAACATAAAGTTTGTGGTCATCGGATATCGGGAGTGTGAGTTACAAGCCCGGGAAGCAGGGCTGTCCGGGATAACATTCTGCCCAATTTGGTTTATGTAAATGTATGTCTTTTGGGCTTTAAATCAACCCAATAAGGGGGTTCTAGGCATAAATGGGTCATGGTTATAAGTTGTCATTTTAGAGTTATATGTTTAAAGCTAAGAGTACCATTATGGAATCTCAAGTGAATCTTAAGGATAGTTCTAAAAGCTAATGAGTTTAGTAAAGTATTTTCACCTCCCCATCTTCCTATAGAATAATATTCCAAGTCTTGAGCTAGCTAAGAGTTCTTCTAGCTTGGTAGCTTCCAAGTTCAAAGTCAAGTCCATCTTTATTGCCTAAATCATTGATCCCAAGCTTGTTCTTATCGTATTCGAATATGTTCATCGACTCGCTTATCGCTCATTTGTCATCGTATTATCGAGTCATGTTGAACTCCACCGTGCTTACCCTAGCTTTCAAGTTATAATTACCCATTCACCATCGATTCAAGCTTGTTTTATTGGATTCAAGCCCTTCCATTTGGATCATATCCTACGCCATTATTCTCATGCTTTCCGACCCGGAAATTTCTAAAGTTATATGTGTACTGCTTCTGTCCGGGCCATTTTTCGGCCCTTCCTTTCATTTCTAGCCTTCGGGCCAGTTGACAAAGTTAAAGATCATAATTTTCCTATTCCGGGATGTACTTTTTACTCCGCTTCGATTTTCCTAACTCAAGTTATGCTACAAACTCTATTTTGATACAACCTGAAATTTTATTTCTAAAGTATTTTATTTATATTTACTAAGTTTCTAAACTTATGATTCTAATTCGAACCTTATTCGGTTCTTCTTTTTTTATGTATGCTTACATTGGTTGACAAAGTTTCAAAGGCCATCTCCAAGCCGAGCCGAGCCAAGGTCTTTAGTGTCTTAAGGTACGCAAATTGTCCAGCTTTTATGATCTAAGCTATGTTCATGGTTCATTCAATTTCTGCCATGTCAAGTTTTATGGTTTACAATGTCTTTATGTTTAATAGTGGACCCGCATTCTATGCTTATATCTACAGTTATGTTTTTAGCACTCCTGATCAGAGTGCCTTGACCTGGCCAGTGTCGACTGCTTAGCAGTCAATCATTCCAAGTTTAGATCAACTTGGGCATACGCGTGTATGAGGTGCTTGCACCGATCGTAAGGGTTCCACCTACTTTCTATCTTTATTGGTTTATGTTTATGCATATGTTTATGATCATGTCACTCAAGTCCTATTTTAACCCCTTCCCCGTTTTCAAAATGAATTTAAATGCCGACACTACAAACCGTTTTCGAACGGTTTGACGTGTTGAGGTTTACGATCGAGTGTTTCCCACTCACTTTGCGAATGTTTTTAATGTTTTGTTTTAGGCGGTCCGAGCTCCCGTGATAAAGGCGAGGTTAAGGTGAGTAAGTCGTCTGTACAGGGTGGTTCTCTAAAGGCGATCGATGATCGGTAATCAAGGTTACTCAAGGGCACTAAAGGCCACTTGATTGTGGAAAGTTTATATGATATGTTTAATTAAAGGTTGTATAATGTAGTGGTACTTCAAGTTTAGCAGTTGTGTTGTATGGAGTTAAGTACGGTTTTTTTTTTGGTTTTGTGTTCTTGCCTTGTCCCGAGTGGGGACGGCGGTAATGCCTCGACCTAGGGTGTTCCGCTGCGCTAATCACAGGTTTGGGATTTTAAAGTATAGTCTTAATCTTGTGATTAAGGTTGGGGCGTTACAGTTGTGGTATCACAACTGTAACACCCCAATCTTAAACCACAATTTAAATGCTTACTTAGCACCCAAATTCATGATTAGCGCAGCGGAAAAACTTGACTGGCATTACATTCCAAAGAGACAAGGCAACCACAAAACACTAACACTTTTTAAACCACAAGGAAAACTAACTCCAAACCCAATACATAATTGATACAATCTGAAAAATATAGATACATAAACTTAAACATTTCAGAGTCTTCCAAAGCGCAAAATTTGGCTTCCATCCATAACTTAGCTTAGGGACTACCTCAACCTGTTGGAGCTACTTTGGAACAGACTTGCTTGGACCCTGAGAACTCGAGCCTCCTAAAACAAAACATTAAAACAACGCGAAAGGTGAGTGGGGAAACACTCAAGATTTAAACCTCCAACACGTAAAACCGTTCGAAAACGGTTTCAGTGCCGACATTTAAATTCATTTTGAAAACGGGAAAGGGGATAAACATAAATAAACTTAATGATTTAAGCATAAGGCATAAATAAGTAAAGCTGAACTTAGCTATATGAATGAAAACGTGGAACCCTCATGATCGCAAGCACCTCACACACGCGTATGCCCAAATCGATCGAGATTTGGATTGGGTGATCGTTAAACGATCGACATCGCCAGTCGGGACACTCGATCGAGTGATAAAAACATAATTAAACTTTATATAACATAAGATTGGTCCACTTTAAAGCATAAAAGACTTGCATAAAGCATAAAACTTGGTAGAACATGAATTAACTCGCACGAAGGCGGTAAAGGTTGGACAATTTTGCACCTTGAGACGCTAAAAACTTGGGTGGTGCGGCTCGGCTTGAGATGGCGCTTGCAACTTGACGGCTAAGACGGAAATAAATAATAACGAAAAACCAACAAGGTTCTAAATTAGAATCATAAACTTAGAAACTTAGTAAAATAATTAAAACGACTTTTTAGAAATAAAATTTCAGGTTTAAGTAAAGATAATGTTCAAGGTATAACTCGGGCTAGGAAAATCGGAATAAAGCAAAAGAGTATATCCGGGATAGGGAAAAATGAGATCTACAACTTTGATGAAAGGGCCAGAGGCTAAAAATGAAGGGAAGGGTCCCAAAATGGGCGGACAGCAGCTGAATCAATGAAAATAAAGGGTTTCGGGTTGAAATTATATAGAGAAATTGACGTAGAAAGGTAGAATCAATAGATGGAACTTGTATCTTTTGAAGGATAACTTGATTGATGAAAGATGAGATTAAAAGATTAGAGGTTGAATACGAAATTAGAAGAATTCCCTTGAGATTTACTTAGAAGGATAATATTGATGGAGTAAACGATGGAAGAAAGATAGGTAATGTAATTTGAGGGGAAAAATCCATGAGTTGAGACTTTAGGAAACTCATCATAAGAACTATTTAGAACTTGGACGACCTTAGGTAGATAGATACTTTAACCAACTCAAAGGTATCGAATTATTAATTTAATGTTCACCGGGAGACACGTAAAACTTATTCTCAAACTCTTATTTTTGGATAAATAACTTTGGGACATAACCGGTTTCTAACTATACTTCTCCACTTAAAGGCTTAACTCGAGGTTATAATCTATAATCATCATTTATCAAGGCTTAAGGACCCTTATTGACTTAGCTTAGAACCTTAGAAATGGGTTTTTTTTTACCACTTATAAATTGGGCAGAATATTCACACAGGACAACCCGGTTTCGGGCTTATAACTTATACTCCGATATCGTATGACTACAAACCATACCTTTTCGGAAAGCTCGCGGCATAATCTAAAACTTTCATGTTTTCCTCAAAAACCAAAGAAATCTCTAAGAGGTCGAAAAATAGCTCATAACCTACTGACTTTAAACTCGTATGTAAAAATCTGGTTTCACGGTTTTGCTCATAACTTGGTCGATTCAAGACGGAATTTAGAAATTCCAAAGCCTATGGTTTTCTAATACTTTGGGCTATCTAATGGAGCAAAAATCTGGGCAAAAATCCAACTTTAAAATTCCGAAAATTTCCAGAACTGGGCAGAACGTTTTTAGCTCTTGAAATTGACTCTAATGGTGATTTAAGCTCCCAAACTTGTAATCATTCTCCATTAAACTCTACTTGGCTAAAATCTACCATATTTCCAGAAATTATAACACTTAAATAAGCTCATCAAAAGCCTCAAGAATGACATGCAACCATGAATTCAATACCAATAACACATTCTAGTAATTTTTACCTCAAAATACACTTAATTCACCCAAATTAAACCTTATAACACATGAATCAATAACTTCATACGTTATAATCTGTCCTTAAGCTTAGAAATTCACCAAGAAACAACATGCAACATGATTTTATCATCATCCAACATAAATCCATCAAAGATATCTCAAGAACAACCCAAATTACACATGTATCTCTTTGAAAATTAAACCCTAATAACCATAAACTGAAAACTACACTAAAAGAGAGTAAAAGAAGTAAAAATTGACAAGAATAACATGTAATTATCATGAAAATCAGATTAGGGTATAAAAGAGTGAAATTGGGGGTTTTAGAAATTACCCTTTGGGTTAAAATTGGATGAAATTCAAGAGGAGAGGTGGCCGGCGGCGGCTCCGGCGTGGCCTGGTGGCCGGAAAAGGACGGCAGAGGGTGGTGGCGTGAGCTGGTCGGGGCAGCAGCAGAGCAAGATGAGGGAGATGGAGTTTGTAGAGAGAGAAAGTGGAGTGTGGGTGTTTGAATTAGAAATGGAGATAATAACCTCTTCTACTATCTAATATACTCCCTCATTAACTAAACCACTAATATATTAACTAAAATCTGAAAATACAAATGAGTAAAATAATTATAAGAGTAGTAAAAATTACCCATTTAGTTTGATACTAGGTAAAATTAATTGGTAACATTTGGGTTGGAATAAGATAGAACTTGAATAGGGAAATTAAATAAAATGGAAAATAAATACCACTTGTACTTAAATTAAATAAAATACATATAACTCAAATAAAATAAATTGAGTTTTGGAATAATAAAATATAATCTTCTAGAAGTAAAATAATTAAACCCTTTTTCCGACTAAAATTACGTATACGGTAACCCGATACGAATTTACTTAATAGGTAAATAAAATAATTTTGGAACTTATAATTCGATACTTGATACGCTTTGCCATCTCCCGCACGAAACGACATCGATAAAATAGATAATACTTGAAAATAAACGCGAAAAATTTATACGCAATTTAGATAATTACGGTATTAACGCTTAATTAATCGCGATTTTGGGGGTTATTACATCCTCCCCTAAAAGAAGTTTCGTCCTCGAAACTTGACGATGATCATAAAACGCGTTTGTTTACCTTAGAAGAGATGGGGATATTGTTTCTTCATGTTTTCTTGGTCTCCCACGTGGCTTCCGACGTGTCTTGATTCGCCATAGCACTTTGACTAAGGGAACTTCTTTCGTTCGTAGCTTCTTGATTCGCGATCCGTAATTTGAATCGGTTGTTGTACGGTTAAATCTTCACTAGAAGCGGTGGTTCCCCACTAGAATATGACTTGGGTCCGGTACATATTTCCAAGTGCGACACATGAAAAACATCGTGGATTCCTCCTAAGCTAGATGGTAACTCCACTCGGTATGCTACCGGGTTGACTTTTCTATGATTGGGTATGGCCCAATGTAGCGTGGCTTAGCTTCCCTTTGACATTGAATCTCGGATCCCTTTGGTCGGAGAAATCTTGAAAAACGTGATCTCCAACTTGAAACTCGAGAGGTTTCCGCCTCTTATCTGCATAGCTCTTTTGCGGCTCTGGCGGTCTTGATGTCTTTGTTGAATAACTCGAACCTTATCTGCCGTGTCCGATTAATTCTGTACCTATGATTAGTGCTTCATCTAGCTCTCCCCAACATAGCGGGGTTCGGCATCTTCTACCATAGAGTGCTTCGAAAGGGGCCATCTTAATGGTGGCTTGATAGCTATTATTATACGAAAATTCGATGAGCGGGAGGAATTCATCCCAATTTCCTTGAAAGTCGAGGACGCATGCTCGTAGCATATCTTCTACAATCTGATTCACCCTTTCGGTTTGACCATCACTTTCCGGATGATAGGAGCTACTGAAATTGAGTCGCGTGCCAAAAGCTCCTTGCAGCGCGCTCCAAAACCTCGATTGAAATCTCGTATCCCGATCAGACACTATATCTTTTGGAATTCCATGTAGACGAACAATCTCCTGGAGGTAAATATTTGCCAATTTATCCACTTTCCACCCTTCATGGATGGGAATGAAATGTGCCGACTTAGTTAGGCGGTCCACGATGACCCATATAGCATTCTTTCGACATGGTGAGGGGTAAACCCATGATAAAATCCATAGAGATCGACTCCCATTTCCATGTGGGAATTTCCAAAGGCCTAAGTTCTCCTGATGGCCGTTGATGTTCTGCTTTGACTTTTTGACAAGTTAGGCATCTGTCCACATAATTAGCTATATCCTTCTTCATATTTGGCCACCAAAAATTTTCTTTCAAATCCCTATACATCTTAGTACCTCCTAGGTGTACTGAAAACAATGAATTATGGCTTTCCTCCAAAAGCTTTAACCTTAAGTCTCTCTTGTCAGGTACACACAATCTATCCTGAAATCTTAGGGTTCCATCTTCTTGGATCAGGAATCCCGGCATCCTTTTTATTGCAAGATTGTCCCTGATTCTCTTGAGCTCAGAATCGTTCATTTGCTCCGTCTTGATTTCCTCAATGATGGATGACTGTAGGGATAACGCAGCGAGCTTCTCCATGACTTCCCCCTGCTTGACTAGCTCGATGCTTTCCTTATACAATTCCCGGTGTAATCTCGGATGAATCCTCAGATTGGTCAACTTTACATGTCTTCTCGCTTAACGATCACCTACCACATTTGCTTTACCAGATGGTACGGATATCCAAGTCATAGTCCTTGATAAGCTCTAACCATCGTCGCTGCCTTAAATTCAACTCCTTCTGAGTGAATATATATTTGAGACTCTTATGATCCGTGAAAATGGTCGTATGGACTCCATATAAATAATGCCTCCATATCTTCAAGGCAAAAACCACTGCTGCGAGCTCTAAATCATGAGTCGGGTAATTCTTTTCATAAGGCTTTAATTGCCAGACGCATAGGCGATCACTTTGTTATCTTGCATCAAGACACAACCTAATCCTTGATGGGATGCGTCACTATATACCACATACTCCTTTCCTTCCTCGGGAAGGGATAACATCGTGCGGTTGTCGCCTTTTCTTTAAGCAACTGGAAGGCTTCTTCACACTTGTCGGTCCACTCAAAACGTGTGGATTGCTTGAGAAGATTAGTCAACGGAAGAGCTATTCTTGAGAAATTCGGCACGAACCTTCGATAATATCCGGCCATACCTAAGAAACTTCGGATTTCACTAACTGTAGAGGGCCTTGTCCAGCTTTGAACCGTAGAAATCTTACTAGGGTCCACTTGGATCCCTTCACTGGTGACTATATGGCCTAGAAAAGCCACTTCTTTCAGCCAAAACTCACACTTTGAAAACTTAGCATACAACTGTTGTTCCCTTAAGGTTTGAAGTACAATCCTGAAATGCTGCTCAAGCTCCTCTTGACTCTTCGAATACACCAGAATGTCGTCAACGAGGAGATCTGATTGGTCTCTAGCAAAGTATGCTCCTGTAAGAGTTTAGCAAGACCCACTGCGGTTAACAATGTTTGAAGTTTCTTAGTTATGGCCGAATACTATAGGAGAGTGTTCCGAATCTTTCTAAAATAGCTCTTCCATTGACCCATCTCCTCAAGAAGTCAACCCGGTTTGAATGGACCGGCAAATGCGAAGAAACCTTTCAAGTGTTCAAGGAAAAGCTAACAACCGCCCCAATGTTATCCCTTCTTGAGGAAGGAAAGGAGTATGTGGTATACAGCAATGCGATTCATTAAGGGTTATGACTTAGATTCCAACACCACTCCGGTAAGGCAAACTCGATAGCAGATGCTTCGAGCAGAAAAACTTAGCATCGGATGTTGATCTGTCTTGAATTCATCCATAAATGCGGGGAGAGCTGAATAGAGAGAGCTTTAAGCTAGTAAAGCATAGAGATGTGGCCAAGAGACCGGCTACGTCATCCCTACAACCGTCCAGCTTGGAGGAAACCAAGGTAGAACGAATGAATGCCCCAGAATCCAAGAGGATTATGGATAATCTAGCCACGACAGGGATACCTGGATTTTTAGGCCGTGAAAGCAAAACCCTAAGGTTTCAAAGTAGACTATCTATGCTGATAAAGGAAGCTTAAGGCTTACGCTTTTGAAAGGAGGCTACAATTCGTTGTACTCTGTATATCCTGGAGGTACAAAAATGTATAGAGGTCTAAAAGAGCATTTTTTTTTTGGTGACCTAACGTGAAGGGAGGTATAGCCAACTATGGGGATCGACGTTTGTCATGTCAAAGGGTCGAAGCAGAACGTTAAAGAGCATCAGGTAAATCTAGACCCTTAGACAGTCCCATATGGGAATGGGAATCAATTTCTATGGATTCTATCAGGGGGTCACCCCTCACAGCCTCTAGAGAAAAGGGCGTTTGGGTAATTACGGATCGCCTTACCAAGTTGGCATTTTTCGCTCCTATCCATGAAGGATGGAAGATAGATAAGTTAACGGATATCCACACACAAAAGATTGTTAGGTTACCTGGAATTCCGAGGCATAATGCGATGGGGATACAGTTGTCAATCATGATTTTGGGCGCCCTACAAAGTTATCTAAGTAATTTTGGATCGCTGACAAAGTCGGCGCATTTCATTTCTATCGATAAAGGGGAAAGGTAGATAAACCGCCGATAATTGCGTCATGTGAAGTTGTAAGGTTGCATAGGATTCCCAAAAGGACATAGTATCCGAATGAGATACGCGATTTCAATCACGATTTCAATCATGATTTTGGTGCTAAGACCAATGGTAGTAGCCTCTACCATTTAGGAAGCGATGGCGCAGACGAGTAAACCAAATTGTAAGGATATGCTACGCGTGCACTTTAGATTTCTAAGGAAATCGTGATGAATTCCTCGCTCATAGAGTTTTCTTAAAGTAACAAGATATTAGTCTACCATTCCATGGCTCCTTTCTAAAGCATCTTATAACAGAAATGTCGCACCGTAATGTTAGGGTGGAATAGTTAAAGTTGTAGTCACAGTCGAGTTAATCCGAAACATCACATAAGATCATAGTCACCCGACCACATGTCAAGATCGACCAAAGTAGACAAGTGAAGGCGAAACCGCTCGAACTTCAATTTGGAAACCGTGTTTTCCTTAAAGTAATTCAACTAAAAGAGATTCAAGTTTCGATCTAGGGAAGTTAAGTCCTTGCTATAGTAGGGTCTTACTGCTGTGGAGGAAATCAATCCAATGACATATCGTTTAGATGTACCTTCTAATCCAAGGCAAATGCGTGACGTTTTCACGTTTCTCCAACTCCGGAAACATGTATCGGGCCCGACCCGCATTCTTGAAGAAGAACCTCTATTGAAAGAGAGAAGTCTCATCGTCGAACAACGATCTATCCAAATTTTGGAGCACGGGGTTCACTCAAGAAAAAGTCCCTTAGGCGAAGTACTTTGGGGAAAATCAAGACACCTCGGGAACCTCTGAGGAAACCGAGGAGGACATGAAGGAAAGCTACCCGCACATCTTTTAAGGAATATCAAACGCAATGGAACCAACAACAAGTTTCGAGGACGAAACTTCTTTTAAGGGGGGGAGGATGTAACAACCCACATCGAAATCATGTTTAATTATTTATAAAGCACAGAAATTATCCAAATCGCATTATAAATTTTTCGCGTTCACCTTTATTTATTTATTAATTAATTTATTTATGTATTGTTATCGGTGTCGTGTCTCGTGCAGGAGATGGCCAAGATGCCAAATTATCGGCTTAAAAATTTTACTTTACATGTTCATTCAATGAGTTAAATTATTTCAGGTTATACGATTTATGTTATAAAGTTATTTACACGTTAAGTTAATTTGTATCGGGTTTTACCGTTTACGCTATTTTCTTAACCGAAAGAGGTCTAATTATTCGACCCCGTAACATTTGTATCTTCTTGCCAAAAACTCTAATTTATTTGGGTTATATTTATTTCATTTAAGTGCAAGTAATATTTATATTTCATTATTTGGATTTTCTACATCCAAGTGTTATTTTATTTTAACCCAATTACTACCAATTGATTTTATTTTAGTACAAGTAAATTATTTAAGGTTATTACATTACAATTATTGTATTTAATTTACAAATTCAGATTTGTATTAGGTGTTAGAGGGAGTATATGGTATGGTATTAGTTAAAGAGGGGTTATTTTTTTTACTCTCATTCCTTTTAATTCCAATTCAACTCTCATCCCCACTCTTTCTTCTTCTCTATGTCCATGGCTGGCTAACACCACGCAGCAGCCCCCCCTCTGTCCCATGCGTTTTCCGGCCAGCTCCAGTGGTCAGTGGCCGGCCAGGCCTCGAGCCTCCCTCTTCCCTCTCCACTTGTTTACTTCCTCAAATTCTCCTCTAAGTGGTATAATATCCAAACCCTAAACTCAAACTTTATGTTCTAAATCAGATTTTCATGTTTTTATCATGTATAATTGTTGTTTTTCATCCTTTTTATGAGTTTAAAGCATGAATTTATATTGTGGTTAAGTTAGGGTTTGAATTTGGGGAATTATACATGTAAATTTGGATGGATTTTGTGTGTTTAAGAGTGGTATTATATTGGATGTTTAAATTAGCTTTTGCATGTGAGTTTTAAGGTCTTATTTGAGCAAGATTAAGAGGTTAAATTCTGGGAATTTATTGGGTAATAGCTAATTTGAGGTTTGATTGGAAATTGATACAAGTTGGAAGCCATTGGAGATGTATATATTAGCTTGAAGGGCTAAAATGGATTCTGTTTATAATCAGATTTTTACAGGGAAATAAAAGGGTGAATTTTGCCCAGATTTTTGTTCCAAATGATAGCCTAGTTCATTATCTAACTGTAGGCTTTGGAATTTCGAATTTCTGACATGTATAGCCCGAGTTACGACCAAAACCGTAAAGGTACAAATTTATGTACGAATTTCTGAGTCAGTAGGTTTATGCTCATTTTTCGTCAAGTTAGAGACTTTATTGGCTTTGGAGTTGAACATAAAAGTTCTAGGTAACACTTTGGGCTTTCCGAAAAGGTATGGTATGCGTTCATACGATATCGGGATTACGAGATATGGAGTTTTCATTGAGGGATTATAATTTAAGTTCTGCCCAGAATGTTTAAGAGTGTATCTGGTTTGATGACCATTTTTCGTCCCTTTAGAGACTTTATTGGTTTTAGTGATAAACATAAGAGTTTTAGGCCACGTTGCCAGCTTTCCGGAAAGGTGTGGTTCATAGTCATCCGATATCGGGAGTATAAGTTACAAACCCGGGAAGCAGGGCTATCCAGAACAACATTTCTGCCAATTTGGTTTATGTAAATGTATGTCTTTTGGGCCTTAAATCAACCCAATAAGGGGTTCTAAGCATGAATGGGCCATGGTTGTAGGTTGTCATTGTAGAGTTATGTGTTTAAAGCTAAAAGTACCATCTTGGAGTCCTAAGGGTAGTCTCCAAAAGCTAATGGGTTTGATAAAGTATTTCACTTCCCCATCTTCCTTTAGAATATTATTCAATGTCTTGAGCTAGCTAAGAGTTTCTTCTAGCTCGGTAGCTTCCAAGTTCAAAGTTACTTCCATCTTTATTGCTTAAATCATTGACCCAAGCTTGTTCTTATTGCATTCGAATATGTTTATCGTACTCGCTTTATCGTTCATTTGCTATCGTATGATCAAGCCATAGTTAACTCTATTGTTCGCATCCTAGCTTTCAAGTGTAAGCGCCCCATTCATCGTCAATTCAAGCTAATTTTATTGGATTCAAGCCCTTCCATTTGAATCATATTCTACGTCATTATGTTCATGTTTTCCGACTCGGAAATTTCTAAGGCTTTATATGCACTGCTTCTGTCCGCCATTTTTCGGCCCTTCCTTTCATTTCTAGCCTTTGAGCCAGTTGACAAAGTTAAAGATCATGTTTTTCCCTATTCCGGGATGTACTCTTTTATGTCGTTTCGATTTTCCTAACTCACGTTATGCTACAAACGCTATTTTGATACAACCTGAAATTTTATTCCTAAAGTTGTTTCATTTATATTACTAAGTTTCCAAACTCGTGAAACTAATTTAGAACCTTATTCGGTTCTTCATGTTTATGTATGCTTCTATTGGTTGACAAAGTTTCAAAGGCCATCTCCAAGCCGAGCCGAGCCGCCAAGGGTTTTAGCGTCTTAAGGTACGCAAATTGTCCAACTCTTGTTCTATTTAAAGTCAAGTACAGTTTTATTGCATAGATATACTCTAACGTTTTTATTGTTTTATAAGTGGTCCCGAAACTTATTCCACAGCGGCTAGAGTAAAGTCTAGCCTTATTTTACAGGCTCCTGTCGGAGTAATCTTGACCTGGCCAGTGTCTGACTGCTTAGCAGTCACCCATCCAAACTCGAGATCGGTTTGGGCATCGATCTAAAAGGGACACCATATCTTACTTTATGAAATCATTTCAATGTTAAGCACAGCATATGCATAGAAATTTTATAGCTTAAAGTATTCAATGGTTTAGCATGCTTTATATCCCCTATCCCGTTTTCAAAATGAATTTAAATGCCGGCACTAAAAATCGTTTTCGAACGGTTTGACGTGTTGGAGGTTTACGTACTGAGTGTTTCCCCACTCACTTTGCGAATGTTTTTAATGTTTTGTTTTAGGCGGTCCGAGCTCCCAGGATAAAGGCGAGGTTAAGCAGGAGTAAGTCGTCTGTACAGGGTGGTTCTCTAAAGGCGATCGGTGATCGGTATTCAAGGTTACTCAAGGGCATTAAAGGCCACTTGGTTGTGGAAAGTCTATACGACATGTTTAATTAAAGGTTGTATAATGTATTTGTACTCTAAGTTTAGCAGTTGTGTTGTATGGAGTTAAGCACAGTTTTATGGTGGATTGTTAGATTGTGGTTGTGTTTTTGCCTTGTCCCGAGTGGGGACGGCGGTAATGCCTCGACCTAAGGTGTTCCGCTGCGCTAATCACAAGTTTGGGATTCTAAAGAATAGTCTTAATCTTGTGATTAAGGTTGGGGCGTTACAGTTGTGGTATCAGAGCAGTGGTTAATTAGAATTTGGGATTAGAGAATTTTCTAAGACATGGATCTTAGTGTTATGGTTTAGAAAGAAAGTTAGGCATGTGAGAATAAGTATCTCCATGGTTGGCACGTTAAGTGATGTCTATGTTGGGAATTGTTGAAGAGCATGAAGCTCTAGATGTTTATATAGAATGAAATTGCTTTTCCTTACAGGTTTTCAAGATTATGTAAATTGGGGATAGCTCTATTTATAGGGGAAGTGCTGCCGAATTTTTTTTCCCAGGGTTTTAGCAAGTCTAGCCAAAATTTCTAAGGGAAAATCTAGGTGAATGTGAGTAAAGCCTAGTAGTTTACACATGTAACGCTATGAGTATATTGGGAAATCATGGTGTATGTCAGGGTGTCTTCTTGAAAGTCCTTAATAGTTGGTGAAAAGATTACAAAGCAAGTCCCAAGTGGGATTTGGTATAAGGGGGGAAATGAGCTTTAAATCTTAGTATGGAAGGAACCTGTAAGGGAATCCGAAAGGTGGTACAATATATGGAATCTAGAAAGTGTTAAGGAAAAAGCTTAAGGCAAGTTCAAAAGTCAAATAAGAGCTCCATGAGTCGTTTATAAGGTGTTACCTTGGTTGAGTCTCGAACCTCGTCCTAAGTTGTTTCTTCTATTTACGTTAACGAGTTCTTTTGTTATGATACGAGTTATAAAACCTTCTTCGCATTCTATGTATGGTTTGGATGGACGCCAACGGCAATTCCTCCCGAATCCTTTCGCAATGTTTATGGACCCGATTCTAACGCCCAAGACCACCTTAAGGCCTTACAAGACGCTCGACGCACATTGCGCCGCGAACCACAATCGAATATCACGACGATGGTTGTCGAGCTCGGTGTTTGCTAGCAACTCTTTCCCACGAGCTCGTGGGATGACATCGAGGAGAACGTCGAGGCACCACGCATGGTGCCTCAACTACATCGGGCATGGAACCGATAGCAATGGAAGTCATGATCACGCGCAAGCCGCGCATGCTAACTCTCCATGTTAGTAAGCTATGACCTTTCTCCACGAGATGCTAGGACTACCGCCTCCCAACGCAGAATCACGCCACCACACGCGTGTTTTCGCCACCGTGACGGTTCGTCTACATTTCTCACCGCTCATCACGGGACGACCCATCGTTCCGAATGTATCTTCTCATGGAGAGACGACGCCTACCGCCCGAGAACCATGCAAGAAATGCGGAAGAACGAACCATTCAACCGCACAATGCCGGATGGGCACGAACAATTGTTTATGGTGCGGAGGATCTGATCATAGGGCGGCCGAGTGCCCCAAGAGGACTAGGCGACGGAGCACGAACAAACCAAGATACCTCGGAAGCCATGTGGGAAACCGAGGAAGAAATGAAGGAAGGCTACCCACATCTTTTCTAAGGTATTTCGTCGCAATCAATCGGTATGCAAGTTTCGGGGACGAAACTTCTTTTTAGGGGGGGAGGGTGTAACAACCCGCCCCAAAATCATGATTATTTACGTACTAACCATAGTAATTATCTAAATCGCGTTATAAATTTCTTTTTGCGTTTATCTTTATTTATTTATTGATTTACTTGTTTATTCATTGTTATCGTGACAAGTCTCGCAAGGTGAGATGGCTAAGGTGCCGAATTATCGGCTTAAAAATTTACTTTACATATTTGTTCAATAAGTTAAAGTAATTCAGATTATACGTTTTACGTTATAAATTTATTTACCGAGAATCGGATAATATTTACATGTTCCGATTTATATATATATTTTACCGTCCCAATTTTAATTTCTTACATTTTATTCCCTTACATAATTTCAAGAGGTAATTTTCCACCTTATTATTTTAATTCAAGTGTCATTGCATTTTATTTTATTTTTGTTACCCAATTATTATCAATATATTTTATTTCCTACAAAAACCCAATATTTCAAGTTCTTACAACAATTACAATATATTTACTCCTATTGTTATCATTTTACCTTATTTTAATTAAGGTTCTTATAGTAATTATTGTTAGCATTGGTATTTGGAGATGGTGTTAAATAGGTTTAAATGTTGTAGTTACAAGGGGGCTAGGTACACCTCACTTCATTCAAATTTGAATCAAACTACTTACTTTAAATTTATTAAACTTAAGATTAACTTATTTACATTATATTTTCAGCTTTTAAATAAATTAGTATTAGTATGTGTTAGTTTTATTAAGAGAGGTTTTGATATAAATAAGTAAGTGAGGGAGTTTTAGTCTTTTTAGCAATTCATTTCAAACTCTTCTCAAGCACCCCACTCTCCTCCTCTCCACCTTGGCCGAGCCTCTTCCCCAGCCAGCAGCCGGCCGTTTTCCGGCCAATTTCCGCCAACTCCGCCAGCCGCCCCACGCGCAACCCTCTTCCTCTCTCTTGCAATTTCATCCGTTTTTAACCCCAAGGGTAATCTCTCAAACCCCCTTTTTCAACTCTTTTATACCCTAATCTGAAAGTATATGTATAATCTATGTTTCTTTGCTAAATTTCATCTCTTTTACTCTCTTTAGTTATGAATTCAAGTATATAATTGTTATGGTTAAGTTAGGGTTTGAGTTTCAAGTTTATGCATGTGTGTTTGGATGAGTTTTTGGGAGGTTCTTGTTGAATTCATGGTGGATGATGAATTAGTGTTGATGCATGTGGATTTCTTGTGAGTTTAATGTGATTAGGGTCTGAGATATTGTTATGAATTTATAATTTAAGAGTTATCATGCTTAATTTGGGTGAATTTGTGAGTTTTGGAGCAAGAATTCAAGAGTGTGTATTATGTGAAGTTAATGTTTAATCCATGGATGCATGTGGTTTTTAAGGCCTTTGATAAAGAGTTTGTCATGTTTTATTTTCTGGAAATTTGTTGGATTAAAGTTAGATGAAGTTAGGTTAAGTTCTAATGTAATTAAGAGAGGAAAAATTCGATTAAAAGATGAGTTTGAGGTGTTTTAGCCACTGTTTTCAATTCTGGAAATTTACAGCATTATAAAAGTGAGATTTTTGCCCAAATTTATACTCCATTGGATAGCTTAAGGTGTTAGCAAACCATAGGCTTTGGAATTTCGAATTTCCGACATGTTTAGCCCGAGTTACGACCAAAACCGTAACCTCACGATTTTATATACGAATTCTGAGTCAGTGTTTTGAGGGCTGCTTTTCGTCCTTTTGGAGACCTCTTTGGTTTTTATGGTAAACATGAAAGTTTTAGGCCATGTTGCAAGCTTTCCGGAAAGGTATGGTTCTTCGTCATCCGATATCGGGAGTGTGAGTTACGACCCCGGGAAACCGGGCTGTCCAGAATGGTTTTCTGCTCACAATAACCTTTGTAAAGTAATAGCTTTTGGGCCTCAAATCAACCCAATAAGGGGTTCTAGGTATAAATGAGTCATGGTTATATATTGTCATTATAGAGTTATGTGTTAAGGCTAAGTGTACCATTTTTAGAGTCCTAAGTAAGTCTTATGTGTACTCTTCAAGAGCTAGTATGTTAGTAAATCCTTATTTCCTATATTTCTTTAAGCATCATATTCAATATCTTTGCTCTAGCTAAAAACTCTTTCTAGCTTGATAACCTCCAATGTCTAATTTAATTCATTCCTCATTTCATTACTCATTTCATGATTCATAAATCCAAGCTTGCTTTTATTCACATTTGGGTATGTATATCTTGCTTCCTTTCGCCTTTTCATTCCATATCGTATTATCGAACCATATTTGAACTCATTATTTTCGCATCCGAGCTTCCAATTTATAATCATCCTATTCATCATTGATTCAAGCTTAATCTCTTGTATTCAAGTCCTTTTATTTGAATCACCTTTTACATCATACTTCTCATGTATTTCCGACCCGAAAAGCTTAAAGTTTCATATATTCAGCTTCTGTCCGGGCCCATTTTGGGGCCCTTCCACTCATTTTTAGCTTCTGGTTCTGTTGACAAAGTTGTAGATTATGATTTTCTCTATTCCGAGATGTACTCTTTTACTTCGTTTCGATTTTCCTAACTCAAGTTATGCTATAAACACTATTTTACTATAACCTGAAATTTTATTCTCAAAAGTTACTTCATTTTTATTTACTAAGTTTCTAAACTTATGAATCTAATTTAGAACCTTATTCGGTTCTTCGTTTCTACTTATTCTTATTTTAGTTGACAAGTTTCTAAAGCCATCTCAAGCCGAAGCTATCGCTAAAGACCTTAGCGTTCAAGTGCGAATTGTCCAACTCTTCGCTCCTTTATGTTTACGCTTATGTTTTATGTTCACGGTTTATGCAAATGTTTACGATTTATGCTTTACGTCTACGGTTTATGCAAAGGTTTATGATTTATGTTAAAGGTTCACAATTTATGTTAAAGGGTTAGGATTTATGTTAAAGATTTATGATTTATGATAGATGTTTATGGTTTATGCTAAATGTTTACAGTTTGGGCTAATCTATGCTTTTATGGTTATTCATGGTTTTAAGCGGTCCCATTTTATGGTTTCTATGTTCTATGTTCTAGCTAGTTACGAGAAGTGCTAGCCTTTTATGTTTTAGATACTCCTGATCAGAGTGTCCTAGACCTGGCGATGTCTGATCGCATAGATCACCCATCCAAACTCGGATCGGTTTGGGCGTGCGCGCGAGATGCTTTGCATCGATCTAAAGGGGACCCAAAACTCTTAAGTTTATGTATTTACTTCTAAGTTCATGTGACAGGTTCTTTCTTTATGAATTCAAGTTATTTTACTCATGTATATGTTTATGCTCATGTCATTTCAAGTTAGTGTTTTATATCCCCTTTCCCGTTTTCAAAATGAATTTAAATGCCGGCACTAAAACCGTTTTCGAATGGTTTGACGTGTTGGAGGTTTACGTACTGAGTGTTTCCCCACTCACTTTTGCGATGTTTTATGGTTTTGTTTTTAGGAGGCTCGAGCTCCCAAGGCAAGGATAAGACAGTTCCAAAGTAGTTCAAGGCTTCGAGGTAGTTCTCCATGGAGTCCATCGGTAATCAAGGACAAGCGAGGATCTTTCGAGTTGTTTAGTTTAAGCTATGTTTAAGTTGTTGTACTTTATCCAAAGATTGTATAAGTTTATGTGAAGGTTGTTAAGTTGGTTTGTGGTTTTGGAAGTTCTTTGATGTGGTTGCCTTGTCTCTTTTGGGAGACGGCGGTAATGCCTCGACCTAAGGTGTTCCGCTGCGCTAATCGCGGGCTTAGGGTCTTTAAGTGGAGTTTAACCCCGTGATTAAGGTTGGGGCGTTACAGTTGTGGTATTAGAGCCGTGGTTTAGTGGAATTTGGGATTGTGAAGTTTATTAGGATATTGATCCTTTGTGTTATTATTTTAGGAAGAAAAGTAAGTGTGTGAGAATTGAGTAGATCTTTGGTTGGTGCACCGAGTGGTGTTTATATTGGGGATGGTGGAGAGCATGAAGCTCTAGATGTTTACATGGAATATAAATTGCTTTTCGTGCAGGGTTTCAAGATTTTGTAAATTGGGGATAGCTCTATTTATAGGGGAAGTGCTGTCAAATTTTTCCCAGGATTTTAGCAGCTTTTAAGTCAAATTTTAAGAAGAAACTAGGTGGGATTGAGTTAAGCCTAGTAAGTTAAACAAGTAAAGTGGTGGATGTATAGTTGGGAATTATAAAGTATGGCAAGGTGTCGTCCTAAAAAGTCTTTGATAGTTTACAAAAAGATTACAAGCAAGTCCCAAGTGGGATTTGGTATAGGTAAAATGAGTTCTAAATCATAGCACGGAAATAAAATCTTTAAGGAAACCAAAAATGGTACAATTTATGGGATTTAGGAAGCGTAAAGAAAAGTTTAAGGCAAGTTTAAAGTTAAAGTAAGAGCCTTTTAAGTTGCTCATAAGGGGTTAGTTGGTTGAGTCTTGAATCTCGTTATAAGGTTGTTTCTTTTACGTTAACGAATTCTTTTATTACGTATGGATTTTAAGAGCTTGTTTTACGTTTTATATGTGAATTAGATGGATACCAATGGCAATCCTCTTCCGAATCCCTTTGCGATGTTTATGGACCCCGACACCAATGTGCAAGATCATCTCAAGACTCTACAAGATGCATTAGATGCGCATTGTGCGACGAATCCGAATTCCGAATACCATGATGACATCTGTCGAGCCCGGTGCTTATTAGCGACTCTTCCCCACGAGAGTCCGTGGGACGACATCAGGAATCGACACGGCCGATTACTCGTCGAGGAGAGCTGAGCGCCACGCATGGTGCCTCAATTACGTCGGGCGTGGAATCAAATCGCGATGGAAGTTATAATCACTCAAGCGCGCGCACTAACTCTCCACGTTAGTAAATTAGGCCCCTTTCTTCATGAGATGTTAGGATTAACGCGCCACCCAACGCCGAATCGCACCGTTGCGCGTGTTCTCACCACTGCGGATGAAGTTCGCCTACATTTCTCGCCACTTATCACGGGCCGACCAATTGTTCCAAACGTATCTTCCCATGGAGAGGCGACCCCTACCGCACGAACAACCGTAGAAGAGGAAGATCCTAGCATGGATCTTGATCAAGATGAGGTACGGCCGCAACCTAGGCAACCCAGGGAGAATGAAGCGGGAACGTCTACACCTGTGACGCCGGTAAACCTTGAATGGACCACCTTGGGACCCATAATCCGCCACACTGCACGCAAGAACGTACGTCCTTCACAGCTACGACGCGTGGAAGGAACTAGGGAACAAGAACAGGAGGGATCGAATTCCCATGTTTAGTGGAATCTAGTGGTGACTAGGTATCTTGTTTTGGGTCATTGATGAAATTGGCCGAACTATGATTAATTTTGTAACCTCCCTATGATTATGTTGTGAACGGGAGCATGGGTTGTAATTTGAACGAACCAAGGAGTATTATTTTGGATTTTTTTTGATGAAGTAAGAACAATGACGTGGGATTGTTACCTTTTTAATATTATGCTTGGGTGCAATGGTATGATGGGATTTGCGACCTCATGAATTATTATGCTTTATAATATTATGGGATTACAAGAATTTTATTGGTATTTTAAGCATGCATGTATGTATGTGGGTAATGTGATTTTATAAAGAAACAAGGATCCTAAATAGGGATGTTTAATTAAAATTTGAATTTTATGGAAAGGGGGTATAAAAGAGGACAAGAATAGGTTATATGGGAAATAATATGTCATTGTAATCTTGTAGTATGTCGCAAAGCTCAAGAAATACGCCTCCCATGAAGAACTGGAAATGAGGTGTCAGTAATAAACTCGAATTGCAAGGACCTCAGCTTAACCCGGGAGTGGTTAGTCACCCCGAATCTTCTTTAGGATCCGTCCCTCTCAATCCACCCCAATACCCGGACCCTTTTGGGATATTCATGCAAGAATTACTCAAACGCGTACCCCTTCCATCTATGGGACAAGCGAGCCAATCTAGGGAAGAGAATTATGCAGATAGGGTAGCCCGAAGAAACCCGACTTTTTACAAAGGGGGTTATGACCCCGTAGTGCTTGAAGATTGGATTCGTGAGATGGGAAAGATCTTTGAGGTGATTGGAGTGCCCGAGGATAAAAGGTTGGCCATAGGGATCTATTATTTAAAAGGTGAAGCTGATATTTGGTGGAGAACCATTGAGGATAAGTACCAAGGAACCACAAAGTCGTGGAATGACTTCTTAGGAGATTTGAGGGCTCGATTCTACCCTATTTCCTTAGACGTCAAAAGGAGAAAGAATTTTTAGAGTGGAGTATGTTTAATAAGGACATCTCGTGGTGCAATATACGGCAAAGTTTAATGAGCTAGCTCGTTTCGCTCGGACACGTTGCATCGTAAAGGTGAGTTAACCCGCTATGAGGAGGCCTAGCGCCATACATCCGTAACGATTGTCATCCCATCATTTCTCTACGATGCAAGAGATGTATGAAAGAGCCGCCAAGTAGAAAGAGTGAGAAAGGAGTTGAAAGCCCGAACCACGAAACTAAGGGTCCAAAGAGGAAATGGAATGATAAGGGCGCCAAGTGCGCTGTTAAGGAGATAGTCAAGCTAAGCCGCCAATGCCACCAATTCAGAAACCAAGCTACCCGGCTCTTGCCAAGGAACCCCGCAAGAAGTGCGGCAGACTAATCATACTACCGCCAGTCGGGTAGGTACGGAAAGCTATGCATGGTGTGGATCCTCGGATCATAAGGCATCGGAATGCCCAAAGAGAACCGAAGACCGGGCAGGAACCACTCATCCAACACCGCCAATGAGAAGCGCCGCAGTGAGGAACCGTGGGTCAAGCCTACGTCGTAGGCGAGAAAGAAGCGTGAAAATCGTATGGTTATTCTTTGGGACGCTTTATATATATGCGCACCTTTAATTGCATTGTTTGATTCGAGCAACCCATTCGCTTATCTCAACCAAAGTCGTTTTGAACCTAAAGTTACAAAATCTAGCCCATGCGATGAATTACTCTATCGGTTTACCTAATGGTCAAGCGATACCATGCGACTAGTTTTGTGGGTGTCCCTCTTAGGTTGAATGCAGATATCTTTTCTGTTAATCTTATTCAGTTAGATCTAGAGGAGTTTGATATCATTCTAGGTATGGACTGGTTGGTCTCGACAAGGCTCAGTTAGGTGCATGAGGGAATAGTTGTTCTCAAGAGCGCCTTAGGCAAGGAAGTTCAATTCGTAGGGGACATAGGGGTTAACCTGTCCTATCATATCTTACATGAAGGCTCGAAAGTTGCTTAATCATGGGTGCGAGGTTACCTATGCCTAGTAAGTGAAGATCCCAAAGATCCGCCAGAATAGAAGAAATCCCGTGGTACGAGATTTCCAAGATATTTTCTGAAGAAGTTATGGAACTACCCCAGGAGGGAGATTGATTTTGAAATAGAGTTAGTTCCAGGACTATGCCTATATCCAAGGCACCATACAGATGGCGCTGCGGAGCTTAAGGAATTAAGAGAGCAATTAGATAATTTATTGAGTAAAGGGTTCATTAGACCGAACACATCACCCTGGGGAGCTCCGGTATTATTTGTGAAGAAAAAGGATGGTAGCTTAAGGTTATGTATCGATTCACGAGAGTCGAACAAGGTTACTATCAAGAACAAGTACCCTCTTCCAAGGATCGATGATCTATTCGACCCGACTTCAAGGAGCGGAGTATTTTCTAAGATAGACTTGAGGTCAGGATACCACCAATCGAGTTAGAGTCAAGACATACCAAGATCGCCTTTAGGACGAGGTATGGACATTATGAGTTCTGATGATGCCGTTTGGGCTTACCAATGCACGGCAGATTTATGGATCTAATGAATCGGGTATTCAAACCCCATTTGGACAAGTTTGTAGTGGTGTTTATTGACGACATTCGTGTATTCGAAGAGTCAAGAGGCATGAGCAGATTTAAGGATTGTACTTCAAACCTTAAGGGAACAACGGTTGTATGCTAAGTTTTCAAAGTGTGAGTTTTGGCTGAAAGAAGTGGCTTTTCTAGGCCATATAGTCACCGATGAAGGATCCAAGTGGACCCTAGTAAGATTTCTACGGTTCAAAGTCGACAAGGCCCTCTACGATTAGTGAAATCGAAGTTTCTTAGGTATGGCGGATATTATCGAAGGTTCGTGCGAATTTCTCAAGAATAGCTCTTCCGCTGACTAATCTTCTCAAGCAATCCACACGTTTTGAGTGGACCGACAAGTGTGAAGAAGCCTTCCAGGTGCTTAAAGAAAAGCTGACAACCGCACCAGTGTTATCCCTTCCCGAGGAAGGAAAGGAGTATGTGGTATATAGTGACGCATCCCATCAAGGATTAGGTTGTGTGCTGATGCAAGATAACAAAATGATCGCCTATGCGTCCGGAAAGTGATGGTCAAACCGAAAGGGTGAATCAGATTGTAGAAGATATGCTACGAGCATGCGTCCTCGACTTTCAAGGAAATTGGGATGAATTCCTCCCGCTCATCGAATTTTCGTATAATAATAGCTATCAAGCCACCATTAAGATGGCCCCTTTCGAAGCACTCTATGGTAGAAGATGCCGAACCCCGCTATGTTGGGGAGAGCTAGACGAAGCACTAATCATAGGTCCAGAATTAATTCAGGACACGCAGATAAGGTTCGAGTTATTCAACAGACATCAAGACCGCCCGTAGCGGCAAAGAGCTATGCAGATAAGAGGCGGAAACCTCTCGAGTTTCAAGTTGGAGATCACGTTTTCTCAAGATTTCTCCGACCAAAGGGATCCGAGATTCAATGTCAAAGGAAGCTAAGCCCACGCTACATTGGGCCATACCCAATCATAGAAAAGTCAACCCGGTAGCATACCGAGTGGAGTTACCATCTAGCTTAGGAGGAATCCACGATGTTTTTCATGTGTCGCGACTTCGAAATATGTACGGACCCAAGTCATATTCTAGTGGGGAACCACGCTTCTAGTGAAGATTTAACCGTCAAGCAACAACCGATTCAAATTCTGGATCGGCGAATCAAGAAGCTACGAACGAAAGAAGTTCCCTTAGTCAAAGTGCTATGGGCGAATCAAGACACGTCGGAAGCCACGTGGGAGACCGAAGAAAACACGAAGAAACAATATCCCCATCTCTTCTAAGGTAAACAAACGCGTTTTATGATCATCGTCAAGTTTCGAGGACGAAACTTCTTTTTAGGGGGGGAGGATGTAATAACCCCCAAAATCGCGATTAATTAAGCGTTAATACGTAATTATCTAAATTGCGTATAAATTTTTCGTTTATTTTCAAGTATTATCTATTTTATCGGTGTCAGGTTTCGTGCAGGAGATGGCAAAGCGTATCAAGTATCGGAATTATAAGTTCCAAAATTATTTTATTTACCTATTAAGTAAATTCGTATCGGGTTACCGTATACGTAATTTTAGTCGGAAAAAGGGTTTAATTATTTTACTTCTAGAAGATTATATTTTATTATTCCAAAACTCAATTTATTTTATTTGAGTTATATTTATTTTATTTAATTTAAGTACAAGTGGTATTTATTTTCCATTTTATTTAATTTCCCTATTCAAGTTCTATCTTATTCCAACCCAAATGTTACCAATTAATTTTACCTAGTATCAAACTAAATGGGTAATTTTACTACTCTTATAATTATTTTACTCATTTGTATTTTCAGATTTTAGTTAATATATTAGTGGTTTAGTTAATGAGGAGTATATTAGATAGTATAAGATGTTATTATCTTCATTTCTAATTCAAACACCCACACTCCACTTTCTCTCTCTACAAACTCCATCTCCTCATCTTGCTCTGCTGCCCCGACCAGCCCACGCCACCACCCTCTGCCGCCCTTTTCCGGCCACTGTGCACGCGAGCCGCTGGAGCCACCGCCGCCACCTCTCCTCTCTCCTCTTGAATTTCATCCAATTTTAACCCAAAGGGTAATTTCTAAAACCCCAATTTCACTCTTTTATACCCTAATCTGATTTTCATGATAATTACATGTTATTCTTGTCAATTTTACTTCTTTTACTCTCTTTTAGTGTAATTTTCAGTTTATGGTTATTAGGGTTTAATTTTGAAAGAGATACATGTGTAATTTGGGTTGTTCTTGAGATATCTTTGATGGATTTATGTTGGATGATGATAAAATCATGTTGCATGTTGTTTCTTGGTGAATTTCTAAGCTTAAGGACAGATTATAACGTATGAAGTTATTGATTCAAGTGTTATAAGGTTTAATTTGGGTGAATTAAGTGTATTTTGAGGTAAAAATTACTAGAATGTGTTATTGGTATTGAATTCATGGTTGCATGTCATTCTTGAGGCTTTTGATGAGCTTATTTAAGTGTTATAATTTCTGGAAATATGGTAGATTTTAGCCAAGTAGAGTTTAATGGAGAATGATTACAAGTTTGGGAGCTTAAATCACCATTAGAGTCAATTTCAAGAGCTAAAAACGTTCTGCCCAGTTCTGGAAATTTTCGGAATTTTTAAAGTTGGATTTTTGCCCAGATTTTTGCTCCATTAGATAGCCCAAAGTATTAGAAAACCATAGGCTTTGGAATTTCTAAATTCCGTCTTGAATCGACCAAGTTATGAGCAAAACCGTGAAACCAGATTTTTACATACGAGTTTAAAGTCAGTAGGTTATGAGCTATTTTTCGACCTCTTAGAGATTTCTTTGGTTTTTGAGGAAAACATGAAAGTTTTATATTATACATGAGCTTTCCGAAAGGTATGGTTTGTAGTCATACGATATCGGGAGTATAAGTTATAAGCCCCGGAAACCGGGTTGTCCTGTGTGAATATTCTGCCCAATTTATAAGTGGTAAAAAAACCCATTTCTAAGGTTCTAAGCTAAGTCAATAAGGGTCCTTAAGCCTTGATAAATGATGATTATAGATTATAACCTCGAGTTAAGCCTTTAAGTGGAGAAGTATAGTTAGAAACCGGGTTATGTCCCAAAGTTATTTATCCAAAAATAAGAGTTTGAGAATAAGTTTTACGTGTCTCCCGGTGAACATTAAATTAATAATTCGATACCTTTGAGTTGGTTAAAGTATCTATCTACCTAAGGTCGTCCAAGTTCTAAATAGTTCTTATGATGAGTTTCCTAAAGTCTCAACTCATGGATTTTTTTTCCTCAAATTACATTACCTATCTTTCTTCCATCGTTTACTCCATCAATATTATCCTTCTAAGTAAATCTCAAGGGAATTCTTCTAATTTCATATTCAACCTCTAATCTTTTAATCTCATCTTTCATCAATCAAGTTATCCTTCAAAAGATACAAGTTCCATCTATTGATTCTACCTTTCTACGTCAATTTCTCTATATAATTTCAACCCGAAACCCTTTATTTTCATTGATTCAGCTGCTGTCCGGGCCCATTTTGGGACCCTTCCCTTCATTTTTAGCCTCTGGCCCTTTCATCAAAGTTGTAGATCTAATTTTTCCCTATCCCGGGATATACTCTTTTGCTTTATTCCGATTTTCCTAGCCCGAGTTATACCTTGAGCATTATCTTTACTTAAACCTGAAATTTTATTTCTAAAAAGTCGTTTTAATTATTTTACTAAGTTTCTAAGTTTATGATTCTAATTTAGAACCTTGTTGGTTCTTCGTTATTATTTATTTCCGTCTTAGCCGTCAAGTTGCAAGCGCCATCTCAAGCCGCACCACCCAAGTTTTTAGCGTCTCAAGGCACGCAAATTGTCCAACCTTTACCGCTTCGTGCGAGTTAATTCATGTTCTACCAAGTTTTATGCTTTATGCAAGTCTTTTATGCTTTAAAGTGGACCCATCTTATGTTATATAAAGTTTAATTATGTTTTTAGCACTCCTGATCAGAGTGTCCCGACCTGGCCAGTGTCGACCGTTTAACGGTCACCCAATCCAAATCTCGATCGATTTGGGCATACGCGTGTGTGAGGTGCTTGCACCGATCATGAGGGTTCCACGTTTTTCATTCATATAGCTAAGTTCAGCTTTACTTATTTATGCCTTCTGCTTAAATCATTAAGTTTATTTATGTTTATCCCTTCCGTTTTCAAAATGAATTTAAATGCCGCACCAAACCGTTTTGACGGTTTTACGTGTTGGAGGTTTAAATCTTGAGTGTTTCCCCACTCACCTTTCGCGTTGTTTTAATGTTTTGTTTTAGGAGGCTCGAGTTCTCAGGGTCCAAGCAAGTCTGTTCCAAAGTAGCTCCAGCAGGTTGAGGTAGTCCCTAAGCTAAGTTATGGATGGAAGCCAAATTTTGCGCTTTGGAAGACTCTCGCAAATGTTTAAGTTTATGTATCTATATTTTTCAGCGGATTGTATCAATTATGTATTGGGTTTGGAGTTAGTTTTCCTTGTGGTTTAAAAAGTGTTAGTGTTTTGTGGTTGCCTTGTCTCTTTCGGACTACGGTAATGCCAGTCGAGTTTTTCCGCTGCGCTAATCATGAATTTGGGTGCTAAGTAAGCATTTAAATTGTGGTTTAAGATTGGGGTGTTACAGTTGTGGTATACAACTGTAACGCCCCAACCTTAATCACAAGATCAAGATTATACTTTAGAATCCTAAACTCGTGATTAGCGCAGCGGAACACCTTAGGTCGAGGCATTACCGCCGTCCCTACTCGGGACAAGGCAAAACACAAAACCACAATATAACAATACACCATAAAACTGTACTAAACTCCATACAATCCAACTGCAAAACTTAAAGTACACACACATTATACAACCTTTTATCATACATATCATAGGTTTCCACAACCCAGTGGCCTTTAACGCCCTTGGGCAACCTTGAACACCGATCTTCGATCGCCTTTAGAGAAGCTGTTTGCATGCGACTTACTTACCGTGATTAACCTCGCCTTTATCCTGGGAGCTCGGACCGCCTAAAACAAAACATTAAAAACATTCGCAAAGTGAGTGGGGAAACACTCAAGATCGTAAACCTCCAACACGCCAAACCGTTCAAAACGGTTTTTAGTGCCGCATTTAAATTCATTTTGAAAGCGGGATAGGGATATAAAGCATGCTAAACCATTGAATACTTTAAGCTATAAAATTTCTATGCATATCTGTGTAACATTGAAATGATTTCATAAAGTAAGATGTGGTGTCCCTTTAGATCGATGCCAAACATCTCACGCACGCACGCCAAACCGATCTCGAAGTTTGGATGGGTGATCGCTAAGCGATCGCCAGTCGAGATTACTCAGATAGGAGCTCAGTAAAGGCTAGGCTTCGCTCTAGCTACTGTAGAATAGGTATCGGGACCACTTATAAAACACTAAAATCGTTAGAATATAACTTATGCAATAAAACTGTACTTTGACTTTAAATAGAAAAAGAGTTGGACAATTTGCGTACCTGAAGCGAGTGAGTTGCTCGGTGGCAATCTCTACTGGGAATGGCTTGGTCGAGCAGACTTTGAGCTATAACAATAGAGTTCGGTATTAAAATAGGAGCCATGAATAGATGAGGGCGTAGAGCCTTGCAATAAAGTTTCGGAGTTAAAACGTATAAAAATTTCAGGTTTTTAAGGCAATAGTATTTTGGTCGTAGCTCGGGCTATAGAACTCGGATTTCGCTATGCGAGTACTTTTCGGAAAGGGAAAAAATATACTCTACAAGTTTGATGGCTGGGCCAGAGGCTAAAAAAGATGATAAGGGCTCGGAAAAAGCTCTGATACCACAACTGTAACACCCCAATCTTAAACCACAAATTAAATGCTTACTTAGCACCCAAATTCATGATTAGCGCAGCGGAAAAACTTGACCGGGGCATTACCGCCGTCCCGAAAGAGACAAGGCAACCACAAAACACTAACACTTTTTAAACCACAAGGAAAACTAACTCCAAACCCAATACATAATTGATACAATCCGTTGAAAAATATAGATACATAAACTTAAACATTTGCGAGAGTCTTCCAAAGCGCAAAATTTGGCTTCCATCCATAACTTAGCTTAGGGACTACCTCAACCTGCTGGAGCTACTTGGGAACAGACTTGCTTGGACCCTGAGAACTCGAGCCTCCTAAAACAAAACAATAAAACAACGCGAAAGGTGAGTGGGGAAACACTCAGTACGAAACCTCCAACACGTAAAACCGTTCGAAAACGGTTTCAGTGCCGGCATTTAAATTCATTTTGAAAACGGGAAAGGGGATAAACATAAATAAACTTAAAGAATTAAGCATAAGATATAAATAAGTAAAGCTGAACTTAGCTATATGAATGAAAAACGTGGAACCCTCATGATCGGTGCAAGCACCTCACACACGCGTATGCCCAAATCGATCGAGATTTGGATTGGGTGACCGTTAAGCGATGCGACAGGCGGTCGGGTCACTCTGATCAGGAGTGGTAAAAACTTAATTAAACTTTATATATCATATGATGGGTCAACTTTAAAGAATAATAGACTTGCATAAAGCATAAAACTTGGTAGAACATGAATTAACTCGCACGGCGGTAAAGGTTGGACAATTTGCGTACCTTGAGACGCTAAAAACTTGGGTGGTGCGGCTCGGCTTGGAGATGGCGCTTGCAACTTGACGGCTAAGACGGAAATAAATAATAACGAAGAACCAACAAGGTTCTAAATTAGAATCATAAACTTAGAAACTTAGTAAAATAATTAAAACGACTTTTTAGAAATAAAATTTCAGGTTTAAGTAAAGATAATGTTCAAGGTATAACTCGGGCTAGGAAAATCGGAATAAAGCAAAAGAGTATATCCCGGAATAGGGAAAAATGAGATCTACAACTTTGATGAAAGGGACAGAGGCTAAAAATGAAGGGAAGGGTCCCAAAATGGGCCCGGACAGCAGCTTAATCAATGAAAATAAAGGGTTTCGGGTTGAAATTATATAGAGAAATTGACGTAGAAAGGTAGAATTAATAGATGGAACTTGTATCTTTTGAAGGATAACTTGATGGATGAAAGATGAGATTAAAAGATTAGAGGTTGAATATGAAATTAGAAGAATTCCCTTGAGATTTACTTAGAAAGATAATATTGATGGAGTAAACGATGGAAGAAAGATAGGTAATGTAATTTGAGGGGAAAAATCCATGAGTTGAGACTTTAGGAAACTCATCATAAGAACTATTTAGAACTTGGACGACCTTAGGTAGATAGATACTTTAACCAACTCAAAGGTATCGAATTATTAATTTAATGTTCACCGGGAGACACGTAAAACTTATTCTCAAACTCTTATTTTTGGATAAATAACTTTGGGACATAACCCGGTTTCTAACTATACTTCTCCACTTAAAGGCTTAACTCGAGGTTATAATCTATAATCATCATTTATCAAGGCTTAAGGACCCTTATTGACTTAGCTTAGAACCTTAGAAATGGGTTTTTTTACCACTTATAAATTGGGCAGAATATTCACACAGGACAACCCGGTTTCCGGGGCTTATAACTTATACTCCCGATATCGTATGACTACAAACCATACCTTTTCGAAAAGCTGGCGGCATAATCTAAAACTTTCATGCTTTCCTCAAAAACCAAAGAAATCTCTAAGAGGTCGAAAAATAGCTCATAACCTACTGACTTTAAACTCGTATGTAAAAATCTGGTTTCACGGTTTTGCTCATAACTTGGTCGATTCAAGACGGAATTTAGAAATTCCAAAGCCTATGGTTTTCTAATACTTTGGGCTATCTAATGGAGCAAAAATATGGGCAAAAATCCAACTTTAAAAATTCCGAAAATTTCCAGAACTGGGCAGAACGTTTTTAGCTCTTGAAATTGACTCTAATGGTGATTTAAGCTCCCAAACTTGTAATCATTCTCCATTAAACTCTACTTGGCTAAAATCTACCATATTTCCAGAAATTATAACACTTAAATAAGCTCATCAAAAGCCTCAAGAATGACATGCAACCATGAATTCAATACCAATAACACATTCTAGTAATTTTTACCTCAAAATACACTTAATTCACCCAAATTAAACCTTATAACACTTGAATCAATAACTTCATACGTTATAATCTGTCCTTAAGCTTAGAAATTCACCAAGAAACAACATGCAACATGATTTTATCATCATCCAACATAAATCCATCAAAGATATCTCAAGAACAACCCAAATTACACATGTATCTCTTTCAAAATTAAACCCTAATAACCATAAACTGAAAATTACACTAAAAGAGAGTAAAAGAAGTAAAAATTGACAAGAATAACATGTAATTATCATGAAAATCAGATTAGGGTATAAAAGAGTGAAATTGGGGGTTTTAGAAATTACCCTTTGGGTTAAAATTGGATGAAATTCAAGAGAGGAGGAGAAGGGGTGGCGGCCGGTGGCTTCAGCGGCGGCACGAAAAGAGGCGGCAGAGGGTGGTGGCGTGGGCTTGTCGGGTCTTGAGCAGAGCAAGATGAGGGAGATGGAGTTTGTAGAGAGAGAAAGTGGAGTGTGGGTGTTTGAATTAGAAATGAAGATAATAACCTCTTCTACTATCTAATATACTCCCTCATTAACTAAACCACTAATATATTAACTAAAATCTGAAAATACAAATGAGTAAAATAATTATAAGAGTAGTAAAAATTACCCATTTAGTTTGATACTAGGTATAATTAATTGGTAACATTTGGGTTGGAATAAGATAGAACTTGAATAGGGGAATTAAATAAAATGGAAAATAAATACCACTTGTACTTAAATTAAATAAAATAAATATAACTCAAATAAAATAAATTGAGTTTTGGAATAATAAAATATAATCTTCTAGAAGTAAAATAATTAAACCCTTTTCCGACTAAAATTACGTATCGGTAACTCGATACGAATTTACTTAATAGGTAAATAAAATAATTTTGGAACTTATAATTCCGATACTTGATACGCTTTGCCATCTCCGCACGAAACGACAATCGATAAAATAGATAATACTTGAAAATAAACGCGAAAAATTTATACGCAATTTAGATAATTACGGTATTAACGCTTAATTAATCGCGATTTTGGGGCGGGTTATTACATCCTCCCCCCCTAAAAAGAAGTTTCGTCCTCGAAACTTGACGATGATCATAAAACGCGTTTGTTTACCTTAGAAGAGATGGGGATATTGTTTCTTCGTGTTTTCTTGGTCTCCCACGTGGCTTCCGACGTGTCTTGATTCGCCATAGCACTTTGACTAAGGAACTTCTTTCGTTCGTAGCTTCTTGATTCGCCGATCCGAATTTGAATCGGTTGTTGCTTGACGGTTAAATCTTCACTAGAAGCGGTGGTTCCCCACTAGAATATGACTTGGGTCGGTACATATTTCCAAGTGCGACACATGAAAAACATCGTGGATTCCTCCTAAGCTAGATGGTAACTCCACTCGGTATGCTACTGGGTTGACTTTTTCTATGATTGGGTATGGCCCAATGTAGCGTGGGCTTAGCTTCCCTTTGACATTGAATCTCCGGATCCCTTTGGTCGGAGAAATCTTGAGAAAAAGCGTGATCTCAACTTGAAACTCGAGAGGTTTCCGCCTCTTATCTGCATAGCTCTTTTGCCGGCTCTGGGCGGTCTTGATGTGCTGTTGAATAACTCGAACCTTATCTGCCGTGTCCTGAATTAATTCTGGACCTATGATTAGTGCTTCGTCTAGCTCTCCCCAACATAGCGGGGTTCGGCATCTTCTACCATAGAGTGCTTCGAAAGGGCCATCTTAATGGTGGCTTGATAGCTATTATTATACGAAAATTCGATGAGCGGAGGAATTCATCCCAATTTCCTTGAAAGTCGAGGACGCGTGCTCGTAGCATATCTTCTAATCTGATTCACCCTTTCGGTTTGACCATCACTTTCCGGACGCATAGGCGATCATTTTGTTATCTTGCATCAGCACACAACCTAATCCTTGATGGGATGCGTCACTATATACCACATACTCCTTTCCTTCCTCGGGAAGGGATAACACTGGTGCGGTTGTCAGCTTTTCTTTAAGCACCTGGAAGGTTTCTTCACACTTGTCGGTCCACTCAAAACGTGTGGATTGCTTGAAGATTAGTCAACGGAAGAGCTATTCTTGAGAAATTCGCACGAACCTTCGATAATATCCGCCATACCTAAGAAACTTGGTTCACTAATCGTAGAGGGCCTTGTCGGCTTTGAACCGTAGAAATCTTACTAGGGTCCACTTGGATCCCTTCATCGTGACTATATGGCCTAGAAAAGTCACTTCTTTCAGAAAACTCACACTTTGAAAACTTAGCATACAATCGTTGTTCCCTTAAGGTTTGAAGTACAATCCTTAAATGCTGCTCATGCTCCTCTTGACTCTTCGAATACACCAGAATGTCGTCAATAAACACCACTACAAACTTGTCCAAATGGGGTTTGAATACGATTCATTAGATCCATAAATCTGCCGGTGCATTGGTAAGCCCAAACGGCATCAGAACTCATAATGTCCATACCTCGCCCTAAAGGCGCTTGGTATGTCTTCACTCTAACTCGAATGGTGGTATCCTGACCTCAAGTCTATCTTAGAAAATACTCCGGCTCCTTGAAGCTGGTCGAATAGATCATCGATCCTTGGAAGAGGGTACTTGTTCTTGATAGTAACCTTGTTCGACTCTCGTGTCGATACATAACCTTAAGCTACCATCCTTTTCTTCACAAATAATACCGAGCTCCCGTGGTGATGTGCTCGATGCGATGAACCCTTTACTCAATAAATTATCTAATTGCTCTCTTAATTCCTTAAGCTCATGCGCCATCTGTATGGTGCCTTGGATATAGGCATAGTCCCTGGAACTAACTCTATTTCAAAATCAATCTCCCTCCTCGGGGGTAGTTCCGCAACTTCTTCAGGAAAAATATCTTGGAAATCTCGTACCACGGGGATTTCTTCTATTCTGGGCGGATCTTTGGGATCTTCACTTACTAGGCATAGGTAACCCTCGCACCCATGATTAAGCAACTTTCGAGCCTTCATGTAAGATATGATAGGACACGGGTTAACCCCTATGTCCCCTACGAATTGAACTTCCTTGCCTAAGGCGCTCTTGAGAACAACTATTCCTCACGCACCTAACTGAGCTTGCGTCGAGACCAACCACCCATACCTAGAATGATATCAAACTCCTCTAGATCTAATCAATAAGATTAACGTAAAAGATATCTGCATTCAACCTAAGAGGACACCCACAAAACTAGTCGTGCATGGTATCGCTTGACCATTAGGTAACCGATAGAGTAATTCATCGCATGGGCTAGATTTTGTAACTTTTGGTTAAAACAGCTTTGGTTGAGATAAACGAATGGGTTGCTCCAGAATCAAACAATGCAATTAAAGGTTGCACATATATATAAACTGTCCCAGTAACAACCATACCAGATTTTGCTGCTTCTTTTCTGCCCATGACGTAGGCTTGACCCACGGTTCCTTCTTGGCGTTGCTCTCATTGGCGGTGTTGGGCCGAGTGGTTCTTCGGTTCTCTTTGGGCATTCCGATGCCTTATGATCCGAGCTCCACACCATGACGATTTCCGTACCTACCCGACCTTTGGGCGGTAGTATGATTAGTCTGCCGCACTTCTTGCAGGCTCCTTGGCAAGAGCCGGGTAGCTTGGTTTCTGAATTGGTGGCATTGGCGCTTAGCTTGACTATCTCCTTAACAGCGCACTTGGCGCTCCCTTATCATTCCATTTCCTCTTTGCGGACCCTTGGTTTCTGTGGTTGGGGCTTTCAACTCCTTTCTCACTCTTTCGACTTCGGCAGCTCTTTCATACATCTCTTGCATTGTAGAGAAATGATGGGATGACAGCTGGTTACGGATGTATGGCGCTAGGCCTCCCTCATAGCGGGTTAACTTCAACCTTTCTGATGCAACGTAATCCGGAGCGAAACGAGCTAGCTCATTAAACTTTGCCGTATATTGCACCACTGAGATGTCCTTATTAAACATACTCCACTCTAAAAATTCTTTCTCCTTTTGACGTCTAAGGGAAATAGGGTAGAACTGAGCCCTCAAATCTCCTAAGAAGTCATTCCACGACTTTGTGGTTCCTTGGTACTTATCCTCAATGGTTCTCCACCAAATATCAGCTTCACCTTTTAAATAATAGGTCCCTTGGGCCAAACTTTTATCCTCGGGCACTCCAATCACCTCAAAGATCTTTCCCATCTCACGAATCCAATCTTCAAGCACTACGGGGTCATAACCCCCTTTGTAAAAAGTCGGGTTTCTTCGGGCTACCCTATCTGCATAATTCTCTTCCCTAGATTGGCTCGCTTGTCCCATAGATGGAAGGGGTACGCGTTTGAGTAATTCTTGCATGAATATCCCAAAAGGGTCCGGGTATTGGGGTGGATTGAGAGGGACGGATCCTAAAGAAGATTCGGGTGACTAACCACTCCGGGTTAAGTGAGGTCCTTGCATTCGAGTTGATTACCCCCTGACACCTCATTTCCAGGTTCTTCATGGGAGGGCGTATTTCTTGAGCTTTGCGACATACTACAAGATTACAACAGACATATTATTTCCCCATATAACCTATTCTTGTCCTCTTTTATACCCCCTTTCCATAAAATTCAAATTTTAATTAAACATCCCTATTTAGGATCCTTGTTTCTTTATAAAATCACATTACCCATACATACATGCATGGTTAAAATACCAATAAAATTCTTGTAATCCCATAATATTATAAAGCATAATAATTCATGAGGTCGCAAATCCCATCATACCATTGCACCCAAGCATAATATTTAAAAGGTAACAATCCCCTACGTCATTGTTCTTACTTCATCAAAATAAAAATCCAAAATAATACTCCTTGGTTCGTTCAAATTACAACCCATGCTCCGTTCACAACATAATCATAGGGAGGTTACAAAATTAATCATAGTTCGCCAATTTCATCAATGACCCAAAACAAGATACCTAGTCACCACTAGATTCCACTAAACATGAATTCGATCCCTCTGTTCTTGTTCCCTAGTTCCTTCCACGCGTCGTAGCCGTGAAGGACGTGCGTTCTTGCGTGCGATGTGGCGGATTATGGGTCCCAAGGTGGTCCATTCAAGGTTTCTGGCGTCACAGTGTAGACGTTCCGCTTCATTCTCCCCGGTTGCCTAGGTTGCGGCCGTACCTCATCTTGATCAAGATCCATGCTAGGATCTTCCTCTTCTGCGACTGTTCGTGCGGTAGGGGTCGCCTCTCCATGGGAAGATACGTTGGAACAATTGGTCGGCCCGTGATAAGTGGCGAGAAATGTAGGCGAACTTCATCCGCTGGTGGTGAGAACACGCAACGTGCGATTCGGCGTTGGGTGGCGCGGTTAATCCTAACATCTCATGAAGAAAGGGGCCTAATTTACTAACGTGGAGAGTTAGTGACTGCGCGGCTTGAGTGATTATAACTTCCATCGCGATTTGAGTCCACGCCCCGACGTAATTGAGGCACCATGCGTGGCGCCCTGGCTCTCCTCGACGGAGTAACTGACCGTATCGATTCCTGATGTCGTCCCACGGACTCGTGGGAAGAGTCGCTAATAAGCACCGGCTCGGCGGATGTCATCATGGTATTCGAATTCGGATTAAATGCACAATGCGCATCTAACGCATCTTGTAGAGTCTCGAGATGATCTTGCACATTGGTGTCGGGGTCCATAAACATCGCAAAGGATTCGGAAGAGGATTGCCGTTGGTATCCATCTAATTCACATATAAAACGTAAAACAAGCTCTTAAAATCCATGCGTAATAAAAGAATTCGTTAACGTAAAAGAAACAACCTTATAACGAGATTCAAGACTCAACCAACTAACCCCTTATGAGCAACTTAAAAAGGCTCTTACTTTAACTTTAAACTTGCCTTAAACTTTTCTTTACGCTTCCTAAATCCCATAAATTGTACCATTTTTCGGTTTCCCTTAAAGATTTTATTTCCGTGCTATGATTTAGAACTCATTTTACCCTATACCAAATCCCACTTGGGACTTGCTTGTAATCTTTTTGTAAACTATCAAAGACTTTTTAGGACGACACCTTGCCATACTTTATAATTCCCAACTATACATCCACCACTTTACTTGTTTAACTTACTAGGCTTAACTCAATCCCACCTAGTTTCTTCTTAAAATTTGACTTAAAAGCTGCTAAAATCACAGGAAAAATTTGTGACACTTCCCTATAAATAGAGCTATCCCCAATTTACAAAATCTTGAAACCCTGCACGAAAAGCAATTTATATTCCATGTAAACATCTAGAGCTTCATGCTCTCCACCATCCCCAATATAAACACCACTCGGTGCACCAACCAAAGATCTACTCAATTCTCACACACTTACTTTTCTTCCTAAAATAATAACACAAAGGATCAATATCCTAATAAACTTCACAATCCCAAATTCCACTAAACCACGGCTCTGAAAGAGATAACAAAATGAATGCAGATATCAAGCTTTTCTAGGGCGAAGTACTTTGGGGCAACGGAAAACTTATCGGGCCCGACCCGCATTCTTGAAGAAGAACCTCTATTGAAAGAGAGAAGTCTCATCATCGAACAACGATCTATCCAAATTTTGGAGACGGGGTTCACTCAAGAAAAAGTCCCTTAGGCGAAGTACTTTGGGGCAAATCAAGACACCTTGGGAACCTCTGAGGAAACCGAGGAGGACATGAAGGAAAGCTACCCGCACATCTTTTAAGGAATATCAAACACAATGGAACCAACAGCAAGTTTCGAGGACGAAACTTCTTTTAAGGGGGGGAGGATGTAACAACCCACCCCGAAATCATGTTTAATTATTTATAAAGCACAGAAATTATCCAAATCGCGTTATAAATTTTTCGCGTTCACCTTTATTTATTTATTAATTTATTTATTTATGTATTGTTATCGGTGTCGTGTCTCGTGCAGGAGATGGCCAAGATGCCGAATTATCGGCTTAAAAATTTTACTTTACATGTTCATTCAATGAGTTAAATTATTTCAGGTTATACGATTTATGTTATAAAGTTATTTACACGTTAAGTTAATTTGTATCGGGTTTTACCGTTTACGCTATTTTCTTAACGAAGGGTCTAATTATTCGACCCCGTAACATTTGTATCTTCTTGCCCAAAACTCTAATTTATTTGGGTTATATTTATTTCATTTAAGTGCAAGTAATATTTATATTTCATTATTTGGATTTTCTATATCCAAGTGTTATTTTATTTTAATCCAATTATTACCAATTGATTTTATTTTAGTACAAGTAAATTATTTAAGGTTATTACATTACAATTATTGTATTTAATTTACAAATTCAGATTTTTATTAGGTGTCAGAGGGAGTATATGGAATGGTATTAGTTAAAGAGGGGTTATTTTTTTTACTCTCATTCCTTTTAATTCCAATTCAACTCTCATCCCCACTCTTTCTTCTTCTCTATGTCCATGGCTGGCTAACACCACGCAGCAGCCCCCCCCCCCCTCTGTCCCATGCGTTTTCCGGCCAGCTCCGTGTGCCAGTGTGGCGACCACCAGGAGGCAGCCGAGCCTCCCTCTTCCCTCTCCACTTGTTTACTTCCTCAAATTCTCCTCTAAGTGGTATAATATCCAAACCCTAAACTCAAACTTTATGTTCTAAATCAGATTTTCATGTTTTTATCATGTATAATTGTTGTTTTTCATCTCTTATATGAGTTTAAAGCATGAATTTATATTGTGGTTAAGTTAGGGTTTGAATTTGGGGAATTATACATGTAAATTTGAATGGATTTTGTGTGTTTAAGAGTGGTATTATATTGGATGTTTAAATTAGCTTTTGCATGTGAGTTTTAAGGTCTTATTTGAGCAAGATTAAGAGGTTAAATTCTGGGAATTTATTGGGTAATAGCTAATTTGAGGTTTGATTGGAAATTGATACAAGTTGGAAGCCATTGGAGATGTATATATTAGCTTGAAGGGCTAAAATGGATTCTGTTTATAATCAGATTTTTACAGGGGAATAAAAGGGTGAATTTTGCCCAGATTTTTGTTCCAAATGATAGCCTAGTTCATTATCTAACTGTAGGCTTTGGAATTTCGAATTTCTGACATGTATAGCCCGAGTTACGACCAAAACCGTAAAGGTACAAATTTATGTACGAATTTCTGAGTCAGTAGGTTTATGCTCATTTTTCGTCAAGTTAGAGACTTTATTGGCTTTGGAGTTGAACATAAAAGTTCTAGGTAACACTTTGGGCTTTCCGAAAAGGTATGGTATGCGTTCATACGATATCGGGATTACGAGATATGGAGTTTTCATTGAGGGATTATAATTTAAGTTCTGCCCAGAATGTTTAAGAGTGTATCTGGTTTGATGACCATTTTTCGTCCCTTTAGAGAATTTATTGGTTTTATTGATAAACATAAGAGTTTTAGGCCACGTTGCAAGCTTTCCGGAAAGGTGTGGTTCATAGTCATCCGATATCGGGAGTATAAGTTACAAACCCGGGAAGCAGGGCTATCCAGAACAACATTTCTGCCAATTTGGTTTATGTAAATGTATGTCTTTTGGGCCTTAAATCAACCCAATAAGGGGTTCTAAGCATGAATGGGCCATGGTTGTAGGTTGTCATTGTAGAGTTATGTGTTTAAAGCTAAAAGTACCATCTTGGAGTCCTAAGGGTAGTCTCCAAAAGCTAATGGGTTTGATAAAGTATTTCACTTCCCCATCTTCCTTTAGAATATTATTCAATGTCTTGAGCTAGCTAAGAGTTTCTTCTAGCTCGGTAGCTTCCAAGTTCAAAGTTACTTCCATCTTTATTGCTTAAATCATTGACCCAAGCTTGTTCTTATTGCATTCGAATATGTTTATCGTACTCCGTTTTATCGTTCATTTGCTATCGTATGATCAAGCCATAGTTAACTCTATTGTTCGCATCCTAGCTTTCAAGTGTAAGCGCCCCATTCATCGTCAATTCAAGCTAATTTTTATTGGATTCAAGCCCTTCCATTTGAATCATATTCTACGTCATTATGTTCATGTTTTCCGACTCGGAAATTTCTAAGGCTTTATATGCACTGCTTCTGTCCGGGCCATTTTTCGGGCCCTTCCTTTCATTTCTAGCCTTTGAGCCAGTTGACAAAGTTAAAGATCATGTTTTTCCCTATTCCGGGATGTACTCTTTTATGTCGTTTCGATTTTCCTAACTCACGTTATGCTACAAACGCTATTTTGATACAACCTGAAATTTTATTCCTAAAGTTGTTTCATTTATATTACTAAGTTTCCAAACTCGTGAAACTAATTTAGAACCTTATTCGGTTCTTCATGTTTATGTATGCTTCTATTGGTTGACAAAGTTTCAAAGGCCATCTCCAAGCCGAGCCGAGCCGCCAAGGGTTTTAGCGTCTTAAGGTACGCAAATTGTCCAACTCTTGTTCTATTTAAAGTCAAGTACAGTTTTATTGCATAGATATACTCTAACGTTTTTATTGTTTTATAAGTGGTCCCGAAACTTATTCCACAGCGGCTAGAGTAAAGTCTAGCCTTATTTTACAGGCTCCTGTCGGAGTAATCTTGACCTGGCCAGTGTCTGACTGCTTAGCAGTCACCCATCCAAACTCGAGATCGGTTTGGGCGTACGTGCGTGAGATGTTTCGGCATCGATCTAAAAGGGACACCATATCTTACTTTATGAAATCATTTCAATGTTAAGCACAGCATATGCATAGAAATTTTATAGCCTAAAGTATTCAATGGTTTAGCATGCTTTATATCTCCTATCCCGTTTTCAAAATGAATTTAAATGCCGGCACTAAAAACCGTTTTCGAACGGTTTGACGTGTTGGAGGTTTACGTACTGAGTGTTTCCCCACTCACTTTGCGAATGTTTTTAATGTTTTGTTTTAGGCGGTCCGAGCTCCCGTGATAAAGCGAGGTTAAGCAGGAGTAAGTCGTCTGTACAGGGTGGTTCTCTAAAGGCGATCGATGATCGGTATTCAAGGTTACTCAAGGGCATTAAAGGCCACTTGGTTGTGGAAAGTCTATACGACATGTTTAATTAAAGGTTGTATAATGTTTTTGTACTCTAAGTTTAGCAGTTGTGTTGTATGGAGTTAAGCACAGTTTTATGGTGGATTGTTAGATTGTGGTATTGTGTTTTTGCCTTGTCCCGAGTGGGGACGGCGGTAATGCCTCGACCTAAGGTGTTCCGCTGCGCTAATCACAGGTTTGGGATTCTAAAGAATAGTCTTAAGCTTGTGATTATACTCCAAATTTGGAACCCATTTCTAAGGTTCCGTTGCGCTAATCATAAGCTAGCATGTCTTAAAATGTATAGGTTTCCACAAGGCATTACCACGTGGCCAGGTCGGAACATGTGATTAGCGCATTGTATTTTAGTTAACTTTACAGTTGGGTGCTAAGTAAGCATTTAAATTGTGGTTTAAGATTGGGGTGTTACATGTTCCGATTTATATATATATTTTACCGTCCCAATTTAATACCACAACTGTAACGCCCCAACCTTAATCACAAGATTAAGACTATACTTAGAATCCCAAACCTGTGATTAGCGCAGCGGAACACCTTAGGTCGAGGCATTACCGCCGTCTCCCAAAAGAGACAAGGCAACAACACCAAAGAAACTTCCAAAACCACAATATAACTTACTAACTTAAAAACCTTCACATATAAAACTTATACAACCCTTGGATAAAGCATATAAACTTAAACATAGCTTAAAACTAAAACAACTTCTTCCATAAACATGGTTACTTCAAAACATGCGACTCCCAAGTCGATCAGGATACTTTAACCATGACTACCTTGCTTGCAACACGTGATTACCCCTGCTTGCCTTTGCCTTTACCTTGGGTGCTCGGACCCCCTAAAACAAAACATTAAAACATTGCGAAAAGTGAGTTGGGAAACACTCAGTGCGTAAACCTCCAACACGTCAAACCGTTCGAAAACGGTTTGTAGTGCCGGCATTTAAATTCATTTTGAAAACGGGGAAGGGGTTAAAATAGCTAGAACATAGAACATAGAATCCATAAAATGGGACCACTTAAAACCATGAATAATCATAAAAGCATAAATTAGCATAAACTGTAAACCTTTAACATAAATCGTAAACATTTATCATAAACCGTAAACATAAACATAAACCGGAAACCTTTAACGTAAACCATACACCTTTAACATAAACCATAAACTTTCGACATAAACCGTAAACCTTTAACATAAATCATAAACCTTTAACATAAATCGTGAACATAAAACATAAACCGTAAACCTTTGCATAAACCGTAGACGTAAAGCGTAAATCGTAAACATTTGCATAAGTCGTTGACATAAAGCATAAATCGTAAACATAAATCATAAATCATAAGCATAAATCGTAAACATAAAGGAGTGAAGAGTTGGACAATTCGCGTACCTTGAACGTGTGGACTGCTCGGGGGTGATCTCGGCCGGGGAATGGCTCGGGTGATTGTTACCTTAATCATCCCATGTTAGGAAAGACTATACTTTAGGAAACAAAGTACCATGTCAAGAGCTAAAAAACGTTCTGCCCAGTTCTGGAAATTTTCGGAATTTTTAAAGTTGGATTTTTGCCCAGATTTTTGCTCCATTAGATAGCCCGAAGTATTAGAAAACCATAGGCTTTGGAATTTCTAAATTCCGTCTTGAATCGACCAAGTTATGAGCAAAACCGTGAAACCAGATTTTTACATACGAGTTTAAAGTCAATAGGTTATGAGCTATTTTTCGACCTCTTAGAGATTTCTTTGGTTTTTGAGGAAAACATGAAAGTTTTAGATTATGCCGCGAGCTTTCCGAAAAGGTATGGTTTGTAGTCATACGATATCGGGAGTATAAGTTATAAGCCCCGGAAACCGGGTTGTCCTGTGTGAATATTCTGCCCAATTTATAAGTGGTAAAAAAACCCATTTCTAAGGTTCTAAGCTAAGTCAATAAGGGTCCTTAAGCCTTGATAAATGATGATTATAGATTATAACCTCGAGTTAAGCCTTTAAGTGGAGAAGTATAGTTAGAAACCGGGTTATGTCCCAAAGTTATTTATCCAAAAATAAGAGTTTGAGAATAAGTTTTACGTGTCTCCCGGTGAACATTAAATTAATAATTCGATACCTTTGAGTTGGTTAAAGTATCTATCTACCTAAGGTCGTCCAAGTTCTAAATAGTTCTTATGATGAGTTTCCTAAAGTCTCAACTCATGGATTTTTCCCCTCAAATTACATTACCTATCTTTCTTCCATCGTTTACTCCATCAATATTATCCTTCTAAGTAAATCTCAAGGGAATTCTTCTAATTTCATATTCAACCTCTAATCTTTTAATCTCATCTTTCATCTATCAAGTTATCCTTCAAAAGATACAAGTTCTATCTATTGATTCTACCTTTCTACGTCAATTTCTCTATATAATTTCAACCCGAAACCCTTTATTTTCATTGATTCAGCTGCTGTCCGGGCCCATTTTGGGACCCTTCCCTTCATTTTTAGCCTCTGGCCCTTTCATCAAAGTTGTAGATCTCATTTTTCCCTATCCCGGGATATACTCTTTTGCTTTATTCCGATTTTCCTAGCCCGAGTTATACCTTGAACATTATCTTTACTTAAACCTGAAATTTTATTTCTAAAAAGTCGTTTTAATTATTTTACTAAGTTTCTAAGTTTATGATTCTAATTTAGAACCTTGTTGGTTCTTCGTTATTATTTATTTCCGTCTTAGCCGTCAAGTTGCAAGCGCCATCTCCAAGCCGAGCCGCACCACCCAAGTTTTTAGCGTCTCAAGGTACGCAAATTGTCCAACCTTTACCGCCTTCGTGCGAGTTAATTCATGTTCTACCAAGTTTTATGCTTTATGCAAGTATTTTATGCTTTAAAGTGGACCCATCTTATGTTATATAAAGTTTAATTATGTTTTTAGCACTCCTGATCAGAGTGTCCCGACCGCGATGTCGGCGCTTAACGGTCACCCAATCCAAATCTCGATCGATTTGGGCATACACGTGTGTGAGGTGCTTGCACCGATCATGAGGTTCCACGTTTTCATTCATATAGCTAAGTTCAGCTTTACTTATTTATGCCATATGCTTAAATCATTAAGTTTATTTATGTTTATCCCCTTTCCCGTTTTCAAAATGAATTTAAATGCCGGCACTGAAACCGTTTTCGAACGGTTTTACGTGTTGGAGGTTTCGTACTGAGTGTTTCCCCACTCACCTTTCGCGTTGTTTTAATGTTTTGTTTTAGGAGGCTTGAGTTCTCAGGGTCCAAGCAAGTCTGTTCCAAAGTAGCTCCAGCAGGTTGAGGTAGTCCCTAAGCTAAGTTATGGATGGAAGCCAAATTTTGCGCTTTGGAAGACTCTCGCAAATGTTTAAGTTTATGTATCTATATTTTTCAGCGGATTGTATCAATTATGTATTGGGTTTGGAGTTAGTTTTCCTTGTGGTTTAAAAAGTGTTAGTGTTTTGTGGTTGCCTTGTCTCTTTCGGGACGGCGGTAATGCCCCGGTCAAGTTTTTCCGCTGCGCTAATCATGAATTTGGGTGCTAAGTAAGCATTTAAATTGTGGTTTAAGATTGGGGTGTTACAGTTGTGGTATCAGGACTAAACAAGTTTGGGATTTAGATAATTACTATGGTTAGTACGTAAATAATCATGAAATGACATGAGCATTTAAATTGTGGGGACCTTCGGGTCATAACCCTTAATGAAATGACACGCTTAATTAATCACAATTTATTCCCAGGTTAGTACGTAAATAATCATGAAATGACATGAGCATTCTGTGGTTTTGGAAGTTTAACCTTATCTTAAACCACAATTTAAATGCTTACTTAGCACCCATGAATAACCATAAAATGGGACCGCTTAAAACCATGAATAACCATAAAAGCATAGATTAGCCCAAACTGTAAACATTTAGCATAAACCATAAACATCTATCATAAATCATAAATCTTTAACATAAATCCTAACCCTTTAACATAAATTGTGAACCTTTAACATAAATCATAAACCTTTGCATAAACCGTAGACGTAAAGCATAAATCGTAAACATTTGCATAAACCGTGAACATAAAACATAAGCGTAAACATAAAGGAGCGAAGAGTTGGACAATTCGCGTACCTTGGAACGCTAAGGTCTTTGGCGGCGCAGCTCGGCTTGGAGATGGCTTTAGAAACTTGTCAACTAAAATAAGAATAAGTAGAAACGAAGAACCGAATAAGGTTCTAAATTAGATTCATAAGTTTAGAAACTTAGTAAATAAAAATGAAGTAACTTTTGAGAATAAAATTTCAGGTTATAGTAAAATAGTGTTTATAGCATAACTTGAGTTAGGAAAATCGAAACGAAGTAAAAGAGTACATCTCGGAATAGAGAAAATCATAATCTACAACTTTGTCAACAGAACCAGAAGCTATAAATGAGTGGAAGGGCCCCAAAATGGGCCCGGACAGAAGCTGAATATATGAAACTTTAAGCTTTTCGGGTCGGAAATACATGAGAAGTATGATGTAAAAGGTGATTCAAATAAAAGGACTTGAATACAAGAGATTAAGCTTGAATCAATGATGAATAGGATGATTATAAATTGGAAGCTCGGATGCGAAAATAATGAGTTCAAATATGGTTCGATAATACGATATGGAATGAAAAGGCGAAAGGAAGCAAGATATACATACCCAAATGTGAATAAAAGCAAGCTTGGATTTATGAATCATGAAATGAGTAATGAAATGAGGAATGAATTGAATTAGACATTGAAGGTTATCAAGCTAGAAAGAGCTTTTAGCTAGAGCAAAGATATTGAATATGATGCTTAAAGAAATATAGGAAATAAGGATTTACTAACATACTAGCTCTTGAAGAGTACACATAAGACTTACTTAGGACTCCTTTATACAACCATGACTCATTTATACCATGACTCATTTATAACTCTATAATGACAATATATAACCATGACTCATTTATACCTAGAACCCCTTATTGGGTTGATTTGAGGCCCAAAAGCTATTACTTTACAAAGGTTATTGTGAGCAGAAAACCATTCTGGACAGCCCGGTTTCCCGGGGTCGTAACTCACACTCCCGATATCGGATGACGAAGAACCATACCTTTCCGGAAAGCTTGCAACATGGCCTAAAACTTTCATGTTTACCATAAAAACCAAAGAGGTCTCCAAAAGGACGAAAAGCAGCCCTCAAAACACTGACTCAGAATTCGTATATAAAATCGTGAGGTTACGGTTTTGGTCGTAACTCGGGCTAAACATGTCGGAAATTCGAAATTCCAAAGCCTATGGTTTTCTAACACCTTAAGCTATCCAATGGAGTATAAATTTGGGCAAAAATCTCACTTTTATAATTCTGTAAATTTCCAGAATTGAAAACAGTGGCTAAAACACCTCAAACTCATCTTTTAATCGAATTTTTCCTCTCTTAATTACATTAGAACTTAACCTAACTTCATCTAACTTTAATCCAACAAATTTCCAGAAAATAAAACATGACAAACTCTTTATCAAAGGCCTTAAAAACCGCATGCATCCATGGATTAAACATTAACTTCACATAATACACACTCTTGAATTCTTGCTCCAAAACTCACAAATTCACCCAAATTAAGCATGATAACTCTTAAATTATAAATTCATAACAATATCTCAGCCCCTAAACACATAAAAACTCACAAGAAATCCACATGCATCAACACTAATTCATCATCCACCATGAATTCAACAAGAACCTCCCAAAAACTCATCCTTTCTAAGTACCCTAGCCGTTTCTTAGGGCTCATTGCTGGTTGACTGGGCTCTTCTCTTCTAACCCACAGGTTAACTTTAATGACAGGTATAATGACTTTATTATGATTCGCGACTAAGGAATGTTTGGAGCAAGGTTTTACGCCTTGGAGGCTAAGTGTTAGTATAATGGGGACACTCACTCGACCCTTTATGTAAGATTGGTTAGGAATTTATACTGATATGGTGAAAGTAGTTGTATGTTGGGGTATATTGTTGTTGTAATGCGAAAGTTGTTAGCTTGTGGTAAAATGGGTGTGTGGCCCTTTGGTGTACCAAATTAAAGTTAGAATGTCTTTTGCAGGTTGTAAGGAATAATTTTTATTTGGGTTAGTCCATTTTATAAAGGAAACTCTGCCGAAATTCCCTTAGGATATCAAGGAAAAGAAATGCTTATGATTTTCCCCAATTGCTTAAATTTTTTTCTTTTTTTTCTAAGGGCTTCTAATGGAGGTCGAAGAGGTTAAAGGAGGATTTTATGACACAATGATACTTTAGAAGTAGTAGAACGGAGCAGAGATCTTGATGTTCTGTGGGGAACTATTGATATTATGATTAGCATGGGTAATAAACAACTATAAAGGGAAAGTATAGACATTCAAAGAGAGGAAAAGTGTGGAGAGGGAGGAGAGTGGGGGTGCTTGAGAAGAGTTTGAAATGAATTGCTAAAAAGACTAAAACTCCCTCACTTACTTATTTATATCAAAACCTCTCTTAATAAAACTAACACATACTAATACTAATTTATTTAAAAGCTGAAAATATAATGTAAATAAGTTAATCTTAAGTTTAATAAATTTAAAGTAAGTAGTTTGATTCAAATTTGAATGAAGTGAGGTGTACCTAGCCCCCTTGTAACTACAACATTTAAACCCATTTAACACCATCTCCAAATACCAATGCTAACAATAATTACTATAAGAACCTTAATTAAAATAAGGTAAAATGATAACAATAGGAGTAAATATATTGTAATTGTTGTAAGAACTTGAAATATTGGGGTTTTGTAGGAAATAAAATATATTGATAATAATTGGGTAACAAAAAAAAAATAAAATGCAATGACACTTGAATTAAAATAACAAGGTGGAAAATTACCTCTTGAAATTATGTAAGGGAATAAAATGTAAGAAATTAAAATTGGGACGGTAAAATATATATATAAATCGGAACATGTAAATATTATCCGATTCTCGGTAAATAAATTTATAACGTAAAACGTATAATCTGAATTACTTTAACTTATTGAACGAATATGTAAAGTAAATTTTTAAGCCGATAATTCGGCACCTTAGCCATCTCCTGCACGAGACTTGTCACCGATAACAATGAATAAACAAGTAAATCAATAAATAAATAAAGATAAACGCAAAAAGAAATTTATAACGCGATTTAGATAATTACTATGGTTAGTACGTAAATAATCATGATTTTGGGGTTGTTACACCTCCCCTAAAAGAAGTTTCGTCCCCGAAACTTGCGGTGGATTGATCATGACGAAATACCTTAGAAAAGATGTGGGTAGCCTTCCTTCATTTCTTCCTCGGTTTCCCATGGCTTCCGAGGTATCTTGGTTTGTTCGACTCTGTCGCCTAGTCCTCTTGGGGCACTCGGCGCCTATGATCGAGATCCTCGCACCATAAACAATTGTTCGTGCCCATCCGGCATTGTGCGGTTGAATGGTTCGTTCTTTCGCATTTCTTGCATGGTTCCGGCGGTGGCGTCGTCTCCATGAGAAGATACATTCGAACGATGGGTCGTCTGTGATGAGCGGTGAGAAATGTAGACGAACCGTCACGTGGCGAAACACGTGTGGTGGCGTGATTCTGCGTTGGGAGGCGCCGTAGTCCTAGCATCTCGTGGAGAAAGGTCATAGCTTACTAACATGGAGAGTTAGCGACTGCGCGGCTTGCGTGATCATGACTTCCATTGCTATCTGGTTCCATGCCCCGATGTAGTTGAGGCACCATGCGTGGTGCCCTGGTTCTCCTCGACGTAGTAGCTGACAGTACCGGTCCCTGATGTCATCCCACGAGCTCTCGTGGGAAAGAGGTTCTAGCAAACACCGAGCTCGACAACCATCGTCGTGATATTCAGATTGTGGGTTCGCGGCGCAATGTGCGTCCAGAACGTCTTGTAAGGCCTTAAGGTGGTCTTGGACGTTAGAATCGGGGTCCATAAACATTGCGAAAGGATTCGGGAGGGAATTGCCGTTGGCGTCCATCCAAACCATACATAGAATGCGAAGCAAGGTTTTATAACTCGTATCATAACAAAAAGAACTCGTTAACGTAAATAGAAGAAACAACTTAGGACGAGGTTCGAGACTCAACCAAGGTAACACCTTATAAACGACTCATGGAGCTCTTATTTGACTTTTGAACTTGCCTTAAGCTTTTTCCTTAACACTTTCTAGATTCCATATATTGTACCACCTTTCGGATTGCCTTACAGGTTCCTTCCATACTAAGATTTAAAGCTCATTTCCCCCCTTATACCAAATCCCACTTGGGACTTGCTTTGTAATCTTTTCAATCATAGTTGTAGTATACAATTCAAGCTTTCCATAGACTACTCATGTGCACCAAACCGATATCTAAAGCATGAGTTATAGCTTCCCGAAGTGTCAATCCGATTAATTCACTTAACAAACCAGCATTGCTTTATTAGTGAATTTCTTCTTCTAGTAAATGTTTTTGGATTGAACTCTTAATTAGAAGTTATAGGACTTAATTCAAGCTATACAAAGAATCCTCTTGCAAGATTTTCAAGTCATATAGAGAAAAAGTTATGCCTTCCAAGTGTCATGAAAATTTCCGAATTATTTTAAGTTTAGTGAGTGCTTGCTTTATTGTTTTATTCAAGGAAATCTTCCCTTCTAGGAACTCAACCTAAATCTCATCTTGTTCTTATTTCAAGCAAACTCCAAGGGGTTGTTACCGCTACCTGTTCAAGTCCGCTCAAGTGTAAGTGGGCCTTCAATTAGTGCATTTCAAGGTACGCATATTGCATATACCCTTCTTGAACTCTTTTATTTGAGTTTATTGACCAAGTGTAATGATATTGAAATTGAATAAGGTTTATTTGTTTTATCACTTAAATATGGCCCTGGCCCACTGTTATTCGTGCTAACGAGCACTCCCACAGTAAATACTTGACCTAGTGTCAACCCATCCGGATCTCGCGATCGGTCCGGGTATGCGCATACGGAGGTTTAGACCGATGATCGCAAAGCAGGGGACCATTAAAGAGAACATTATGGCAAGCTTGTTTTATTATTGTTTATTGCTAATTGTTTGACTGTATAGGGATATGCGTATTGAGTTTATCTCAATTGCAAAGCTTTTCATGTTTTGTTTTTAGGTGGTCCTTCAAAGAAAGTCCTCCAAGGAAAAAATTGCTAGGCCACCTTCCAAGTATAAAGGTGATCTTCTTTGAAGTAGTAGCTCCTTCGTGTTTTGTTAATGGGAAGCAAGGTTAAGTTGGAGTTGGATGTAACCAAAGCTATGCTGAATGGTATTATTGGAGTGTGAGTTCAAGATGTTATTGTGTATTATGTTGGAAACTCTTTTAGGAGTTGTAGTATTGATGGTTGAATGGTGCTTTTGTTGAACCACGAATGTTTTGTTTTCATGTAAGTACTTGTGGAACTCATCTAATTTCGAGCTGTGAGTGAAATGTAGTTCCTGTTTATTTCCTTGGGTTTGTATTGTTAGCCTAGTTCACGGTAGTGAACGGCGGTAATGCTCTTGGGTTAATTTAATCCACTGCACTAATCATTGGGTTAAGTTATGTTTAAGTCTTAATCTAGTGATTATAACATGGGGGTGTACAGTTGTGGTATCAGAGCAGTGGTTAATTAGAATTTGGGATTAGATAATTTTCTAAGACATGGATCTTAGTGTTATGGTTTAGAAAGAAAGTTAGGCATGTGAGAATAAGTATCTCTATGGTTGGCACGTTAAGTGATGTCTATGTTGGGAATTGTTGAAGAGCATGAAGCTCTAGATGTTTATATAGAATGAAATTGCTTTTCCTTGTAGGTTTTCAAGATTATGTAAATTGGGGATAGCTCTATTTATAGGGGAAGTGCTACCGAATTTTTTTTCCCAGGGTTTTAGCAAGTCTAGCCAAAATTTCTAAGGGAAAATCTAGGTGAATGTGAGTAAAGCCTAGTAGTTTACACATGTAACGCTATGAGTATATTGGGAAATCATGGTGTATGTCAGGGTGTCTTCTTGAAAGTCCTTAATAGTTGGTGAAAAGATTACAAAGCAAGTCCCAAGTGGGATTTGGTATAAGGGGGGAAATGAGCTTTAAATCTTAGTATGGAAGGAACCTGTAAGGCAATCCGAAAGGTGGTACAATATATGGAATCTAGAAAGTGTTAAGGAAAAAGCTTAAGGCAAGTTCAAAAGTCAAATAAGAGCTCCATGAGTCGTTTATAAGGTGTTACCTTGGTTGAGTCTCGAACCTCGTCCTAAGTTGTTTCTTCTATTTACGTTAACGAGTTCTTTTTGTTATGATACGAGTTATAAAACCTTCGCATTCTATGTATGGTTTGGATGGGCGCCAACGGCAATTCCTCCCGAATCCTTTCGCAATGTTTATGGACCCCGATTCTAATGTCCAAGACCACCTTAAGGCCTTACAAGGCGTTACGGGCGCATTGCGCGCGAACCAACAATCGAATATCACGGCGATGGTTGTCGAGCTCGGTGTTTGCTAGCAACTCTTTCCCACGAGCTCGTGGGATGACATCGAGGACCGTGCATCGGCTACTCGTCGAGAGAACCGGGCACCACGCGTGGTGCCTCAACTACATCGGGCATGGAACCGATAGCAATGGAAGTCATGATCACGCAGCCGCGATCGCTAACTCTCCATGTTAGTAAGCTATGACCTTTCTCCACGAGATGCTAGGACTACCAGCGCCTCCCAACGCAGGAATCACGCCACCACACGTGTTTTCGCCACCGGCGGACGAAGTTCGTCTACATTTCTCACCGCTCATCACGGGACGACCCATCGTTCCGAATGTATCTTCTCATGGAGAGACGACGCATACCGCCCGGGAACCATGCAAGAAATGCGAAAGAACGAACCATTCAACCGCACAATGCCGGATGGGCACGAACAATTGTTTATGGTGCGGAAGATCTGATCATAGGGCGGCCGAGTGCCCCAAGAGGACTAGGCGACCAGAGCCCGAACAAACCAAGATACCTCGGAAACCGAGGAAGAAATGAAGGAAGGCTACCCACATCTTTTCTAAGGTATTTCGTTCGCAATCAATCCAGCCGCAAGTTTCGGGGACGAAACTTCTTTTTAGGGGGGGAGGGTGTAACAACCCGCCCCAAAATCATGATTATTTACGTACTAACCATAGTAATTATCTAAATCGCGTTATAAATTTCTTTTTGCGTTTATCTTTATTTATTTATTGATTTACTTGTTTATTCATTGTTATCGGTGACAAGTCTCGTGCAGGAGATGGCTAAGGTGCGAATTATCGCTTAAAAATTTACTTTACATATTCGTTCAATAAGTTAAAGTAATTCAGATTATCGTTTACGTTATAAATTTATTTACCGAGAATCGGATAATATTTACATGTTCCGATTTATATATATATTTTACCGTCCCAATTTTAATTTCTTACATTTTATTCCCTTACATAATTTCAAGAGGTAATTTTCCACCTTATTATTTTAATTCAAGTGTCATTGCATTTTATTTTTTTTTTTGTTACCCAATTATTATCAATATATTTTATTTCCTACAAAAACCCAATATTTCAAGTTCTTACAACAATTACAATATATTTACTCCTATTGTTATCATTTTACCTTATTTTAATTAAGGTTCTTATAGTAATTATTGTTAGCATTGGTATTTGGAGATGGTGTTAAATGGGTTTAAATGTTGTAGTTACAAGGGGGCTAGGTACACCTCACTTCATTCAAATTTGAATCAAACTACTTACTTTAAATTTATTAAACTTAAGATTAACTTATTTACATTATATTTTCAGCTTTTAAATAAATTAGTATTAGTATGTGTTAGTTTTATTAAGAGAGGTTTTGATATAAATAAGTAAGTGAGGGAGTTTTAGTCTTTTTAGCTATTCATTTCAAACTCTTCTCAAGCACCCCCACTCTCCTCCCTCTCCACCTTGGCCGAGCCTCTTCCCCAGCCAGCAGCCGGCCGTTTTCCGGCCAATTTCCGGCCAACTCCGGCCAGCCGCAGCCCCACGCGCAACCCTTCTTCCTCTCTCTTGCAATTTCATCCGTTTTTAACCCCAAGGGTAATCTCTCAAACCCCCTTTTTCAACTCTTTTATACCCTAATCTGAAAGTATATGTATAATCTATGTTTCTTTGCTAAATTTCATCTCTTTTACTCTCTTTAGTTATGAATTCAAGTATATAATTGTTATGGTTAAGTTAGGGTTTGAGTTTCAAGTTTATGCATGTGTGTTTGGATGAGTTTTTGGGAGGTTCTTGTTGAATTCATGGTGGATGATGAATTAGTGTTGATGCATGTGGATTTCTTGTGAGTTTTTATGTGTTTAGGGGCTGAGATATTGTTATGAATTTATAATTTAAGACTTATCATGCTTAATTTGGGTGAATTTGTGAGTTTTGGAGCAAGAATTCAAGAGTGTGTATTATGTGAAGTTAATGTTTAATCCATGGATGCATGTGGTTTTTAAGGCCTTTGATAAAGAGTTTGTCATGTTTTATTTTCTGGAAATTTGTTGGATTAAAGTTAGATGAAGTTAGGTTAAGTTCTAATGTAATTAAGAGAGGAAAAATTCGATTAAAAGATGAGTTTGAGGTGTTTTAGCCACTGTTTTCAATTCTGGAAATTTACAGCATTATAAAAGTGAGATTTTTGCCCAAATTTATACTCCATTGGATAGCTTAAGGTGTTAGCAAACCATAGGCTTTGGAATTTCGAATTTCCGACATGTTTAGCCCGAGTTACGACCAAAACCGTAACCTCACGATTTTATATACGAATTCTGAGTCAGTGTTTTGAGAGCTGCTTTTCGTCCTTTTGGAGACCTCTTTGGTTTTTATGGTAAACATGAAAGTTTTAGGCCATGTTGCAAGCTTTCCGGAAAGGTATGGTTCTTCGTCATCCGATATCGGGAGTGTGAGTTACGACCCCGGGAAACCGGGCTGTCCGATGGTTTTCTGCTCACAATAACCTTTGTAAAGTAATAGCTTTTGGGCCTCAAATCAACCCAATAAGGGGTTCTAGGTATAAATGAGTCATGGTTATATATTGTCATTATAGAGTTATGTGTTAAGGCTAAGTGTACCATTTTTAGAGTCCTAAGTAAGTCTTATGTGTACTCTTCAAGAGCTAGTATGTTAGTAAATCCTTATTTCCTATATTTCTTTAAGCATCATATTCAATATCTTTGCTCTAGCTAAAAGCTCTTTCTAGCTTGATAACCTCCAATGTCTAATTCAATTCATTCCTCATTTCATTACTCATTTCATGATTCATAAATCCAAGCTTGCTTTTATTCACATTTGGGTATGTATATCTTGCTTCCTTTCGCCTTTTCATTCCATATCGTATTATCGAACCATATTTGAACTCATTATTTTCGCATCCGAGCTTCCAATTTAAAATCATCCTATTCATCATTGATTCAAGCTTAATCTCTTGTATTCAAGTCCTTTTATTTGAATCACCTTTTACATCATACTTCTCATGTATTTCCGACCCGAAAAGCTTAAAGTTTCATATATTCAGCTTCTGTCCGGGCCCATTTTGGGGCCTTTCCACTCATTTTTAGCTTCTGGTTCTGTTGACAAAGTTGTAGATTATGATTTTCTCTATTCCGAGATGTACTCTTTTACTTCGTTTCGATTTTCCTAACTCAAGTTATGCTATAAACACTATTTTACTATAACCTGAAATTTTATTCTCAAAAGTTACTTCATTTTTATTTACTAAGTTTCTAAACTTATGAATCTAATTTAGAACCTTATTCGGTTCTTCGTTTCTACTTATTCTTATTTTAGTTGACAAGTTTCTAAAGCCATCTCCAAGCCGAGCTGCGCCGCTAAAGACCTTAGCGTTCCAAGGTACGCGAATTGTCCAACTCTTCGCTCCTTTATGTTTACGCTTATGTTTTATGTTCACGGTTTATGCAAATGTTTATGATTTATGCTTTACGTCTACGGTTTATGCAAAGGTTTATGATTTATGTTAAAGGTTCACAATTTATGTTAAAGGGTTAGGATTTATGTTAAAGATTTATGATTTATGATAGATGTTTATGGTTTATGCTAAATGTTTACAGTTTGGGCTAATCTATGCTTTTATGGTTATTCATGGTTTTAAGCGGTCCCATTTTATGGTTTCTATGTTCTATGTTCTAGCTAGTTACGAGAAGTGCTAGCCTTTTATGTTTTAGATACTCGATCAGTGTCCTAGACTGCGATGTCATTGCATAGCGATCACCCATCCAAACTCGGTCGGTTTGGCGTGCGTGCGCGAGATGCTTTGCATCGATCTAAAGGGACCCAAAACTCTTAAGTTTATGTATTTACTTCTAAGTTCATGTGAGTTCTTTCTTTATGAATTCAAGTTATTTTACTCATGTATATGTTTATGCTCATGTCATTTCAAGTTAGTGTTTTATATCCCCTTTCCGTTTTCAAAATGAATTTAAATGCCGCACTAAAACCGTTTCGAATGGTTTGGCGTGTTGGAGGTTTACGTCTTGAGTGTTTCCCACTCACTTTTGCGATGTTTTATGGTTTTGTTTTTAGGAGGCTCGAGCTCCCAAGGCAAGGATAAGACAGTTCCAAAGTAGTTCAAGGCTTCGAGGTAGTTCTCCATGGAGTCCATCGGTAATCAAGGACAAGCAGGATCTTTCGGGAGTTGTTTAGTTTAAGCTATGTTTAAGTTGTTGTACTTTATCCAAAGATTGTATAAGTTTATGTGAAGGTTGTTAAGTTGGTTTATGGTTTTGGAAGTTCTTTGATGTGGTTGCCTTGTCTCTTTTGGGAGACGGCGGTAATGCCTCGACCTAAGGTGTTCCGCTGCGCTAATCGCGGGCTTAGGGTCTTTAAGTGGAGTTTAACCCCGTGATTAAGGTTGGGGCGTTACAGTTGTGGTATCAGAGCTCCCGGGATAAAGGTGAGTTGTGGTAAATAATTGATATTAGTTAGGGGAGGGGTTTCATTACAAGTCATTTTATTTTCACGGCATAAAAGAAGCAGCAAGCTTCTAAATTAGAATCATAAACTTAGAAAACGTCTGATACCACAACTGTAACGCCCCAACCTTAATCACAAGATTTTTGGAAGTACGTACCTTGGTTAGACGAAAGCTTTAGCGGCGAGCCTTTAACAAGATTAAGACTATTTCCAAATTCGATGGAACGGTACCAAACTCCATACAATTCAAGACTCATAACTCAAGGAAGTTTATGTTCCGTTCGTTTAGGATAACCACAATCTAAGTCATAACAAAATGTCTGATACCACAACTGTAACGCCCCAACCTTAATCACAAGATCAAGACTATACTTTAGGAACCTAAACTCATGATTAGGGCAGCGGAACACCTTAGGTCGAGGCATTACCGCCGTCCCTACTCGGGACAAGGCAAAACACAAAACCATAATATAACAATACACCATAGAACGGTACCAAACTCCATACAATCCAACTGCCAAACTTAAAGTACACACACATTGTACAACCTTTTATCATACATATCATAGGTTTCCACAACCAAGTGGCCTTTAACGCCCTTGAGCAACCTTGAACACCGATCTTCGATCGCCTTTAGAGAACTATTCTGTACAGACGACTTACTCGTGCTTAACCTCGCCTTTATCCTGGGAGCTCGGACCGCCTAAAACAAAACATTAAAAACATTCGCAAAGTGAGTGGGGAAACACTCAGTACGTAAACCTCCAACACGTCAAACCGTTCGGAAACGGTTTTTAGTGCCGGCATTTAAATTCATTTTGAAAACGGGAAGGGGGACATAAAACATGCTAAACCATTGAATACTTTAGCTATGAAAGTTCTATGCATATAGTATGCTTAACAATAAAATGATTTCAGAAAGTAAAGCTGGTGTCCCTTTTGAGATCGATGCGAGCATCTCGCGACGCGCCTAAAGCGACCTCGAGTTTGGATGGGTGATCTAAGCGATCGAATGACGCCAGTCGAGATTACTCCGATAGGAGCCTGTAAAAGGCTAGGCTTCGCTCTAGCTACTGTAGAATAGGTATCGGGACCACTTATAAAACACTAAAATCGTTAGAATATAACTTATGCAATAAAACTGTACTTTGACTTTAAATAGAAAAAGAGTTGGACAATTTGCGTACCTGAAGCGAGTGAGTTGCTCGGTGGCGATCTCGGCTGGGGAATGGCTTGGGTCGAAGCAGGACTTTGAGCTATAACAATAGAGTTCGGTATTAAAATAGGAGCCATGAAAAGACGAGGGCGTAGGACCTCGCAATAAAGTTTCGGCAATAAAACGTGTAGGAATTTCAGGTTTTAAAGACAATGATATTTTGATCGTAACTCGGGCTATAGAACTCGGATTTCGCTATGCGAGTACTTTTCGGAAAGGGAAAAATATGCTCTACAAGTTTGATGGCCGGGCCAGAGGCTAAAAAGAATGAGAAAGGCTCGAAAAGAGCCCCGGACAGTAGCAGTAAATTACCGACAATAATAATAACGGGGTTTTTCGGATGTTTGAGATAAAATCAAGAGGCTTGGATAAATGCTTTAAACTTATAAGAGCTTTATGAACCAAGGAACACTTGTACAATATAAACTCTCAATTTACTAACAAAAAGACTTTAAAAACTTCAAAGTACGATAAAAACTTCCCAATAAATTTAGGAAGTTTCGGTAAATTAAAACGGTAAAACGGTAAAATAGTTTCAAGGTCTCGGGGTCCTTCAACATCGAGCTCTAAGGTTCCCACTTAACAAGTATATCACAAATACTATAGTCCTTAGATTAGCCACTCTTAAACCCACTTATAAGTCCTTTATAACCACATTTAACCCCTTAATGTACTTATGCAATTACCCAGAATTTCCAGTTTTTCAGCTCTGTTTCCGGATCCTATAACTTACTCTCCCGACATCGGTTTAAGACATACCATACGTTTTCGGAAAGCTCGTCAAGTCCTCTAAAACTCTTATGTTGAACACTTTTCCAGAATCAAACTCCATTTGGTCGAAAAATGCCCAATAATACACTGACTCCAAAATTCGTATGTAATTGCGCGGCTTTACGGTTTTGGCTCTAACTTGGGTTATACAAATCGAAAACTCGAAATTCCAAAGCCCGGTGTTTACTAACATCTTAGACTACCTTTTTACCCTAAATTCTGGGCTCGAAACTAATTTTAGCATCCTCTATAAAAATCACAAAATGGGCAGTAGGTTCTGGACAGAATTTAGCCTTCAAGCATGCTTGTTTTCATCCAAACTTTATACCAAATATACACCCAATTTAATCTATGCATAACCTCACTATTTTCCAGAATTTTTACCTCTAAAATTAGCATCCATACTTGTATAATTCACATGCAACCACTCACATACATTTGTACTTAAACTACACCACAAATAACATGGTTTTTCTTCCCAACTTCATGTAATTCATCCAAACAACTCAAGGATACTCACTAATCTTTATCAAAACAGAAAGTTTAACTCAAATATCTCTTCCAATCCAACATGCATGACTATAGAACATCATCCCCTTCAATAATTCACATAAACCTCAACACATTTCACATGAACTTGAACCAAAAACATAGCTTTACTCACTAAAATCAACTACAACAAATTTGTACTCTAAATTCATGAAAGAAGGTAGTAAATTAACACAAAAACATCATGGTAAAACTATAATATCAAAAGCTTCAAAACCCATAACAATGGAGGAAGAGAACACTAGAAAAATACCACTTGAAAAGATGAATAAAATGGACTAGGATGAAGAGGGGAGTGAGAGCTTCAAAATGGTGCCGGAAAAGTGGCCGGAATCTCGCCGGATTTTGGCCGGCACCGGCGGAAAGGGGGTGGCGTGGCTGGGGGTTGCTGCTGCCGAGAGAGAGAAAGGAGAGATGAGAGTTGTGTTGTGTAAGTTTGAAAATAAAAGGCCTTAACCCCCTTTGCTAATATAATCATCCCTTTTAAAACTAAAACAAAATAGAGTTAATCATTGCAACACTTTCCAACACTCCACCTATAATGATTATACTAATACTCTACTAAAATGTAACATGTGGGTAATCCCATAAATACTTTGGTACTATAAAAGAATTTAATCGGTTTAGAAAGTCGGTAAATCGGTAACCCGAAAATAAATTCGTTTCGATACGGAAAATTAATCTATAAATAAACTGACTTTAAAATAAAATTGTAGAACCTAAAATAATTATAATATAAGATTCTAAATAAAATATAACGAGCTCGGTAAAAAGTTTGACCGGTAAACCGACCGCTTCGCCATTCCGCCGAAACCTGTCAACGTTAGCTAACCGCAAGGTACAAATAAATTAAATGACGAATTAAAACTAATTAAACAGGTTTAAAGTACTGTAATAGCTATGTTTTAGGGTGGGGTATTACATCCTCCCCCCCTTAAAAGAAGTTTCGTCCCCGAAACTTGCTGTTCGATAAAACCTTTGCGGTGAGAAGCATCTTAAAAGAGATGGGGGTAGTTTTTCATCAATTCATCTTCAGTCTCCCACGTGGCCTCGGAGGTTTCTTGGTTCGCCCATAGGACCTTGGCTAGCGGAGCTTCTTTCGTACATAGACGCTTGATCCTAGGTCCAAAATCTGGATCAGTTGCTGTTCGAAGGTGAGGTCCTTGGCTAGAAGAGGAGGTTCCACCTCTAAAACGTGCGTTGGATCAGGTACATACTTCCGAAGCTGGGGGATATGGAAGACATCGTGGATATGTCCTCAATCGGAGGGTAACTCTAGACGATAAGCTGATGGGTTAACCTTTCCCATAATGGGATAAGGTCCAAAGTACCGAGGGCTTAACTTACCCCTAACATTAAATCATCTAACTCCCTTTGTAGGAGAAACTTTGAGAAATACCCTATCTCCTATTTGGAACCCAAGCGGTTTCCGTCTCTTGTCGGCGTAACTCTTTTGTCTGCTTTGGGCTGTCCGAATATGCTGTTGGATCATCTTGACCTTATCAGTCGTCTCTTGAATTAAGTCTGGCCCTATGATTAATGCTTCCTCTAACTCACCCCAACATAGGGGTGTTCTACACTTCCTGCCGTACAAAGCTTCAAAAGGCGCCATTTGAATCGTGGCTTGGTAACTAGTATTGTAAGAGAATTCTACGAGAGGAGGATACTGATCCCAGTTGCCTTGAAAGTCTAGTACACAGGCGCGTAGCATGTCTTCTAGTGTTTGGTTTACTCTTTCTGTGTGGCCATTGCCTTCAAAGTCATAGAGCTAAGATCATAAATTTTACGTTTATCTTTATTTATTTATTGATACTAAACCATTGAAAGGAGCTTTACAGTTGAGTTACTTGTTTAGTCTTGACCCGAAGGTCCCTAGTATTTTCAAGTCGGCGCAAATGGGTTATGTAACCTCTCGAATTTCAAGTGGGTGATCAAGTGGTATCAGAGCACAACCAAACCATTCACGAGACTGGTTCAGACACCCAAATTCATGCAAAACACAAAACCACAAAAAAAACCGTACTTAACTCCATACAACACAACTGCTAAACTTGAAGTACCACTACATTATACAACCTTTAATTAAACATATCATATAAACTTTCCACAATCAAGTGGCCTTTAGTGCCCTTGAGTAACCTTGATTACCGATCATCGATCGCCTTTAGAGAACCACCCTGTACAGACGACTTACTCCTGCTTAACCTCGCCTTTATCCTGGGAGCTCGGACCGCCTAAAACAAAACATTAAAAACATTCGCAAAGTGAGTGGGGAAACACTCAGTACGTAAACCTCCAACACGTCAAACCGTTCGAAAACGGTTTGTAGTGCCGGCATTTAAATTCATTTTGAAAACGGGGAAGGGGTTAAAATAGGACTTGAGTGACATGATCATAAACATATGCATAAACATAAACCAATAAAGATAGAAAGTAGGTGGAACCCTTACGATCGGTGCAAGCACCTCACACACGCGTATGCCCAAGTTGATCTAAACTTGGAATGATTGACTGCTAAGCAGTCGACACTGGCCAGGTCAAGGCACTCTGATCAGGAGTGCTAAAAACATAACTGTAAATATAAGCATAGAATGCGGGTCCACTATTAAACATAAAGACATTGTAAACCATAAAACTTGACATGGCATAAATCGAATGAACCATGCATATGACTTAGATCATAAAAGCTGGACAATTTGCGTACCTGAAGCGAGTGAGCCGTCGGTCGCGATCTCGGCTGGGGAATGGCTTGGGTCGAAGCAGGACTTTGAGCTATAATAATAGAGTTCGGTATTAAAATAGGAGCCATGAAAAAGTGAGGGCGTAGAACCTCGCAATAAAGTTTCGGCAATAAAACGTATAGGAATTTCAGGTTTTAAAGACAATGATATTTTGATCGTAACTCGGGCTATAGAACTCGGATTTCGCTATGCGAGTACTTTTCGGAAAGGGAAAAATATGCTCTACAAGTTTGAGGGCCGGGCCAGAGGCTAAAAAGAATGAGAAAGGCTCGAAAAGAGCCCCGGACAGTAGCAGTAAATTACCGACAATAATAATAACGGGGTTTTTCGGATGTTTGAGATAAAATCAAGAGGCTTGGATAAATGCTTTAAACTTATAAGAGCTTTATGAACCAAGGAACACTTGTACAATATAAACTCTCAATTTACTAAAAAAAAAGACTTTAAAAACTTCAAATCGATAAAACTTCCCAATAAATTTAGGAAGTTTTCGTAAATTAAAGCAGTAAAAGCAGTAAAATAGTTTCAAGGTCTCGGGGTCCTTCAACATCGAGCTCTAAGGTTCCCACTTAACAAGTATATCACAAATACTATAGTCCTTAGATTAGCCACTCTTAAACCCACTTATAAGTCCTTTATAACCACATTTAACCCCTTAATGTACTTATGCAATTACCCAGAATTTCCAGTTTTTCAGCTCTGTTTCCGGATCCTATAACATACTCTCCCGACATCGGTTTAAGACATACCATACGTTTTCGGAAAGCTCGTCAAGTCCTCTAAAACTCTTATGTTGAACACTTTTCCAGAATCAAACTCCATTTGGTCGAAAAATGCCTTTTGGGCCTGTGTACTATCTCTCAAACCCTCACTAAAATTTCCACAATCGTGGCCCTTTGTCCAACCTCTTCACGATGTTACGGGAGCCCAAGATCAACGTCCAAGTTCATCTCAAGAAGTTGCAAACCGCCTTTGATCTCCAAGGTGCGGCTAACCCGCAAGTTGAGTATCGCAATGATGAGTGCCGAGTTGGTGCTTATGGCCACCCTTCCCCACAAGAGTCTGTGGGACGATGTAAGAAGTTACTTCCGCCAATTGCTCTGTCAGGAAGAACCGGTCGATACGCCTGGTCCTTCAACTACGACTACATTGAGCACAGAATCACACCGCATTGGAAGTAGTCACCATTCAAGTTGCTTCGCTTAGGCAATTACGTGTGTACGAGTTAGGGCTTTGCCTACACGAGAGGTTATCGTTGCCTGCTCCCCCAAACGCGAGACTAACCCTTCCACACGTTTCCCTCCCCACGACGTGGGTTATCACCGTTAGAGCACGAACCCGCGGAGGAAGAAAGATTCTAATATGGATCCCGACAAGCAGGAAGGTAACCAAGAGCCTAAGAGCACTAATGATTATGGTTAAGGGGCATCTCATCATGAGAATTTACGCTGATTGACTCTTGTACAGGGTTAACTAGAAGCTAACCTCCGCTAAGTTAAATGACTGTATGGACCTACGTGGTGGACCGATTCTTTTATCCCAAGGTCATCTCTCGTAACTAGTTAATCTACGCTAAGTTTATGGGACCTCCCCATGCCTTTGGGTAAAAGGAGGCATCGGAAATAATTTGGGGACCTTAGAATTTGTTTAGTGTTAAAATGTATTTCAGATATGGTTGAAAAAGGGGTACCCTAAGGACAAATTGAAGGGGCATCCTCATATTCTAGAATGTGTTATTGGTATTGAATTCATGGTTGCATGTCATTCTTGAGGCTTTTGATGAGCTTATTTAAGTGTTATAATTTCTGGAAATATGGTAGATTTTAGCCAAGTAGAGTTTAATGGAGAATGATTACAAGTTTGGGAGCTTAAATCACCATTAGAGTCAATTTCAAGAGCTAAAAAACGTTCTGCCCAGTTCTGGAAATTTTCGGAATTTTTAAAGTTGGATTTTTGCCCAGATTTTTGCTCCATTAGATAGCCCAAAGTATTAGAAAACCATAGGCTTTGGAATTTCTAAATTCCGTCTTGAATCGACCAAGTTATGAGCAAAACCGTGAAACCAGATTTTTACATACGAGTTTAAAGTCAGTAAGTTATGAGCTATTTTTCGACCTCTTAGAGATTTCTTTGGTTTTTGAGGAAAACATGAAAGTTTTAGATTATGCCGCGAGCTTTCCGAAAAGGTATGGTTTGTAGTCATACGATATCGGGAGTATAAGTTATAAGCCCCGGAAACCGGGTTGTCCAAAAGCTATTACTTTACAAAGGTTATTGTGAGCAGAAAACCATTCTGGACAGCCCGGTTTCCCGGGGTCGTAACTCACACTCCCGATATCGGATGACGAAGAACCATACCTTTCCGGAAAGCTTGCAACATGGCCTAAAACTTTCATGTTTACCATAAAAACCAAAGAGGTCTCCAAAAGGACGAAAAGCAGCCCTCAAAACACTGACTCAGAATTCGTATATAAAATCGTGAGGTTACGGTTTTGGTCGTAACTCGGGCTAAACATGTCGGAAATTCGAAATTCCAAAGCCTATGGTTTGCTAACACCTTAAGCTATCCAATGGAGTATAAATTTGGGCAAAAATCTCACTTTTATAATGCTGTAAATTTCCAGAATTGAAAACAGTGGCTAAAACACCTCAAACTCATCTTTTAATCGAATTTTTCCTCTCTTAATTACATTAGAACTTAACCTAACTTCATCTAACTTTAATCCAACAAATTTCCAGAAAATAAAACATGACAAACTCTTTATCAAAGGCCTTAAAAACCACATGCATCCATGGATTAAACATTAACTTCACATAATACACACTCTTGAATTCTTGCTCCAACACTCACAAATTCACCCAAATTAAGCATGATAACTCTTAAATTATAAATTCATAACAATATCTCAGCCCCTAAACACATAAAAACTCACAAGAAATCCACATGCATCAACACTAATTCATCATCCACCATGAATTCAACAAGAACCTCCCAAAAACTCATCCAAACACACATGCATAAACTTGAAACTCAAACCCTAACTTAACCATAACAATTATATACTTGAATTCATTACTAAAGAGAGTAAAAGAGATGAAATTTAGCAAAGAAACATAGATTATACATATACTTTCAGATTAGGGTATAAAAGAGTTGAAAAAGGGGGTTTGAGAGATTACCCTTGGGGTTAAAAACGGATTAAATTGCAAGAGAGAGGAAGAGGGGTTGCGTGGGGCGCGTAGTTGGCGGAAATTGGCCGGAAAACGGCCGGCTGGCTGGGGAAGAGGCTCGCCAAGGTGGAGAGGAGGAGAGTGGGGTGCTTGAGAAGAGTTTGAAATGAATTGCTAAAAGACTAAAACTCCTCACTTACTTATTTATAACAAAACCTCTCTTAATAAAACTAACACATACTAATACTAATTTATTTAAAAGCTGAAAATATAATGTAAATAAGTTAATCTTAAGTTTAATAAATTTAAAGTAAGTAGTTTGATTCAAATTTGAATGAAGTGAGGTGTACCTAGCCCCCTTGTAACTACAACATTTAAACCCATTTAACACCATCTCCAAATACCAATGCTAACAATAATTACTATAAGAACCTTAATTAAAATAAGGTAAAATGATAACAATAGGAGTAAATATATTGTAATTGTTGTAAGAACTTGAAATATTGGGTTTTGTAGGAAATAAAATATATTGATAATAATTGGGTAACAAAAAAAAATAAAATGCAATGACACTTGAATTAAAATAATAAGGTGGAAAATTACCTCTTGAAATTATGTAAGGGAATAAAATGTAAGAAATTAAAATTGGGACGGTAAAATATATATATAAATCGGAACATGTAAATATTATCCGATTCTCGGTAAATAAATTTATAACGTAAAACGTATAATCTGAATTACTTTAACTTATTGAACGAATATGTAAAGTAAATTTTTAAGCCGATAATTCGGCACCTTAGCCATCTCCTGCACGAGACTTGTCACCGATAACAATGAATAAACAAGTAAATCAATAAATAAATAAAGATAAACGCAAAAAGAAATTTATAACGCGATTTAGATAATTACTATGGTTAGTACGTAAATAATCATGATTTTGGGGCGGGTTGTTACACCCTCCCCCCCTAAAAAGAAGTTTCGTCCCCGAAACTTGCGGCTGGATTGATTGCGAACGAAATACCTTAGAAAAGATGTGGGTAGCCTTCCTTCATTTCTTCCTCGGTTTCCCACATGGCTTCCGAGGTATCTTGGTTTGTTCCAGGCTCTGGTCGCCTAGTCCTCTTGGGGCACTCGGCCGCCCTATGATCAGATCCTCCGCACCATAAACAATTGTTCGTGCCCATCCGGCATTGTGCGGTTGAATGGTTCGTTCTTTCGCATTTCTTGCATGGTTCCCGGGCGGTAGGCGTCGTCTCTCCATGAGAAGATACATTCGGAACGATGGGTCGTCCCGTGATGAGCGGTGAGAAATGTAGACGAACTTCGTCCGCCGGTGGCGAAAACACGTGTGGTGGCGTGATTCCTGCGTTGGGAGGCGGTAGTCCTAGCATCTCGTGGAGAAAGGTCATAGCTTACTAACATGGAGAGTTAGCATCGCGCGCTTGCGTGATCATGACTTCCATTGCTATCTGGTTCCATGCCCCGATGTAGTTGAGGCACCATGCGTGGTGCCCTGGTTCTCCTCGACGTAGTAGCTGACAGTACCGGTCCCTGATGTCATCCCACGAGCTCTCGTGGGAAAGAGTTGCTAGCAAACACCGAGCTCGACAACCATCGTCGTGATATTCAGATTGTGGGTTCGCGGCGCAATGTGCGTCCAGAACGTCTTGTAAGGCCTTAAGGTGGTCTTGGACGTTAGAATCGGGGTCCATAAACATTGCGAAAGGATTCGGGAGGGAATTGCCGTTGGCGTCCATCCAAACCATACATAGAATGCGAAGCAAGGTTTTATAACTCGTATCATAACAAAAAGAACTCGTTAACGTAAATAGAAGAAACAACTTAGGACGAGGTTCGAGACTCAACCAAGGTAACACCTTATAAACGACTCATGGAGCTCTTATTTGACTTTTGAACTTGCCTTAAGCTTTTTCCTTAACACTTTCTAGATTCCATATATTGTACCACCTTTCGGATTGCCTTACAGGTTCCTTCCATACTAAGATTTAAAGCTCATTTCCCCCCTTATACCAAATCCCACTTGGGACTTGCTTTGTAATCTTTTCACCAACTATTAAGGACTTTCAAGAAGACACCCTGACATAAACCATGATTTCCCAATATACTCATAGCGTTACATGTGTAAACTACTAGGCTTTACTCACATTCACCTAGATTTTCCCTTAGAAATTTTGGCTAGACTTGCTAAAACCCTGGGAAAAAAATTTCGGCAGCACTTCCCCTATAAATAGAGCTATCCCCAATTTACATAATCTTGAAAACCTGCAAGGAAAAGCAATTTCATTCTATATAAACATCTAGAGCTTCATGCTCTTCAACAATTCCCAACATAGACATCACTTAACGTGCCAACCATAGAGATACTTATTCTCACATGCCTAACTTTCTTTCTAAACCATAACACTAAGATCCATGTCTTAGAAAATTCTCTAATCCCAAATTCTAATTAACCACTGCTCTGATACCACAACTGTAACACCCCAATCTTAAACCACAAATTAAATGCTTACTTAGCACCCAAATTCATGATTAGCGCAGCGGAAAAACTTGACCGGGGCATTACCGCCGTCCCGAAAGAGACAAGGCAACCACAAAACACTAACACTTTTTAAACCACAAGGAAAACTAACTCCAAACCCAATACATAATTGATACAATCCGTTGAAAAATATAGATACATAAACTTAAACATTTGCGAGAGTCTTCCAAAGCGCAAAATTTGGCTTCCATCCATAACTTAGCTTAGGGACTACCTCAACCTGCTGGAGCTACTTGGGAACAGACTTGCTTGGACCCTGAGAACTCGAGCCTCCTAAAACAAAACATTAAAACAACGCGAAAGGTGAGTGGGGAAACACTCAGTACGAAACCTCCAACACGTAAAACCGTCAAAAGCGGTTTGGTCTGGCATTTAAATTCATTTTGAAACGGGAAAGGGATAAACATAAATAAACTTAAAGAATTAAGCATAAGATATAAATAAGTAAAGCTGAACTTAGCTATATGAATGAAAACGTGGAACCCTCATGATCGGTGCAAGCACCTCACACGCGTATGCCCAAATCGATCGAGATTTGGATTGGGTGACCGTTAAGCGACACCGCCAGTCGGGACACTCGATCGAGTGCTAAAAACATAATTAAACTTTATATAACATAAGATGGGTCCACTTTAAAGCATAAAAGACTTGCATAAAGCATAAAACTTGGTAGAACATGAATTAACTCGCAAGGCGGTAAAGGTTGGACAATTTGCGTACCTTGAGACGCTAAAAACTTGGGTGTGCGGCTCGGCTTGGAGATGGCGCTTGCAACTTGACGGCTAAGACGGAAATAAATAATAACGAAGAACCAACAAGGTTCTAAATTAGAATCATAAACTTAGAAACTTAGTAAAATAATTAAAACGACTTTTTAGAAATAAAATTTCAGGTTTAAGTAAAGATAATGTTCAAGGTATAACTCGGGCTAGGAAAATCGGAATAAAGCAAAAGAGTATATCCCGGAATAGGGAAAAATGAGATCTACAACTTTGATGAAAGGGCCAGAGGCTAAAAATGAAGGGAAGGGTCCCAAAATGGGCGACAGCAGCTGAATCAATGAAAATAAAGGGTTTCGGGTTGAAATTATATAGAGAAATTGACGTAGAAAGGTAGAATTAATAGATGGAACTTGTATCTTTTGAAGGATAACTTGATGGATGAAAGATGAGATTAAAAGATTAGAGGTTGAATATGAAATTAGAAGAATTCCCTTGAGATTTACTTAGAAGGATAATATTGATGGAGTAAACGATGGAAGAAAGATAGGTAATGTAATTTGAGGAAAAATCCATGAGTTGAGACTTTAGGAATCTCATCATAAGAACTATTTAGAACTTGGACGACCTTAGGTAGATAGATACTTTAACCAACTCAAAGGTATCGAATTATTAATTTAATGTTCACCGGGAGACACGTAAAACTTATTCTCAAACTCTTATTTTTGGATAAATAACTTTGGGACATAACCCGGTTTCTAACTATACTTCTCCACTTAAAGGCTTAACTTGAGGTTATAATCTATAATCATCATTTATCAAGGCTTAAGGACCCTTATTGACTTAGCTTAGAACCTTAGAAATGGGTTTTACCACTTATAAATTGGGCAGAATATTCACACAGGACAACCCGGTTTCGGGCTTATAACTTATACTCCGATATCGTATGACTACAAACCATACCTTTTCGGAAAGCTCGGCATAATCTAAAACTTTCATGTTTTCCTCAAAAACCAAAGAAATCTCTAAGAGGTCGAAAAATAGCTCATAACCTACTGACTTTAAACTCGTATGTAAAAATCTGGTTTCACGGTTTTGCTCATAACTTGGTCGATTCAAGACGGAATTTAGAAATTCCAAAGCCTTTGGTTTTCTAATACTTTGGGCTATCTAATGGAGCAAAAATCTGGGCAAAAATCCAACTTTAAAAATTCCGAAAATTTCCAGAACTGGGCAGAACGTTTTTAGCTCTTGAAATTGACTCTAATGGTGATTTAAGCTCCCAAACTTGTAATCATTCTCCATTAAACTCTACTTGGCTAAAATCTACCATATTTCCAGAAATTATAACACTTAAATAAGCTCATCAAAAGCCTCAAGAATGACATGCAACCATGAATTCAATACCAATAACACATTCTAGTAATTTTTACCTCAAAATACACTTAATTCACCCAAATTAAACCTTATAACACTTGAATCAACAACTTCATACGTTATAATCTGTCCTTAAGCTTAGAAATTCACCAAGAAACAACATGCAACATGATTTTATCATCATCCAACATAAATCCATCAAAGATATCTCAAGAACAACCCAAATTACACATGTATCTCTTTCAAAATTAAACCCTAATAACCATAAAGAAAATTACACTAAAAGAGAGTAAAAGAAGTAAAATTGACAAGAATAACATGTAATTATCATGAAAATCAGATTAGGGTATAAAAGAGTGAAATTGGGGTTTTAGAAATTACCCTTTGGGTTAAAATTGGATGAAATTCAAGAGAGGAGGAGAAGGGTGGTACGGTGGCTTCAAGCGACGGCCGGAAAAGGGCGCGAGAGGGTGGTGGCGTGGGCTGGTCGGGCAGCAGAGCAAGATGAGGAGATGGAGTTTGTAGAGAGAGAAAGTGGAGTGTGGGTGTTTGAATTAGAAATGAAGATAATAACCTCTTCTACTATCTAATATACTCCTCATTAACTAAACCACTAATATATTAACTAAAATCTGAAAATACAAATGAGTAAAATAATTATAAGAGTAGTAAAAATTACCCATTTAGATTGATACTAGGTAAAATTAATTGGTAACATTTGGGTTGGAATAAGATAGAACTTGAATAGGGAAATTAAATAAAATGGAAAATAAATACCACTTGTACTTAAATTAAATAAAATAAATATAACTCAAATAAAATAAATTGAGTTTTGGAATAATAAAATATAATCTTCTAGAAGTAAAATAATTAAACCCTTTTTCCGACTAAAATTACGTATACGGTAACCCGATACGAATTTACTTAATAGGTAAATAAAATAATTTTGGAACTTATAATTCCGATACTTGATACGCTTTGCCATCTCCACGCGAAACGACAATCGATAAAATAGATAATACTTGAAAATAAACGCGAAAAATTTATACGCAATTTAGATAATTACGGTATTAACGCTTAATTAATCGCGATTTTGGGGCGGGTTATTACATCCTCCCCCCCTAAAAAGAAGTTTCGTCCTCGAAACTTGACGATGATCATAAAACGCGTTTGTTTACCTTAGAAGAGATGGGGATATTGTTTCTTCATGTTTTCTTCGGTCTCCCACGTGGCTTCCGACGTGTCTTGATTCGCCCATAGCACTTTGACTAAGGAACTTCTTTCGTTCGTAGCTTCTTGATTCGCGATCCGAATTTGAATCGGTTGTTGCTTGACGGTTAAATCTTCACTAGAAGCGGTGGTTCCCCACTAGAATATGACTTGGGTCGGTACATATTCAAGTGCGACACATGAAAAACATCGTGGATTCCTCCTAAGCTAGATGGTAACTCCACGGTATGCTACCGGGTTGACTTTTTCTATGATTGGGTATGGCCCAATGTAGCGTGGGCTTAGCTTCCTTTGACATTGAATCTCGGATCCCTTTGGTCGGAGAAATCTTGAAAATCGTGATCTCCAACTTGAAACTCGAGAGGTTTCCGCCTCTTATCTGCATAGCTCTTTTGCCGGCTCTGGGCGGTCTTGATGTGCTGTTGAATAACTCGAACCTTATCTGCCGTGTCCTGAATTAATTCTGGACCTATGATTAGTGCTTCGTCTAGCTCTCCCCAACATAGCGGGTTCGCATCTTCTACCATAGAGTGCTTGAAGGGCCATCTTAATGGTGGCTTGATAGCTATTATTATACGAAAATTCGATGAGCGGGAGGAATTCATCCCAATTTCCTTGAAAGTCGAGGACGCATGCTCGTAGCATATCTTCTACAATCTGATTCACCCTTTCGGTTTGACCATCACTTTCCGGATGATAGGAGCTACTGAAATTGAGTCGCGTGCCAAAAGCTCCTTGCAGCGCGCTCCAAAACCTCGATTGAAATCTCGTATCCCGATCAGACACTATATCTTTTGGAATTCCATGTAGACGAACAATCTTCTGGAGGTAAATATTTGCCAATTTATCCACTTTCCACCCTTCATGGATGGGAATGAAATGTGCCGACTTAGTTAGGCGGTCCACGATGACCCATTTTTGCCCTATTATTCCAGTTGGGACTGTCTTTTATGCTTTAAATTTCCAGAACTGGGCAGAACGTATTTCTAAGTGTTTATGAAGATTTAAATCGCGGGCTCAGGGCTTAGGTTCTCTAAGTGGAAGTTTAACCCCGTGATTAAGACTATTCTTCGAACCTGAGTATTTAACTTGAGTTCATAAAGAAAGAACCTGTCACATGAACTTAGAAGTAAATACATAAACTTAAGAGTTTTGTTGGGTCCCTTTTAGATCGATGCAAAGCATCTCGCGCACGCCAAACCGACCGAGTTTGGATGGGTGATCATGCTAATGACATCGCCAGGTCTAGGACACTCTGATCAGGAGCATCTAAAACATAAAAGGCTAGCACTTCTCGTAACTAGCTAGAACATAGAACATAGAATCCATAAAATGGGACCAGTTAAAACCATGAATAATCATGAAAGCATAAATTAGCATAAATTGTAATCATAAAGCATAACCCATAAACATCTATCATAAACCGTAAACCTTTAACATAAATCGTAAACCTTTAACATAAACCGTAAACCTTTAACATAAACCATAAATATAAACATAAATCGTAAACCTTTAACATAAACCGTAAACCTTTAGCATAAACCATAAATATAAACATAAATCGTAAACCTTTAACATAAACCGTAAACCTTTAGCATAAACCATAAATATAAACATAAATCGTAAACCTTTAACATAAACCGTAAACCTTTAGCATAAACCATAAATATAAACATAAATCGTAAACATAAAACATAAATTATAAACATAAAACATAAACCGTAAATATTTGCATAAACCGTAACCATAAAACATAAATCGTGAACATAAAGCATAAATCGTAAATATAAAGCATAAATCGTAAACATAAAGGAGCGAAGAGTTGGACAATTCGCGTACCTTGGTTAGGAAAGCTTTAGCGAGCCTCGAGCTTGAGATGGCGTGGGCGACTTGGAGACTATAAGGAATTTGTAATAAGAGCGTAGTGAAATCGGTGAGGTTCGTGTAATCATACAAAATAGCATAAAATACTTAAACTTGTCTCATAAAAGGTAAGAAAGGAAATAAAATTTCAGATTTTAGCAATTATTGTTTCGCGATAACTGGGCTAGAAAACTCGGATTTTTGCAAACGAGTACTTTCCGGAATAGGGAAAATCATGACCGACAACTTTGTCAACTGGCCCAAATGCTAGAAATGAAAGGAAGGGCTCGAAAAATGGCCCGGACAGAAGCAGTGCATGAATAAATTATAAAACGGCTTAAAAACTTAGAGGTGTACTGCAGCACCGAAATATCCTTGTTCACCATGCTCCATTCTAGAAATTCCTTTTCTTTTTGCCGCCTGAGAGATAGGGGGTAGAATTGCGCCCTAAGGTCGCTAAGAAAATCATTCCATGTCTTGGTCATCCCGTGGTATTTTTCCTTGATGGTTCTCCACCATATATCAGCTTCTCCCTTTAAATAGAAGGTCCCTATTGTCAATTTTCTTTCCTCAGGTACCCCTACTACCTCAAAGATCTTCTCTAGATTCCTAATCCAATCTTCCAGGACTACAGGGTCATATCCCCCCGCATAGGTGGTAGGGTTTCGCTTTGTCACCCTATTCATCATCAATTCAAGCTAATGGTCCTAAATTCAAGCCCTTTTATTTGAATCACCTTCTACGTCATATTTCTCATGATTTTCCCAACCCGAAAACTCCAAAGTTCTTGTGCACAGCTTCTTTCCGGGCCCATTTTGGGGTCCTTCCACTCATTTTTAGCCTCTGGTTCTGCTGACAAAGTTATAGATTATGATTTTCCCTATTCCGGGATGTACTCTTTTACTTCGTTTCGATTTTCCTAACTCAAGTTATGCTATAAACACTATTTTACTATAACCTGAAATTTTATTCTCAAAAGTTACTTCATTTTTATTTACTAAATTTCCAAACTCGTGAAACTAATTTGGACCCTTATTCGGTTCTTCACTTTTATGTATGCTTCTATTGGTTGACAAAGTTTCAAAGGCCATCTCCAAGCGAGCGAGCCGCCAAGGTCTTTAGCGTTTTAAGGTACGCAAATTGTCCAGCTTTTGCTATCTAAGTTATGTTCATGGTTCATTCAATTTATGCCATATCAAGTTTTATGGTTTACAATGTCTTTACAGTTAATAGTGGACCCGCATTCTATGCTTTTATTTATAGTTATGTTTTTAGCACTCCTGATCAGAGTGCCTTGACCTGGCCAGTGTCGACTGCTTAGCAGTCAATCATTCCAAGTTTAGATCAACTTGGGCATACGCGTGTGTGAGGTGCTTGCACCGATCGTAAGGGTTCCACCTACTTTATATCTTCATTGATTTATGTTTACGCATATGTTTATGTTCATGTCATGCAAGTACTATTTTGACCCCTTCCCCGTTTTCAAAATGAATTTAAATGCCGGCACCAAAACCGTTTTCGAACGGTTTACGTGCTGGAGGTTTACGTACTGAGTGTTTCCCCACTCACTTTTAGATAGAATTAAACATATCATCTAACTCACTTAGAGCCGGCAAAAGAAAAGATTATACTTTAGAATCCTAAACTCTTGTTAAACTTAGAAATGGGGACAAGAGCTTTTTATTTTACAAATCTGATTATTCTAAATGGTACTAAGTATTAGAGGGAGTTTATATGTGTATAAGTTTAAGGGGGGGGGTTTATTTCAATTACATTTCATTTTGATTCTCCACACTCTCTCACTAAACCTCTTCCTCTCTCCCTCTTGGACCGAGCAGCAGGGACAGCCACCTTGGCCGAGCCTCTTCCCCAGCCTATGGTTTGTAAATTGACTCCTGTGATTAAGTTTTAAGACATGATTAGCGTAAACCTCTCGAATAAAAGACATAAAAGACATCGTGGATATGTCCTAAGCGGTAATCAAGGTTGGGGTGTTACAAATTGATATAATTTAGAACCTTCTCAAGCACTGCTTAGAGTTTAAGGGGCCATCTTAATGGTGGCTTGAAGCTGGGAGATATAAAAGACATCGTGGATATGTCCTAAGCGGTTGGCCGGAAAATGGCCGGAAAACCAGTGGTGGTATAGAATTTATAAAAATAACGTGTGGTTCTCTAAGAGGGAGTTTTAGTCTTTTTAGCAATTCATTTCAAACTCTTCTCAAGCACTGCTTAGAGTTTTGGAAAACAATGAATTATGCCTCGACCTAAGGTTGGGGCTGTCTTTTATGCTTTAAATTTCCAGAACTGGGCAGAACGTTTTTTAGCTCTTGAAATTGACTCTAAGTGGAAGTTTAACCCCGTGATTAAGGTTGGGGTGTTACAAGGTACAAATATATATTAAGATTGGTTGAGATTTACATGAGAATGGAGGGTAACTCTTTGGTGTTGTTGCCTTGTCTCTTTTGGGAAGGGAATCAATTTCTATGGATTCTATCAGGGGGTCACCCCTCACAGCCTCTAGAGAAAAGGGCGTTTGGGTAATTACGGATCGCCTTACCAAGTTGGCATTTTTCGCTCCTATCCATGAAGGATGGAAGATAGATAAGTTAACGGATATCCACACACAAAAGATTGTTAGGTTACCTGGAATTCCGAGGGGCATAATACCCGATGGGGATACAGGTTGTCAATCATGATTTTGGAGCGCCCTACAAAGTTATCTAAGTAATTTTGGATCGCCTGACAAAGTCGGCGCATTTCATTTCTATCGATAAAGGGGGAAAGGTAGATAAACTGGCCGATAATTGCGTACAGGAAGTTGTAAGGTTGCATAGGATTCCCAAAAGGACATAGTATCCGAATGAGATACGCGATTTCAATCACGATTTCAATCATGATTTTGGTGCTAAGACCAATGGTAGTAGCCTCTACCATTTAGGAAGCGATGGCCAGACAGACAGAGTAAACCAAATTGTAAGGATATGCTACGCGCGTGCACTTTAGATTTCCAAGGAAATCAGGATGAATTCCTCTCGTTCATAGAGTTTTCTTAAAGTAACAAGATATTAGTCTACCATTCCAGTGGCTCCTTTCTAAAGCATCTTATAACAGGAAATGTCGCACCCGTAATGTTAGGGTGGAATAGTTAAAGTTGTAGTCACAGGTCCGGAGTTAATCCAGAAACATCACATAAGATCATAGTCACCCGACCACATGTCAAGATCGACCAAAGTAGACAAGTGAAACCGCTCGAACTTCAATTTGGAAACCGTGTTTTCCTTAAAGTAATTCAACTAAAAGAGATTCGAAGTTTCAGTATCTAGGGGAAGTTAAGTCCTTGCTATAGTAGGGTCTTACTCTGTTGTGGAGGAAATCAATCCAATGACATATCGTTTAGATGTACCTTCTAATCCAAGGCAAATGCGTGACGTTTTCACGTTTCTCCAACTCCGGAAACATGTATCGGGCCCGACCCGCATTCTTGAAGAAGAACCTCTATTGAAAGAGAGAAGTCTCATCGTCGAACAACGATCTATCCAAATTTTGGAGCACGGGGTTCACTCAAGAAAAAGTCCCTTAGGCGAAGTACTTTGGGGCAAATCAAGACACCTCTGAACCTCTGAGGAAACCGAGGATGACATGAAGGAAAGCTACCCTCACATCTTTTAAGGAATATCAAACGCAATGGAACCAAAAACAAGTTTCGAGGACGAAACTTCTTTTAAGGGGGGGAGGATGTAACAACCCACCCCGAAATCATGTTTAATTATTTATAAAGCACAGAAATTATCCAAATCGCATTATAAATTTTTCGCGTTCACCTTTAATTATTTATTAATTTATTTATTTATATATTGTTATCGGTGTCGTGTCTCGTGCAGGAGATGGCCAAGATGCCGAATTATCGGCTTAAAAATTTTACTTTACATGTTCATTCAATGAGTTAAATTATTTCAGGTTATACGATTTATGTTATAAAGTTTTTTACACGTTAAGTTAATTTGTATCGGGTTTTACCGTTTACGCTATTTTCTTAACCGAAAGGGGTCTAATTATTCGACCCCGTAACATTTGTATCTTCTTGCCCAAAACTCTAATTTATTTGGGTTATATTTATTTCATTTAAGTGCAAGTAATATTTATATTTCATTATTTGGATTTTCTACATCCAAGTGTTATTTTATTTTAACCCAATTACTACCAATTGATTTTATTTTAGTACAAGTAAATTATTTAAGGTTATTACATTACAATTATTGTATTTAATTTACAAATTCAGATTTGTATTAGGTGTTAGAGGGAGTATATGGTATGGTATTAGTTAAAGAGGGTTATTTTTTTACTCTCATTCCTTTTAATTCCAATTCAACTCTCATCCCCACTCTTTCTTCTTCTCTATGTCCATGGTGGCTAACACCACGCAGCAGCCCCCTCTGTCCCATGCATGCATTTTCCGGCCAGCTTCGGCCAGTGGTCAGGTGGCGACCACCAGGAGGCAGCCGAGCCTCCCTCTTCCCTCTCCACTTGTTTACTTCCTCAAATTCTCCTGTAAGTGGTATAATATCCAAACCCTAAACTCAAACTTTATGTTCTAAATCAGATTTTCATGTTTTTATCATGTATAATTGTTGTTTTTCATCTCTTTTATGAGTTTAAAGCATGAATTTATATTGTGGTTAAGTTAGGGTTTGAATTTGGGGAATTATACATGTAAATTTGGATGGATTTTGTGTGTTTAAGAGTGGTATTATATTGGATGTTTAAATTAGCTTTTGCATGTGAGTTTTAAGGTCTTATTTGAGCAAGATTAAGAGGTTAAATTCAGGAAATTTATTGGGTAATAGCTAATTTGAGGTTTGATTGGAAATTGATACAAGTTGGAAGCCATTGGAGATGTATATATTAGCTTGAAGGGCTAAAATGGATTCTGTTTATAATCAGATTTTTACAGGGGAATAAAAGGGTGAATTTTGCCCAGATTTTTTGTTCCAAATGATAGCCTAGTTTATTATCTAACTGTAGGCTTTGGAATTTCGAATTTCTGACATGTATAGCCCGAGTTACGACCAAAACCGTAAAGGTACAAATTTATATACGAATTTCTGAGTCAGTAGGTTTATGCTCATTTTTCGTCAAGTTAGAGACTTTATTGGCTTTGGAGTTGAACATAAAAGTTCTAGGTAACACTTTGGGCTTTCCGAAAGGTATGGTATGCGTTCATACGATATCGGGATTACGAGATATGGAGTTTTCATTGAGGATTATAATTTAAGTTCTGCCCAGAATGTTTAAGAGTGTATCTGGTTTGATGACCATTTTTCGTCCCTTTAGAGACTTTATTGGTTTTAGTGATAAACATAAGAGTTTTAGGCCACGTTGCAAGCTTTCCGGAAAGGTGTGGCTCATAGTCATCCGATATCGGAGTATAAGTTACAAACCCGGGAAGCGGGGCTATCCAGAACAACATTTCTGCCAATTTGGTTTATGTAAATGTATGTCTTTGGGCCTTAAATCAACCCAATAAGGGGTTCTAAGCATGAATGGGCCATGGTTGTAGGTTGTCATTGTAGAGTTATGTGTTTAAAGCTAAAGTACCATCTTGGAGTCCTAAGGGTAGTCTCCAAAAGCTAATGGGTTTGATAAAGTATTTCACTTCCCATCTTCCTTTAGAATATTATTCAATGTCTTGAGCTAGCTAAGAGTTTCTTCTAGCTCGGTAGCTTCCAAGTTCAAAGTTACTTCCATCTTTATTGCTTAAATCATTGACCCAAGCTTGTTCTTATTGCATTCGAATATGTTTATCGTACTCCGTTTTATCGTTCATTTGCTATCGTATGATCAAGCCATAGTTAACTCCATTGTTCGCATCCTAGCTTTCAAGTGTAAGCGCCCCATTCATCGTCAATTCAAGCTAATTTTTTTATTGGATTCAAGCCCTTCCATTTGAATCATATTCTACGTAATTATGTTCATGTTTTCCGACTCGGAAATTTCTAAGGTTTTATATGCACTGCTTCTGTCCGGGCCATTTTTCGGGCCCTTCCTTTCATTTCTAGCCTTTGAGCCAGTTGACAAAGTTAAAGATCATGTTTTTCCCTATTCCGGGATGTACTTTTTTATGTCGTTTCGATTTTCCTAACTCACGTTATGCTACAAACGCTATTTTGATACAACCTGAAATTTCATTCCTAAAGTTGTTTCATTTATATTACTAAGTTTCCAAACTCGTGAAACTAATTTAGAACCTTATTCGGTTCTTCATGTTTATGTATGCTTCTATTGGTTGACAAAGTTTCAAAGGCCATCTCCAAGCCGAGCCGCCAAGGGTTTTAGCGTCTTAAGGTACGCAAATTGTCCAACTCTTGTTCTATTTAAAGTCAATACGCTTTATTGCATAGATATACTCTAACGTTTTTATTGTTTTATAAATGGTCCCGAAACTTATTCCACAGCGGCTAGAGTAAAGTCTAGCCTTATTTCTGAGCTCGCCGGAGTAATCTTGACTGGCTGTGTCGATCTTATGATCACCCATCCAAACTCGAGATCGGTTTGGCGCACGCGTGAGATGTTTGAGATCGATCTAAAAGGACACCATATCTTACTTTATGAAATCATTTCAATGTTAAGCACGCATATGCATAGAAATTTTATAGCTTAAAGTATTCAATGGTTTAGCATGCTTTATATCCCTATCCCGTTTTCAAAATGAATTTAAATGTCGGCACTAAAACCGTTTTGAGCGGTTTGGCGTGTTGGAGGTTTACGTCTCGAGTGTTTCCCCACTCACTTTGCGAATGTTTTAATGTTTTGTTTTAGCGGTCCGAGCTCGGGATAAAGCGAGGTTAAGCAGGAGTAAGTCGTCTGTACATGGTGGTTCTCTAAAGGCGATCGATGATCGGTATTCAAGGTTACTCAAGGGCATTAAAGGCCACTTGGTTGTGGAAAGTCTATACGACATGTTTAATTAAAGGTTGTATAATGTATTTGTACTCTAAGTTTTTTAGCTTGTGTTGTATGGAGTTAAGCACGCTTTATGGTGGATTGTTAGATTGTGGTTGTGTTTTGCCTTGTCAGAGTGGGGGCGGTAATGCCTCGACCTAAGGTGTTATTGCGCTAATCACAAGTTTGGGATTCTAAAGAATAGTCTTAATCTTGTGATTAAGGTTGGGGCGTTACTGTTGTGGTACCACAACTGTAACGCCCCAACCTTAATCACAAGATCAAGATTATACTTTAGAATCCTAAACTCGTGATTAGCGCAGCGGAACACCTTAGGTCGAGATACACTGCCCCTACTGACAAGGCAAAACACAAAACCACAATATAACAATACACCATAAAACTGCTAAACTCCATACAATCCAACTGCAAAACATGAAGTACACACATTATACAACCTTTTATCATACATATCATAGGTTTCACAACCCGGTGGCCTTTAACGCCTGGGCAACTGAACACCGATCTTCGATCGCTTTAGAGAACTGCTCAGACGACTTACTCGTGATTAACCTCGCTTTATCCCGGGAGCTCGACCGCCTAAAACAAAACATTAAAACATTCGCAAAGTGAGTGGGGAAACACTCAAGACGTGAAACCTCCACGCCAAACCGCTCGAAACGGTTTTTAGTGCCGCATTTAAATTCATTTTGAAAACGGGAAGGGGGATAAAACATGCTAAACCATTGAATACTTTAGCTATGAAAGTTCTATGCATATACTATGCTTAACAATAAAATGATTTCATAAAGTAAAACCGTGGTGTCCTTTGAGATCGATGTCAAGCATCTCACAGACGCACGCCAAACCGACTCGAGTTTGGATGGGTGATCGTAGGCGCCGACGCTGCCAGTCGAGATTACTGATAGAGCTCAGAAAGGCTAGGCTTCGCCTAGCTACTGTAGAATAGGTATCGGGACCACTTATAAAACACTAAAATCGTTAGAATATAACTTATGCAATAAACTGCATTGCTGACTTTAAATAGAAAAAGAGTTGGACAATTTATGCACTGGCGCAGTGAGTTGCTCGGTGGCGATCTCGGTGGGAATGGCTTGGGTCGGGCAGGACTTTGAGCTATAACAATAGAGTTCGGTATTAAAATAGGAGCCATGAATAGATGAGGGCGTAGAGCCTTGCAATAAAGTTTCGGAGTTAAAACGTATAAAAATTTCAGGTTTTTAAGGCAATAGTATTTTGGTCGTAGCTCGGGCTATAGAACTCGGATTTCGCTATGCGAGTACTTTTCGAAAGGGAAAAATATACTCTACAAGTTTGATGGCCGGGCCAGAGGCTAAAAAGATGATAAGGGCTCGGAAAAGCTCAGTCAAGAGCAGAAATTACCAAAATAGTCATATACTAAGTTTCCGAGTGTTTGAATATAAAATTGAGAAGACTTTGGTAAACGCTTTAACTTATAAGAGCTTTATGGACTAAGGAACACTTGTAAAATATAACCTCTCAAATTACCCAAAAGACTTTAAAAACTTCAGTGATAGAAACTTCTCAATAAATTTAGGAAGTTTCGGTAAATTAAAACGGTAAAACGGTAAAATAGTTTCAAAGTCTCGGGGTCCTTCAACATTGGCTCTAAGGTTCTCACTTAACAACTATATCACAAATACTATATTCCTTAGATTAGCCACTCTTAAACCCACTTATAAGTCCTTTATAACCATATTTAACCCCTTAATGTACTTATACAATCACCCAGAAAATTCCAGTTTTTCAGCTCTGTTTCCGGGTCCTATAACTTACACTCCCGACATCGGTTTAAGACATACCATACGTTTTCGGAAAGCTCGTCGAGTCCTCTAAAACTCTTATGCTGAACACTTTTCCAGAATCAAACTCCATTTGGTCGAAAAGCACACAACAATACACTGACTCCAAAATTCGTATGCAATTGCGCGGCTTTACGGTTTTGGCTCTAACTTGAGTTATACAAATCGAAAACTCGAAATTCCAAAGCCCGGTGTTTACTATCATCTTAAGCTACCTTTTTACACTAATTTCTGGGCTCGAAACTAATTTTAGCATCCCCTATAAAAATCACAAAATGGGCAGTAGGTTCTGGACAGAATTTAGCCTTCAAGCATGCTTGTTTTCATCCAAACTTTATACCAAATATACACCCAATGTAATCTATGCATAACCTCACTATTTTCCAGAATTTTTACCTCTAAAATTAGCATCTATACTTGTATAATTCACATGCAACAACTCACATACATTTGTACTTAAACTACACCACAAATAACATGGTTTTTCTTCACAACTTCATGTAATTCATCCAAACAACTCAAGAATACTTTATTATCTCTACAAAACAGAAAGTATAACTCAAAAATCTCTACCAATCCAACATGCATGACCATAGAACATCATCATCTTCGTCAATTCACAAAAACCTCAACACATTTCACACAACTTGAACCAAAACACTTAGTTTCATTCACTAGAATCAATTACCACAATATATACTCTAATTTCATAAAAGAAAGTAGTAATTTAGCATAAAAACATCATGGTAAAACTATAATATCAAAACCTTCAAAATTCATAACAATGGAGGAGAGATAACTTGAGAAATACCACTTGAAAAGATGAATAAAATGGACTAGGATGAAGAGGAGAGGGAGAGCTTCAAATTGGTGCCGGAAATTTTGGCCGAATCTCATTGGAAAGCGGTCGCCGCTGAAACAGAGGAGGGGCTGGTGTCACTGCCAGCGTGAAGAGGGAGAAAGAGGGCTGAGTTGTGTTGTCAAATTTGAAATGAAATATGACCCCTTAACTCCCCCACTTGCATATATATTACTCCCTTTAATTAGCTTAACTAAAATATTAATAAACATTGCAATTATAACACTAATATAACAATACTAATATTACTAATAAAACATAAAATGGGTGTTTCATATATACCTTAGAATTATAATAAATTTGATCAGTTTTAAAAAGACGGTAAATCGGCAACCCGAAATTAACTTCGTTTCGATGTGGGAAAATAATCTATAAAATAAACCGACTTTGAAATAAGATTGTAGAACCTAAAATAATTATAATTTAAGGTCCTAAATAAATAATAATGAGCTCGGTAAAAGTTTGACCGAACCAGCTTCGCCATTCCAAAAACTCATCACCGTTAGCTAACCGCAAGGTACAAATTAATTTAATAAGCAATTAAAACTAATTAAACAAGTTTAAGGTACTATAATAGCTATGGTTTAGGGCGGGTTATTACATCCTCCCCCCCTTAAAAGAAGTTTCGTCCTCGAAACTTGCTGTCCGATAAACTTTTGCGGTGAGAAATACCTTAAAAGAGATGGGGGTAGTTTTTTATCATTTCATCTTCGGTCTCCCACGTGGCCTCGGAGGTTTCTTGGTTCGCCCATAGAACTTTGACTAGCGGAACTTCTTTAAACGTAGATGCTTGACTCTACGATCCAAAATTTGGATCGGTTGCTGCTCGAAGGTGAGGTCCTTGGCTAGAAGAGGAGGTTCTTCCTCTAAAACGCGCGTTGGATCAGGCACATACTTCCGAAGCTGGGAGATATGAAAGACATCGTGGATGTGTCCTAACTCGGAGGGTAACTCTAGACGATAAGCTGATGGGTTAACCTTTCCTACAATGGGACAAGGTCCTATGTACCGAGGGCTTAACTTACCCCTAACATTGAATCGTCTAACTCCCTTTTTATACATGCACTTAACCAATACCAACGGCAATCCTCTTCCGAATCCCTTTGCGATGTTTATGGACCCCGACACCAATGTGCAAGATCATCTCAAGGCTCTACAAGATGCGTTAGATGCGCATTGTGCGACGAATCCGAATTCCGAATACCATGATGACATCTGTCGAGCCCGGTGCTTATTAGCGACTCTTCCCCACGAGAGTCCGTGGGACGACATCAGGAATCGACACACGGCCGGGCCATCTCGTCGAGGAGAGCTGGCGCCACGCATGGTGCCTCAATTACGTCGGGCGTGGAATCAAATCGCGATGGAAGTTATAATCACTCAGCCGCGCACTACTAACTCTCCACGTTAGTAAATTAGACCCCTTTCTTCATGAGATGTTAGGATTAACCGCCACCCAACGCGGAATCGCACTGCAGACGCGTGTTCTCACCACCACGGATGAAGTTCGCCACATTTCGCCACTTATCACGGGCCACCAATTGTTCCAAACGTATCTTCCCATGGAGAGGCGACCCTACCGCACGAACAATCAGAAGAGGAAGATCCTAGCATGGATCTTGATCAAGATGAGGTATGACCGCAACCTAGGCAACCTGTGGAGAATGAAGCGGAACGTCTACACTGTGACGCCGAAACCTTGAATGGACCACCTTGGGACCCATAATCCGCCACACCGCACGCAAGAACGCACGCCCTTCACAGCTACGACGTGGAAGGAACTAGGGAACAAGAACAGGGATCGAATTCCCATGTTTAGTGGAATCTAGTGGTGACTAGGTATCTTGTTTTGGGTCATTGATGAAATTGGCCGAACTATGATTAATTTTGTAACCTCCCTATGATTATGTTGTGAACGGGAGCATGGGTTGTAATTTGAACGAACCAAGGAGTATTATTTTGGATTTTTTATTTTGATGAAGTAAGAACAATGACGTGGGGATTGTTACCTTTTTAAATATTATGCTTGGGTGCAATGGTATGATGGGATTTGCGACCTCATGAATTATTATGGTTTATAATATTATGGGATTACAAGAATTTTATTGGTATTTTAAGCATGCATGTATGTATGTGGGTAATGTGATTTTATAAAGAAACAAGGATCCTAAATAGGGATGTTTAATTAAAATTTGAATTTTATGGAAAGGGGGTATAAAAGAGGACAAGAATAGGTTATATGGGGAAATAATATGTCTGTTGTAATCTTATAGTATGTCGCAAAGCTCAAGAAATACGCCCTCCCATGAAGAACCTGGAAATGAGGTGTCAGGGGGTAATCAACTCGAATTGCAAGGACCTCAGCTTAACCCGGGAGTGGTTAGTCACCCCGAATCTTCTTTAGGATCCGTCCTCTCAATCCACCCCAATACGGACCCTTTTGGGATATTCATGCAAGAATTACTCAAACGCTGCACTCTTCCATCTATGGGACAAGCGAGCCAATCTAGGGAAGAGAATTATGCAGATAGGGTAGCCCAAGAAACCCGACTTTTTACAAAGGGGTTATGACCGTAGTGCTTGAAGATTGGATTCGTGAGATGGGAAAGATCTTTGAGGTGATTGGAGTGCCCGAGGATAAAAGGTTGGCCATAGGGACCTATTATTTAAAAGGTGAAGCGATATTTGGTGGAGAACCATTGAGGATAAGTACCAAGGAACCACAAAGTCGTGGAATGACTTCCTAGGAGATTTGAGGGCTCGGTTCACCCTATTTCCTTAGACGTCAAAAGGAGAAAGAATTTTTAGAGTGGAGTATGTTTAATAAGGACATCTCGGTGGTGCAATATCGGCAAAGTTTAATGAGCTAGCTCGTTCGCTCCGGACACGTTGCATCGAAAGGCTGAAGTTAACCCGCTATGAGGAGGCCTAGCGCCATACATCCAGTAACGATTGTCATCCCATCATTTCTACGATGCAAGAGATGTATGAAAGAGCCAAGTAGAAAGAGAGAAAGGAGTTGAAAGCCCCAACCCCGGAAACCAAGGGTCCGCAAAGAGGAAATGGAATGATAAGGAGCGCCAAGTGCGCTGTTAAGGGAGATAGTCAAGCTGCCGCCAATGCCACCAATTCCGAAACCAAGCTACCCTACTCTTGCCAAGGAGCCCCGCAAGAAGTGCGGCAGACTAATCATACTACCGCCCGATGTCGGGTAGGTACGGAAACCGTCATGGTGTGGAGCCTCGGATCATAAGGCATCGGAATGCCCAAAGAGAACCCAAGACCGAATCGAACCACTCGTCCAACACCGCCAATGAGAGCAACGCCGCTGCAAGGAACCGTGGGTCAAGCCTACGTCATGGGCAGAAAAGAAGCAGCAAAATCTGGTATGGTTGTTACTGGGACAGTTTATATATATGCGCAACCTTTAATTGCATTGTTTGATTCTGGAGCAACCCATTCGTTTATCTCAACCAAAGCTGTTTTGAACCTAAAGTTACAAAATCTAGCCCATGCAGTGAATTACTCTATCAGTTTACCTAATGGTCAAGCGATACCATGCACGACTAGTTTTGTGGGTGTCCCTCTTAGGTTGAATGCAGATATCTTTTCTGTTAATCTTATTCAGTTAGATCTAGAGGAGTTTGATATCATTCTAGGTATGGACTGGTTGGTCTCGACGCAAGCTCAGATTAGGTGCAGCGAGGGAATAGTTGTTCTCAAGAGCGCCTTAGGCAAGGAAGTTCAATTCGTAGGGGACATAGGGGTTAACCCGTGTCCTATCATATCTTACATGAAGGCTCGAAAGTTGCTTAATCATGGGTGCGAGGGTTACCTATGCCTAGTAAGTGAAGATCCCAAAGATCCGCCCAGAATAGAAGAAATCCCCGTGGTACGAGATTTCCAAGATATTTTTCCTGAAGAAGTCATGGAACTACCCCGAGGAGGAGATTGATTTTGAAATAGAGTTAGTTCCGTGGACTATGCCTATATCCAAGGCACCATACAGATGGCGCCATGAGCTTAAGGAATTAAGAGAGCAATTAGATAATTTATTGAGTAAAGGGTTCATCGACCGAGCACATCACCTTGGGGAGCTCCGGTATTATTTGTGAAGAAAAAGGATGGTAGCTTAAGGTTATGTATCGATTACCGAGAGCTGAACAAGGTTACTATCAAGAACAAGTACCCTCTTCCAAGGATCGATGATCTATTCGACCAGCTTCAAGGAGCGGAGTATTTTCTAAGATAGACTTGAGGTCGAGATACCACCACCAGAGTTAGAGTCAAGACATACCCAAGACGCCTTTAGGACGAGGTATGGACATTATGAGTTTACAGATGATGCCTTGGGCTTACCAATGCACCGGCAGTATTTATGGATCTAATGAATCGGGTATTCAAACCCCATTTGGACAAGTTTGTAGTGGTGTTTATTGACGACATTCTGGTGTATTCGAAGAGTCAAGAGGAGCATGAGCAGCATTTAAGGATTGTACTTCAAACCTTAAGGGAACAACAGTTGTATGCTAAGTTTTCAAAGTGTGAGTTTTGGCTGAAAGAAGTGGCTTTTCTAGGCCATATAGTCACCAGTGAAGGGATCCAAGTGGACCCTAGTAAGATTTCTAAAGTTAAGATACCTGAGGTAAAATGGGAAAGGAAGAGAAATCGCTGTTCAAGGAAATACTAGGGACCTTCGGGTCAAGACTAATGTCTTTTGTTATTATCGCCCAGTAACAACCATAGCCCGAAAAACTCTTGTGATTAAGGTTATGACCTCCAATTTACTTAGAAATCTTACTAGGGTCCACTTGGATTAATCTTGGTCATAGATGACTTAATTTTGAACCGAATAAGTCATAACCCTATCCCGTTTTCAAAATGAATTTAAATTAGCTTAGAAAACTCATCCCAATCTTCTTAATCGATATACATGCGTCGTTGGACTAAAGAATACCTTTATTCATCCACGTCGTTTTAAGGCTTTAAGTCTACCAGTGTAAACCTTTGCCTTGTTGCTATTCATTTTTCAAAATTCATGTTCTTACCTCTTAATTGATGGCACCTCCCTATTATCATGTTTCCTCCGTGCCTGTTGGTGCCTTTCATAAGAAATAGATGCCTTGAAAGAAGTTAACAAAGGGAGAAAAGCAGAGTGGAGAAATGTTAGTTTGTATGGAATCAGATGATACCTGAGGTAAGATAGGAAAGGTAGAGAAATCGTCGTTTAAGAAAATATTAGGGACCTTTGGGTCAAGGCTTCTTACGATTAGATGTTCATGAGTTCAAGAGTATAGAACGCTTGAAGAAAGTTTGGCTCTTCTTCCAAAGGACATAAAAGTCATATGGATATATCTGAGAAAGAAAAGGTTCTTGCCATATTTTTTATGATGGGAAGAGAGTGCTCAGCTAATTAACAGGGATAAAAACCCAGTGTTTTGGGCCTTGTCTTAGGAAGTGATACCAAGAGAAATGAGTTCAAAGTTGTATGAATAACCAAATGTAAGGTGCTTGTCATGATGATAATCAGAACCTTCGGATGAGATACGATATCATGGAAACATATGTAAAGAATGAACATACGGCATACCTATGTCAGACTAATGTAATGACAAAGTATTATAAGATAATGGTAAATAATATTATACGTTGAAAACCTAAAGTAGATAACGAACGAGGACAAGTACCCTCCCAAGAATCAATGGATCACGACTAACCCCAAGGGCCAAGAGTGTCACTGAGATTGGTTAAGGATAAGATACCAGCCACTCAGAGTTAGGACTGAGAATACTCCTAAAACTACCCCCATCTCTTTTAAGATACTTCTCACCGCAAAGGTTTTATCGAACAGCAAGTTTCGGGGACGAAACTTCTTTTAAGGGGGGGAGGATGTAATAACCCGCCCTAAACCATAGCTATTATAGTATCTTAAACTTGTTTAATTAGTTTTAATTGCTTATTAAATTAATTTGTACCTTGCGGTTAGCTAACGGTGACAGGTTTCGGCGGAATGGCGAAGCGGTCAGGTTACCGGTCAAACTTTTACCGAGCTCATTATTATTTATTTAGGACCTTAAATTATAATTATTTTAGGTTCTACAATCTTATTTCAAAGTCGGTTTATTTTATAGATTATTTTCCACATCGAAACGAAGTTATTTTCTCAGATTTACCGCCTTTTTTTAAAATCGATCAAATTTATTATAATTCTAAGGTATATATGAAACACCCATTTTATGTTTTATTAGTAATATTAGTATTGTTATATTAGTGTTATAATTGCAATGTTTATTAATATTTTAGTTAAGCTAATTAAAGGGAGTAATATATATGCAAGTGGGGGAGTTAAGGGGTCATATTTCATTTCAAATTTGACAACACAACTCAGCCCTCTTTCTCCCTCTCTCTTCACGCCAGCAAAGACCTCCTCTGCTTTAGCGGCGACCGCAGTTTCCGGCCAAAATTTCCGGCACCAATTTGAAGCTCTCCTCCTCTTCATCCTAGTCCATTTTATTCATCTTTTCAAGTGGTATTTCTCAAGTTATCTCTCCTCCATTGTTATGAATTTTGAAGCTTTTGATGTTATAGTTTTATCATGATGTTTTTATGCTAAATTACTACCTTCTTTCATGAATTTAGAGTACAAATTTGTTGTAGTTGATTTTAGTGAGTAAAGCTATATTTTTGGTTCAAGTTCATGTGAAATGTGTTGAGGTTTATGTGAATTATTGAAGGATGATGTTCTATAGTCATGCATGTTGGATTGGTAGAGATTTTTGAGTTATACTTTCTGTTTTGTAGAGATAATAAAGTATTCTTGAGTTGTTTGGATGAATTACATGAAGTTGTGAAGAAAAACCATGTTATTTGTGGTGTAGTTTAAGTACAAATGTATGTGAGTTGTTGCATGTGAATTATACAAGTATGGATGCTAATTTTAGAGGTAAAAATTCTGGAAAATAGTGAGGTTATGCATAGATTACATTGGGTGTATATTTGGTATAAAGTTTGGATGAAAACAAGCATGCTTGAAGGCTAAATTCTGTCCAGAACCTACTGCCCATTTTGTGATTTTTATAGGGTATGCTAAAATTAGTTTCGAGCCCAGAAATTAGTGTAAAAAGGTAGCCTAAGATGTTAGTAAACACCGGGCTTTGGAATTTCGAGTTTTCGATTTGTATAACTCAAGTTAGAGCCAAAACCGTAAAGCCGCGCAATTACATACGAATTTTGGAGTCAGTGTATTGTTGTGTGCTTTTCGACCAAATGGAGTTTGATTCTGGAAAAGTGTTCAACATAAGAGTTTTAGAGGACTCGACGAGCTTTCCGAAAACGTATGGTATGTCTTAAACCGATGTCGGGAGTGTAAGTTATAGGACCCGGAAACAGAGCTGAAAAGCTGGAATTTTCTAGGTGATTGTATAAGTACATTAAGGGGTTAAATATGGTTATAAAGGACTTATAAGTGGGTTTAAGAGTGGCTAATCTAACGAATATAGTATTTGTGATATAGTTGTTAAGTGAGAACCTTAGAGCCAATGTCGGAGGACCCCGAGACTTTGAAACTATTTTACCGTTTTACTGCTTTAATTTACAAACTTCCTAAATTTATTGAGAAGTTTTTATCAGATTTGAAGTTTTTTAAAGTCTTTTTAGTAAATTGAGAGTTTATATTTTACAAGTATTTCCTTGGTTCATAAGGCTCTTATAAGTTTAAAGCATTTATCCAAGCCTCTTGATTTTATCTCAAACATCCGAAAAACCCCGTTATTATTATTGTCGGTAATTTACTGCTACTGTCCGGGGCTCTTTTCGAGCCTTTCTCATTCTTTTTAGCCTCTGGCCCGGCCATCAAACTTGTAGAGCATATTTTTCCCTTTCCGAAAAGTACTCGCATAGCGAAATCCGAGTTCTATAGCCCGAGTTACGATCAAAATATCATTGTCTTTAAAACCTGAAATTCCTACACGTTTTATTGCCGAAACTTTATTGCGAGGTTCTACGCCCTCATCTTTTCATGGCTCCTATTTTAATACCGAACTCTATTGTTATAGCTCAAAGTCCTGCTTCGACCCAAGCCATTCCCCAGCCGAGATCGCCACCGAGCAACTCACTCGCTTCAGGTACGCAAATTGTCCAACAAATACTCTTACTTAATTTACAGTACAGTTTTATTGCATAAGTCATTCTAATGAATTTTAGTGTTTTGTAAGTGGTCCCGATACGTATTCTACAGTAGCTAGAGCGAAGTCTAGCCTTTTACAGGCTCCTATCGGAGTAATCTCAACCTGGCCAGCGTCTGACTGCCTAGCAGTCACCCATCCAAACTCGAGGTCGGTTTGCGACGTCATGAGATGCTTCAGATCGATCTCAAAAGGACACCACGCTTTACTTTGTGAAATCATTTTATTGTTAAACATAGCATATGCATAGAACGCTTTTAGCTAAAGTATTCAATGGTTTAGCATGTTTTATGTTCCCTTCCCGCTTTCAAAATGAATTTAAATGCGGCACTAAAGACCGTTTTGAACGGTTTGACGTGTTGGAGGTTTACGTACTGAGTGTTTCCCCACTCACTTTGCGAATGTTTTTAATGTTTTGTTTTAGGCGGTCCGAGCTCCCAGGATAAAGGCGAGGTTAAGCACGAGTAAGTTGTCTGTACAGAATAGTTCTCTAAAGGCGATCGAAGATCGGTGTTCAAGGTTGCTCAAGGGCGTTAAAGGCCACTTGGTTGTGGAAACCTATGATATGTATGATAACAGGTTGTACAATGTGTGTGTGTACTTTAAGTTTAGCAGTTGGATTGTATGGAGTTTAGTACAGTTTTATGGTGTCTTGTTATATTGTGGTTTTGTGTTTTGCCTTGTCCCGAGTAGGGACGGCGGTAATGCCTCGACCTAAGGTGTTCCGCTGCGCTAATCATGAGTTTAGGTTCCTAAAGTATAGTCTTGATCTTGTGATTAAGGTTGAGGCGTTACAGTTGTGGTATCAGAGCACATTTTCAACTCAAGAGACACCGATAACAATACATAAATAAAACTTATTCGCTTATGCCCTATTATTCCAGAAAGTTATCACAAAGCATTCATACTTTCCAAACTTTAATTGTTTTAATTCGGGAATCAGAAGATCGATCCTGATAGCTTTCTTCTCCAATTCAAGCTCATCTCGATGTACTTATGAACTTCCTTATTCATGAAATCATTGTAATCATCATCTTTGGCAAATATGCTATCTTTTTGTTGATCCCAGTTTTCTTAATCGATATACATGCGTAGTTGGGTTAAAGACTACCTTTATTTCTCCACGTCGTCCTAAAGCCTTAAGTCTACCAATGTAAACCTTTGCTTTGTTGTTGATTTCCAAAATTCATGTTCTTACCTCTAAATTGATGGCATCTCCCTGTTATCGTGTTTTTCCTCTGTGACTGTTGGTGCCTTTTATAAGAAATAGATATCTGAAGGGAAGTTAATAAAGGGAGGAATAGCGAAGTGGAAAAATGTTAGTTTGTATGGAATTATATGATACCTGAGGTAAAATGGGAAAGAAAGAGAAATCATTTCAAGGAAATACTAGGGACCTTCGGGTCAAGACTTCTTACGAGTGGATGTCTATGAAATCAAGAATATAGAACGCTTGAAGAAAGATCAGACCTTCTTCCAAAGGATATAAGAGCCATATGGATATATTTGACAAATAAAATGTTCTTGTCATATAATTTATGATGGGAAGAGAGTGCTCAGCTAATTAACAGAGATGAAAACCCAGTGTTTTGGGACTCGTCTTAGAAAGTGATGCCAACAGAAATGAGTTTAAGGTTGTATAAATAATCAGCGTAAAGTGCTCGTCACGATGATGACCGTAACCTTAAGATGAGATACGATATCATGGGGACATATGGAAGGAATGAACAGACAACGTGCCTATGCCAGACGAATACAATGACAAAGTCTTACACGGGCATGATAAAGAAGACTATACTTGGACTACCAAAGGTTGAGCACGAACAAGAACAAGTACCCCTCTCAAGTATCGAAGGATCTGCTCACTCACCCAAGGGGCAAGAGTGTCATCTGAGATTGGTTAAGGTTAAGGTACCAACCACTCAGAGTTAGGGTTGAGAATACTCCTAAAACTGCCTTTAAAACAAATTATGGGCAATATGAGTTGCGGTAATGCCTTTTTGGACTTACGAATGCCCAACAGTATTTATGGATCGGATGAACCGTGTGTTCAAACCTTAGGTGGTTAAGTTGTAGTGGTGTTTAACGACGATGTTTTGGTATACTCGAAAAGCCGAAAGAAACATGTGCATCGCTTGACAAAGTGGCGTTTCAATCATTAAGGAGCAAAGATCGTATGTGAAAAATTTTCAAAATGTGAACTCGGTTCGTAAAAATAGGATTTTTGGGAACATATAGTGATCCACGAAAAGATCTGATTGGACTCTGACAAAGTATGCGCCATTAAAAGTTTGGCAAACCCACTGTAGTTACCAAAGTTCGAAGTTTCTTAGTTATGGCCGAATGCTATAGGAGATTGTTCCGAATCTTTCTAAAATAGTTCTTCCAAAGACCAACCTCCTCAAGAGATCAACACGGTTGAATGGACCGGCAAGTGTAAAGAAACCTTTTAAGTGTTCAAAGAAAAACTAACAACCGCCCCAATGTTACCCCTTCCCGAGGAAGGAAAGGAGTATGTGGTATATAGCAACGCGATTCATTAAGGGCTGAGACATGTGTTAATAGGGAACGACAAGGTAGCAGCCTATACGTCACAGCAATTAAAGTCAGCTACGAGGATTACCCCATACATGACCTAAAGCTCGCAACAATGGTGCCGCGCCGAAATTTGAAGGCTTTACATTTATGGGGTCTCTAATGCCATCGTTACGGATCACAGGAGTCACAAAGGTATGTACACTCAGAGAGAGTTGAATCTAAGGCAACGAAGGCGATTGAACTCATTAAGGATCATGACTTGGATTCCAACGTCACTCCAATAAAGCAATTTCGATAGCTAATGCTTCGAGTAGAAAGGCTTAGCGTAAGGTGTTGACTCGTCTTGTAATACGTCCATAAATGCGGCAAGAATTCAATAGAGAGAGAGCATTGTCCCTACAATCGTCCGTCTTGGAGGGGACCAAGATAGAATGAATAAATGCCCCAGGACCCAAGAGGATTATGATAATCTAGCTACGAAAGGAATATCTGGATTTTTAGGCCATGAAAGCAAAACCCTAAGGTTTCAAAATAAACTATGTATACTGATAAGGGAAGCTTAAGGCTTAAGCTTTTGAAAGGAGGCCACAAATCGTTGTACTCTGTGTATCCTGGAGGTACAAAAATGTATAATGGTCTAAAAGAGCACCTTTGGTGACCTAACGTAAAGGGAGGTATAGCCAACTATGGGGATCAATGTTTGCCATGACAAAAAGGGTCGAAGCAGAACGTTAAAGAGCATCAGGTAACTCTAGACCCTTAGAAAGTCCCACGTGGGAATGGGAATCAATTTCTATGGATGCTATCAGGGGAGTACCCCTCACAGCTTCTAGAAGGAAAAAAAAAAACATTTGAGTAATTACGGATCGCCTTACCAAGTTGGCACAGTTCGCTCCTATCTATGAAGGAGGAAAGGTAGAGAGATTGGCCGATAATTGCGTACAAGAAGTTGTAAGGTTACATAGGATTCCAAAATGGACATAGTATCCGAATGTGATACGCGATTTCAATCACGATTTTGGTGCTAAGACTAATGGTAATAGCTTCTACCATCTAGAAAGCGACGACCATTTGACAGAGTAAAACAAATTGTAAAGATATGTTACGCGCATGCATTTTAGGTTTCCAAGGAAATCAGGATGAAATTCCCTCGTTCATAGAGGTTTCTTATAGTAGTAAGTAGTAGATATTAGTCTACCATTCGAATGGCTCCTTTTAAAGCGTCTTATAACAGGAAATGTCACACCCGCGATGTTAGGGTGGATTAGTTAAAGCTGTAGTCACAGGTCCGGAGTTAATCCAGGACGCATCACATAAGATTTGAGTCATCCGACCACATGTCAAGATCGACCAAAGAAGGCGGAGACCGCTTGATCTTCAAATTGGAAATCGTGTTTTCTTTAAAATGATTCAACTCAAGGAGATTCGAAGTTTCAATATCTAGGGAAAGTTAAGCCCTTGCCATAGTAGGGTCTTACTCCGTTGTGGAGGAGATCAATCCAATGACATATCGTTTAGAGGTACCTTTTAATCTAAGGCAATTACGTAACGTTTCACGCCTCCAACCCCGTAAATATGTATCGGCTCGACCCGCAATCTTGAAGAAGAACCTCTACTGAAAATGGAACACAGAATCAAATGACTTCACTCACAGGAAAGTCCCTTAGTCGAAGTACTTTGGGCAAATCAAGACACCTCGGAAACCTCTGGGGAAACCGAGGAAGGAAACGAAGGAAAGTTACCCACACGTCTTATAAGGAATATCAAACGCAATGGAACCAACAGCAAGTTTCGGGGACGAAACTTCTTTTAAGGGGGGGAGGATGTAACAACCCACCCCAAAATCATGTTTAATTATTTATAAAGCACAAGAATTATCCAAATCGTTATAAATTTTTCGCTTACCTTTATTTATTTATTGATTTACTTATTTATTTATTGTTATCGGTGTCGTGTCTCGTGCAGGAGATGGCTAAGGTGCAGAGTTATCGGCTTAAAAATTTTACTTTACATGTTCATATATTGGGTTAAAGTATTTCAGGTTATACAATTTATGTTATAAAATTATTTACACATTACGTTAATTTGTATCGGGTTTTACCGCTTACGGTTTGCTTAACCGAAAAGGGTCTAATTATTCGACCCCGTAACATTTATATTTTATTACCCAAACCTTAATTTATTTGGGTTATATTTATTTCATTTAAAGTACAAGTAATATTTATGTTTCATTTATTTGGATTTTCTACATCCAAGGTTTATTTTATTTTACCCGATTATTATCAATTGATTTTATTTTAGTACAAGTAAATTATTTAAGTTTACTACATTGCAATTGTTGTTTTTAATTACAAATTCAGCTTTGGATTAAATGTTAGAGGGAGTATATGGGATTATATTAGCTAAGTCAAGAGGGGGTTAGTCATTTTATTACTCACCAAACTAAATCACACTCAAGGAGCACTCCCTCATTCCCCTTCTTCTCCAATCGGCCGACCACCACACACAGCCACTCCTGGGTTTTCCGGCCATTTTCCGGCCAGCCGCCGCCAGCCACGGCCACCGTGCACCACCCTCTCCCTTCTCTACAAGTTTTCATCCATTTTCACCTTGAAGGGTAATGTCTAAAACCCCCAATTTCAATTCCTATGAACCCTAATCTGAAAATTTATGTTTTATATATGTTTCCTTTGTAATTTCTACTTCTTTTACTCTCTTTTATCTTGAATTCAAGTATATATGTGTATTGGTTAAGTTAGGGTTAAGTTGAGTATATGCATGTATGTTTTCTAAGTGTTTATGTGGGGTTAGAGTTGAATCCATGGTTGCATGTGGGTTTTGAGGCCTTGGATGAATGGATTTTTATGGGTTATATTCTGGAAATGTGATGGATTAAAGTTATTTGGGATTTGGTTGTGTTTGAATATGTTTAAGGGTGGAAAAAAACCGAGTTAAAAACTGGGGTTTCGGTGAATAACGGATCTGGTTCAATTCTGGAAATTTACAGTACCATAAAAGTGAGATTTTTGCCCAGATTTCCACTCCTTCTGATATCCTAAAGTGTTAGCAAACCATAGGCTTTGGAATTTCGATTTTCCGACATGTATAGCCCGAGTTACGACCAAAACCGTAACCTCACGTTTTTATACGATTTCTGAGTCAGTGTTTTGAGGACTGATTTTCGGACCTTTAGAGACTTCCTTAGTCTTTGTGGTAAACATGAAAGTTTTAGCTAACGTTCTGAGCTTTCCGGAAATGTATCATATGCGTCCATACGATGTCTGGATTAAAAGATATAGAGTTTCCCGTGAAGGGTTGCAATCTGACCTCTGCCCAGAATTCTTAAGTGCATGTCTGATTTGTTGGCCATTTTTCGTCCCTTTGGAGACTTTATTGGTTTTAGTGATAAACATAAGAGTTTTAGGTTACTCTTTGAGCTTTCCAGAAACATAAAGTATGTGGTCATCGGATATCGGGAGTGTGAGTTACAAGCCCGGGAAGCAGGGCTGTCCGGGATAACATTCTGCCCAATTTGGTTTATGTAAATGTATGTCTTTTGGGCTTTAAATCAACCCAATAAGGGGGTTCTAGGCATAAATGGGTCATGGTTATAAGTTGTCATTTTAGAGTTATATGTTTAAAGCTAAGAGTACCATTATGGAATCTCAAGTGAATCTTAAGGATAGTTCTAAAAGCTAATGAGTTTAGTAAAGTATTTTCACCTCCCCATCTTCCTATAGAATAATATTCCAAGTCTTGAGCTAGCTAAGAGTTCTTCTAGCTTGGTAGCTTCCAAGTTCAAAGTCAAGTCCATCTTTATTGCCTAAATCATTGATCCCAAGCTTGTTCTTATCGTATTCGAATATGTTCATCGATTCGCTTATCGTTCATTTGTCATCGTATTATCGAGTCATGTTGAACTCCACCGTGCTTACCCTAGCTTTCAAGTTATAATTACCCATTCACCATCGATTCAAGCTTGTTTTATTGGATTCAAGCCCTTCCATTTGGATCATATCCTACGTCATTATTCTCATGCTTTCCGACCCGGAAATTTCTAAAGTTATATGTGTACTGCTTCTGTCCGGGCCATTTTTCGGGCCCTTCCTTTCATTTCTAGCCTTCGGGCCAGTTGACAAAGTTAAAGATCATAATTTTCCCTATTCCGGGATGTACTTTTTTACTCCGTTTCGATTTTCCTAACTCAAGTTATGCTACAAACTCTATTTTGATACAACCTGAAATTTTATTTCTAAAGTATTTTATTTATATTTACTAAGTTTCTAAACTTATGATTCTAATTCAGAACCTTATTCGGTTCTTCTTTTTTTTTATGTATGCTTACATTGGTTGACAAAGTTTCAAAGGCCATCTCCAAGCCGAGCCGCCAAGGTCTTTAGTGTCTTAAGGTACGCAAATTGTCCAGCTTTTATTTTCTAAGCTATGTTCATGGTTCATTCAATTTCTGCCATGTCAAGTTTTATGGTTTACAATGTCTTTATGTTTAATAGTGGACCCGCATTCTATGCTTATATCTACAGTTATGTTTTTAGCACTCCTGATCAGAGTGCCTTGACTGCTGTCGACTGCTTAGCAGTCAATCATTCCAAGTTTAGATCAACTTGGGCATACGCGTGTGTGAGGTGCTTGCACCGATCGTAAGGGTTCCACCTACATTCTATCTTTATTGGTTTATGTTTATGCATATGTTTATGATCATGTCACTCAAGTCCTATTTATTTACCCCTTCCCGTTTCAAAATGAATTTAAATGCCATACAAACCGTTTTGAGCGGTTTGACGTGTTGAGGTTTACGTCTTGAGTGTTTCACTCACTTTGCGAATGTTTTTAATGTTTTGTTTTAGGCGGTCCGAGCTCCCAGATAAAGCGAGTTAGCGAGAGTAAAGTCGTCATGCAGGTGGTTCTCTAAAGGCGATCGATGATCGGTAATCAAGGTTACTCAGGGCACAAAGGCCACTTGATTGTGGAAAGTTTATATGATATGTTTAATTAAAGGTTGTATAATGTAGTGGTACTTCAAGTTTAGCGATTGTGTTGTATGGAGTTAAGTACGGTTTTTTTGTGGTTTTGTGTTCTTGCCTTCAGTGGGGACGGCGGTAATGCCTCGACCTAGGTGTTCACAGCTAATCACGAGTTTGGGATTTTAAAGTATAGTCTTAATCTTGCATGATTGTGGTACCACAACCGTAACGCCCAACCTTAATCACAAGATTAAGACTATTCTTTAGAATCCCAAACTGTGATTAGCGCAATGAACACCTTAGGTCGAGACATTACCGGCCCCCACTGACAAGGCAAAACACAATACCACAATATAACAATCCACCATAAACTGCATTTAACTCCATACAACACAATCGCTAAACTTAGAGTACAAATACATTATACAACCTTTAATTAAACATGTCATACAGACTTTCTACAACCAAGTGGCCTTTAATGCCCTTTGAGTAACCTTGATTACCGATCATCGATCGCTTTAGAGAACCACCGCATGACGATTTACTTACTCGCTTAACCTCGCTTTATCCCGGGAGCTCGACCGCCTAAAACAAAACATTAGAAACATTCGCAAAGTGAGTGGGGAAACACTCAAGACGTAAACCTCCACGCCAAACCGCTCAAAACGGTTTTTAGTGCCGCATTTAAATTCATTTTGAAAACGGATAGGGATATAAAGCATGCTAAACCATTGAATACTTTAAGCTATAAAATTTCTATGCATATGCTGTGCTTAACATTGAAATGATTTCATAAAGTAAGATATGGTGTCCCTTTTAGATCGATGCCGAAACATCTCACGCACGTACGCCCAAACCGATCTCGAGTTTGGATGGGTGATCGATCAGCAATGACATCGCCAGTCAAGATTACTCGACAGAGCTCAGTAAAATAAGGCTAGACTTTACTCTAGCTACTGTAGAATAAGTTTCGGGACCACTTATAAAACAATAAAATCGTTAGAATATATCTATGCAATTAAACTGTACTTGAATTTAAATAGAACAAGAGTTGGACAATTTGCGTACCTTGGAACGCTAAAGACTTTGGCGGCGCAGCTCGGCTTGGAGATGGCCTTTGAAACTTTGTCAACCAATAGAAGCATACATAAAAGTGAAGAACCGAATAAGGGTCCAAATTAGTTTCACGAGTTTGGAAATTTAGTAAATAAAAATGAAGTAACTTTTGAGAATAAAATTTCAGGTTGTATCAAAATAGCGTTTGTAGCATAACGTGAGTTAGGAAAATCGAAACGACGTAAAAGAGTACATCCCGGAATAGGGAAAAACATGATCTTTAACTTTGTCAACTGGCTCAAAGGCTAGAAATGAAAGGAAGGGCCCGAAAAATGGCCCGGACAGAAGCAGTGCACAAGAACTTTGGAGTTTTCGGGTTGGGAAAATCATGAGAAATATGACGTAGAAGGTGATTCAAATGAAAGGGCTTGAATCCAATAAAATTAGCTTGAATTGACGATGAATGGGGTGCTTACACTTGAAAGCTAGGATGCGAACAATGGAGTTAACTATGGCTTGATCATACGATAGCAAATGAACGATAAAACGGAGTACGATAAACATATTCGAATGCAATAAGAACAAGCTTGGGTCAATGATTTAAGCAATAAAGATGGAAGTAACTTTGAACTTGGAAGCTACCAAGCTAGAAGAAACTCTTAGCTAGCTCAAGACATTGAATAATATTCTAAAGGAAGATGGGGAAGTGAAATACTTTATCAAACCCATTAGCTTTTGGAGACTACCCTTAGGACTCCCTTGAGACTCCAAGATGGTACTTTTAGCTTTAAACACATAACTCTACAATGACAACCTATAACCATGGCCCATTCATGCTTAGAACCCCTTATTGGGTTGATTTAAGGCCCAAAAGACATACATTTACATAAACCAAATTGGGCAGAAATGTTGTTCTGGATAGCCCTGCTTCCCGGGCTTGTAACTTATACTCCCGATATCGGATGACTATGAACCACACCTTTCCGGAAAGCTTGCAACGTGGCCTAAAACTCTTATGTTTATCACTAAAACCAATAAAGTCTCTAAAGGGACGAAAAATGGCCAACAAATCAGACATGCAATTAAGAATTCTGGGCAGAGGTCAGATTGCAACCCTTCACGGGAAACTCTATATCTTTTAATCCAGACATCGTATGGACGCATATGTTACATTTCCGGAAAGCTCAGAATGCTAGCTAAAACTTTCATGTTTACTACAAAGACTAAGGAAGTCTCTAAAGGTCCGAAAATCAGTCCTCAAAACACTGACTCAGAAATCGTATATAAAAACGTGAGGTTACGGTTTTGGTCGTAACTCGGGCTATACATGTCGGAAAATCGAAATTCCAAAGCCTATGGTTTGCTAACACTTTAGGCTATCAAAAGGAGTGGAAATCTGGGCAAAAATCCCACTTTTATGGTACTGTAAATTTCCAGATTCGAACCAGAACCGTTATTTACCGACAATTCCAGTTTTTAACTCGATTTTTTCACCCTTAAACATATTAAAACACCACCAAATCCCAAATAACCTTAATCCACTATACTTTCAGAATATAACTCATGAAAATCCATTCATCAAAGGCCCCAAAAACCACATGCATAAACATATAAACATCATCCACCATGAATTCAACTCTAACACCTCAATAACTCTTCAAGAATCACATGAATATACTCCAAAATCAAAACCTAACTTAACCAATACAATTGTGACTTGAAATTTATACTAGAAGAGAGTAAAAGGAGTAGAAATTGCAAAGAAAACATATACAAAACATAAAACTCAGATTAGGGCATAAAAGATTTGAATTTGGGGGTTTGAGAGATTACCCTTGGGTTAAAAATTGATGAAAACCGAAGAGAAGGGAGAGGGTGGCCGGCGGCCACCACCGGCTGGCGGTGGAATCCGGCGCCGGTGGCCGGAAAAAGCCCAGCAGGGCTGGCTGGGGCTGGCAAAGATGAGGAAGAGGGAGAGGGTAGAGAGAGAAAGTGTGAGAGTTGTGATGAAATTAAAATGGGTTGAAATGAAATAACCCCCCTTTAACTAATACCATTCCATATACTCCCTCTACACTTAATACAAATCTGAATTTGTAAATTAAATACAATAATTGTAATGTAATAACCTTAAATAATTTACTTGTACTAAAATAAAATCAATTGGTAATAATTGGGTTAAAATAAAATAACACTTGGATGTAGAAAATCCAAATAAATGAAATATAAATATTACTTGCACTTAAATGAAATAAATATAACCCAAATAAATTAGAGTTTTGGGCAAGAAGATACAAATGTTACGGGGTCGAATAATTAGACCCCTTTCGGTTAAGAAAATAGCGTAAACGGTAAAACCCGATACAAATTAACTTAACGTGTAAATAACTTTATAACACAAATCGTATAACCGGAAATACTTTAATTCAATATATGAACATGTAAAGTAGAATTTTTAAGCCGATAACTCGGCACCTTAGCCATCTCCTGCACGAGGCACGACACCGATAACAATAAATAAACAAGTAAATCAATAAATAAATAAAAACAACGCGAAAAATTTATAACGCGATTTGGATAATTGCTATGATTAATAAATAATTAAGCATGATTTTGGGGTGGGTTGTTACATCCCCCCCCCCCCTTAAAAGAAGTTTCGTCCCCGAAACTTGCTGTTGGTTCTATTGCGCTTGATATTCCTTAAAAGACGCGTGGGTAGCTTTCCTTCATGTCTTCCTTGGTTTCCCCAGAGGTTTCCGAGGTGTCTTGATTTGCCCCAAAGTACTTCGCCTAAGGGACTTTTCCTTGAGTGAACCCCGTGCTCCAAAATTTGGATAGATCGTTGTTCGACGATGAGGCCTCTCTTTCAATAGAGGTTCTTCTTCAAGAATGCGGGCCGGGCCCGATACATATTTCCGGAGTTGGAGAAACGTGAAAACGTCACGCATTTGCCTTGGATTAGAAGGTACATCTAAACGATAGGTCACTGGATTGATCCCCTCCACAACGGAGTAAGATCCTACTATAGTAAGGGTTTAACTTCCCCTAGATATTGAAACTTCGAATCTCCTTGAGTTGAATCACTTTAAAGAAAACACGGTTTCCAAACTTTAATTGTTTAATTTGGTAATCAGAAGATCAATCCCGATAGCTCTCTTCTCCAATTCAAGCTCATTTCGATGTACTTATGAATTTCCTCATTCACGAAATCATTGTAATCATCATCTTTGGCAAATATGCTATTACTTATTGATCCCAATTTTCTTAATCGATATACATGCGTCGTTGGAGTAAAGAATACCTTTATTCATCCACGTCGTTTTAAGGCTTTAAGTCTACCAGTGTAAACCTTTGCCTTGTTGCTATTCATTTTCAAAATTCATGTTCTTACCTCTTAATTGATGGCACCTCCCTATTATCATGTTTCCTCCGTGCCTGTTGGTGCCTTTCATAAGAAATAGATGCCTTGAAAGAAGTTAACAAAGGGAGAAAAGCAGAATGGAGAAATGTTAGTTTGTATGGAATCAGATGATACCTGAGGTAAGATAGGAAAGGTAGAGAAATCGCTGCTTAAGAAAATATTAGAGACCTTTGGGTCAAGGTTTCTTACGATTAGATGTTCGTGGGTTCAAGAGTATAGAACGCTTGAAGAAAGTTTGGCTCTTCTTCCAAAGGACATAAAAGCCATATGGACATATCTGAGAAAGAAAAGGTTCTTGCCATATTTTTTTTATGATGGGAAGAGAGTGCTCACTAATTAACAGGATAAAAACCAGTGTTTTGGGCCTTGTCTTAGGAAGTGATACCAAGAGAAATGAATTCAAAGTTGTATGAATAACCAGTAAGGTGCTTGTCATGATGATGATCAGAACCTTCGGATGAGATACGATATCATGGAAACATATGGAAAGAATGAACAGACGGCATACCTATGTCGATTTAATGTAATGACAAAGTCTTATACGAGCATGGTAAAGAAGATTATACGTTGACTACGAAAGTTGAGAACGAACGAGGACAAGTACCTCCCAAGAATCAATGGATCGCTGCCTAACCCCAAGGGCCAAGAGTGTTACCGGATCGTTAAGGATAAGATACCACCACTCGAGCTAGGACCGAGAATACTCCTAAAACTACCTTTAGAACAAAATGTGGCGCTATGAGTTACGAAAATGTCTTTTGGACTTACCAATGTCCAACAGTATTTATGGATCGGATGAACTGAATGTTCAAACCTTGTGTGGTTAAGTTGTAGTGGTATTTAACGATGATGTTTTGATATACTCGAGAGGTCGATAAGAATATGTGAATCAATTGAAAGTTGCGTTTCAATCGTTAAGGAGCAAGGATCAGTATGTGAAAATTTTTCAAAAGGTGAACTCTAGTTCGTAAAAATAGGATTTTGGGAACATATAGTGACCCATGAAGAGATCTGATTGGACTTTGACAAAGTATGCGCCATTAAAAGTTTGGCAAAACCCACTGTGGTTACCAAGGTTCGAAGTTTCTTAGTTAAGGCCGAATACTATAGGAGATTGTTCCGAACTTTTTCTAAAATAGCTCTTCCATAGACCAACCTCCTCAAGCGGTCAACACGGTTTAAATGGACCGGCGAATGCAAGGAAACCTTTCAAGTATTCAAGGACAAAACTAACAACCGCCCAATGTTATCCCTTCCCGAGGAAGGAAAGGAGTATGTAATATATACCAATGCGATTTGTTAAGGGAGAGAATATATGCTAATATGGAACGATAAGGTAATAGTCTATATGTCACCGCAATTAAGTCAGCTACGAGGCTTACCCAATGCATGACCTAAAGCTCGCAACAATGGTATTGCGCTAAAATATGACCTTACCTTTATGGGGTCTCTAATGCCATCGTTATGGATCACAGAGTCACAAATATATGAACACCAGGAGAGTTGAATCTAAGGCAACAAAGGTGGTTGAACGCATTTAAGGATTATGACTTGGATCCCAATAAAGACTCAAAGAAGACAGCTGATAGAATCGCTTCAAGCAAAAAGGCTTAGCATAGAGAACCGTTTTGTTTTGTAATTCGTCCATGAATGCGACAAGATCTGAACAGGGAAAGAGCATTGTCCCTACAACCGTCCATCTTGGAGGAAACCAAGATAGAATGAATAAATGCCCCAGGACCCAAGAAGACTATGATAATCTAGCCATGAAAGGAATACTTGGATTTTAGGCCATGAAAGCAAAACCCTACGGTTTCAAATAGTCTATGTATACTGGTAAGGGAAGCTTAAGGCTTAAGCTTTTGAAAGAAGGCCACAATTCGTTGTACTCGGTATACCCTGGAGGTACAAAATATAGAGAGGTCTAAAAGAGCACCTTTGGTGACCTAACGTGAAGGGACGTATAGCCGGCTATGAGAATCAATGGTTGTCATGTCAAAGAGGGTCAAAGTAGAAAATTAAAGAGCATCGAGTAAATCTAGACCCTTAGAAAGTCCCACGTGGGAGTGAGAATCAAATTCTAAGGATGCTATCATGGGAATACCCCTCACAACTTCTAGAAGAAAGAACATTTGAGTAAATTACGGATCGCCTTACCAAGTTGGCACAGTTCACTTCTATCCAAGAAGGATGGAAAACAGATAAGATAACGGATATCCACACACACAAGATTGTTAAATTATATGGAACTCCAAGAGGCAAAGTCCCCGATGGGGATACATGTTGTCAATCGTGATTCGAAGCAACTTCATTTCTACCCAGGAAGGATGGAGCGCCCTACAAAGTTAGCCGGGTATTTATGAATCGCCTGACAAAGTCGACGCACATTATTTCCATCTATGAAGGAGGAAAAGTAGATAAATTGGCTGATAATTGCATACAAAAGTCATAAGGTTGCATAGAATTCCAATAGGACACAGTATCCGAATGAAATACGCGGTTTCAATCACGATTTCCATCACGATTTTAGTACTAAGACTAATGGTAATAGCCTCTACCATCTGGAAAGCGATGGCCAGACAGAAAGAGTAAACCAAAATTCTAGAAGACATGCTACGCGCCTGTGTACTAGACTTTCAAGGCAACTGGGATCAGTACCTTCCTCTCGTAGATTTCTCTTACAATACTAGTTACCAAGCTACGATTCAGATGGCGCCTTTTGAAGCTTTGTAAAGCAGGAAGTAAAGAACACCCCTATGTTGGGGCGAGTTAGAGGAAGCATTAATCATAGGGTCAGACTTAATTCAAGAGACGACTGATAAGACCAAGGTGATCCAACAAAGATATCTTGACAGCCCAAAGTAGACAGAAGAGCTATGCTGACAAGAGGTGGAAGCCGCTTGAGTTCCAAGTAGGAGATAGGGTATTCCTCAAAGTTTCCCCCACAAAGGGAGTTAGACGATTCAATGTTAGGGGTAAGTTAAGCCCTCGGTACATAGGACCTTGTCCCATTGTAGGAAAGGTTAACCCATCAGCTTATCGTCTAGAGTTACCCTCCGAGTTAGGACATATCCACGATGTCTTTCATATCTCCCAGCTTCGGAAGTATGTGCCTGATCCAACGCGCGTTTTAGAGGAAGAACCTCCTCTTCTAGCCAAGGACCTCACCTTCGAGCAGCAACCGATCCAAATTTTGGATCGTAGAGTCAAGCATCTACGTACGAAAGAAGTTCCGCTAGTCAAAGTTCTATGGGCGAACCAAGAAACCTCCGAGGCCACGTGGGAGACCGAAGATGAAATGATAAAAAACTACCCCCATCTCTTTTAAGGTATTTCTCACCGCAAAAGTTTATCGGACAGCAAGTTTCGAGGACGAAACTTCTTTTAAGGGGGGGAGGATGTAATAACCCGCCCTAAACCATAGCTATTATAGTACCTTAAACTTGTTTAATTAGTTTTAATTGCTTATTAAATTAATTTGTACCTTGCGGTTAGCTAACGGTGACAGGTTTCGGCGGAATGGCGAAGCAGTCAGTTTACCGGTCAAACTTTTACCGAGCTCATTATTATTTATTTAGGACCTTAAATTATAATTATTTTAGGTTCTACAATCTTATTTCAAAGTCGGTTTATTTTATAGATTATTTTCCCACATCAAACGGTTAATTTCGGTTGCGATTTACCGTCTTTTTAAAACTGATCAAATTTATTATAATTCTAAGGTATATATGAAACACCCATTTTATGTTTTATTAGTAATATTAGTATTGTTATATTAGTGTTATAATTGCAATGTTTATTAATATTTTAGTTAAGCTAATTAAAGGGAGTAATATATATGCAAGTGGGGGAGTTAAGGGGTCATATTTCATTTCAAATTTGACAACACAACTCAGCCCTCTTTCTCCCTCTTCACGCCAGCAAGACCCAGCCCCCTCCTCTGTTTCGCCGGCGACCGCCCATTTCCGGCGAGATTCCGGCCAAAATTTCCGGCACCAATTTGAAGCTCTCCCTCTCCTCTTCATCCTAGTCCATTTTATTCATCTTTTCAAGTGGTATTTCTCAAGTTATCTCTCCTCCATTGTTATGAATTTTGAAGGTTTTGATATTATAGTTTTACCATGATGTTTTTATGCTAAATTACTACTTTCTTTTATGAAATTAGAGTATATATTGTGGTAATTGATTCTAGTGAATGAAACTAAGTGTTTTGGTTCAAGTTGTGTGAAATGTGTTGAGGTTTTTGTGAATTGACGAAGATGATGATGTTCTATGGTCATGCATGTTGGATTGGTAGAGATTTTTGAGTTATACTTTCTGTTTTGTAGAGATAATAAAGTATTCTTGAGTTGTTTGGATGAATTACATGAAGTTGTGAAGAAAAACCATGTTATTTGTGGTGTAGTTTAAGTACAAATGTATGTGAGTTGTTGCATGTGAATTATACAAGTATGGATGCTAATTTTAGAGGTAAAAATTCTGGAAAATAGTGAGGTTATGCATAGATTACATTGGGTGTATATTTGGTATAAAGTTTGGATGAAAACAAGCATGCTTGAAGGCTAAATTCTGTCCAGAACCTACTGCCCATTTTGTGATTTTTATAGGGGATGCTAAAATTAGTTTCGAGCCCAGAAATTAGTGTAAAAAGGTAGCCTAAGATGTTAGTAAACACCGGGCTTTGGAATTTCGAGTTTTCGATTTGTATAACTCAAGTTAGAGCCAAAACCGTAAAGCCGCGCAATTGCATACGAATTTCGGAGTCAGTGTATTGTTGTGTGCTTTTCGACCAAATGGAGTTTGATTCTGGAAAAGTGTTCAACATAAGAGTTTTAGAGGACTCGAAGAGCTTTCCGAAAACGTATGGTATGTCTTAAACCGATGTCGGGAGTGTAAGTTATAGGACCCGGAAACAGAGCTGAAAAACTGGAATTTTCTGGGTGATTGTATAAGTACATTAAGGGGTTAAATATGGTTATAAAGGACTTATAAGTGGGTTTAAGAGTGGCTAATCTAAGGAATATAGTATTTGTGATATAGTTGTTAAGTGAGAACCTTAGAGCCAATGTTGAAGGACCCCGAGACTTTGAAACTATTTTACCGTTTTACCGTTTTAATTTACCGAAACTTCCTAAATTTATTGAGAAGTTTCTATCGTACTTTGAAGTTTTTAAAGTCTTTTTGGGTAATTTGAGAGGTTATATTTTACAAGTGTTCCTTAGTCCATAAAGCTCTTATAAGTTAAAGCGTTTACCAAAGTCTTCTCAATTTTATATTCAAACACTCGGAAACTTCGTATATGACTATTTTGGTAATTTACTCACACGACTGAGCTTTTTCCGAGCCCTTATCATCTTTTTTAGCCTCTGGCCCGGCCATCAAACTTGTAGAGTATATTTTTTCCCTTTCCGAAAAGTACTCGCATAGCGAAATCCGAGTTCTATAGCCCGAGCTACGACCAAAATACTATTGCCTTAAAAACCTGAAATTTTTATACGTTTTAACTCCGAAACTTTATTGGAAGGCTATACGCCTCATCTATTCATGGCTCCTATTTTAATACCGAACTCTATTGTTATAGCTCAAAGTCCCGTCGACCCAAGCCATTCCCACCGAGATCGCCACCGAGCAACTCACTCGCCAGTGCACGCAAATTGTCCAACTCTTTTTCTATTTAAAGTCAAAGTACGCTTTATTGCATAAGTTATATTCTAACGATTTTAGTGTTTTATAAGTGGTCCCGATACCTATTCTACAGAGCTAGAGAAGCCTAGCCTTTTACAGAACTCCTATCGGAGTAATCTCGACTGGCGATCGCGCCTAGCGATCACCCATCCAAACTCGAGGTCGGTTTGGGCGTACGTGCGCGAGATGCTTCGGCATTGATCTCAAAAGGGACACCACAGTTTTACTTTATGAAATCATTTTATTGTTAAGCATAGTATATGCATAGAACTTTCATAGCTAAAGTATTCAATGGTTTAGCATGTTTTATGTCCCCTTCCCGCTTTCAAAATGAATTTAAATGTCGGCACTAAAACGTTTCGACGGTTTGACGTGTTGGAGGTTTACGTACTGAGTGTTTCCCCACTCACTTTGCGAATGTTTTTAATGTTTTGTTTTAGGCGGTCCGAGCTCCCAGGATAAAGGCGAGGTTAATCACGAGTAAGTCGTCTGTACAGACCAGTTCTCTAAAGGCGATCGAAGATCGGTGTTCAAGGTTGCCCAAGGGCGTTAAAGGCCACTGGGTTGTGGAAACCTATGATATGTATGATAAAAGGTTGTATAATGTGTGTGTACTTTAAGTTTTGCAGTTGGATTGTATGGAGTTTAGTACAGTTTTATGGTGTATTGTTATATTGTGGTTTTGTGTTTTGCCTTGTCCCGAGTAGGGACGGCGGTAATGCCTCGACCTAAGGTGTTCCGCTGCGCTAATCACGAGTTTAGGATTCTAAAGTATAATCTTGATCTTGTGATTAAGGTTGGGGCGATACAGTTGTGGTATCAGAGCCTTATAGACTTTTTACTTAGACATGGTCAAACCGAGAGGGTTAACCAGATCGTGGAAGATATGTTGCGAGCTTGTGTTCTGGATTTTCAAGGGAACTGGGATCAGTTTCTCCCACTCGTAGAGTTTTCATATAATAATAGCTACCAGACCACTATTAAAATGGCCCCGTTTGAAGCACTCTATGGCAGAAGATGTCGAACCCCACTATGCTGGGGAGAGTTAGATGAAGCGTTGATCATAGGTCCGGAACTAATCCAAGACACGACCGATAAGGTCCGAGTCATCCAACAACACATCAAGACTGCTCAAAGTCGGCAAAAGAGCTATGCAGATAAGAGGCGAAAACCTCTGGAATTCCAAGTTGGAGATCACGTTTTTCTCAAGATTTCCCCGACGAAAGGGATTCGAAGATTTAACATCAAAGGGAAGCTAAGCCCCCGCTACATTGGGCCATATCCGGTGACAGAAAAGATAAACCCGGTAGCATACCGAATAGAGTTACCTTCTAGTCTAGGAAGGACCCACGATGTTTTTCTTGTGTCGCAACTCCGGAGGTACGTGCCGGACCCGAAGCATGTTCTAGCGGAAGAGCCGCCGCTTTTGGCCGAGGATCTAACCTTCGAGCAGCAACCGGTCCAAATTCTGGATCGACGAATCAAGAAGTTACGCACGAAAGAGGTCCCATTAGTCAAAGTGCTGTGGGCAAATCAAGATACCTCGGAAGCCACGTGGGAAACCGAGGAAGGCATGAAAGAGCGATATCCTCATCTCTTTTGAGGTAATCAATCACGTTTTAACCGCAATCATGTTTCGGGGACGAAACTTCTTTTTAGGGGGGGAGGGTGTAATAACCCACCCCAAAATCATGTTTAATTACTTATTAATCACAGTAATTATCTAAATTGCGTTATAATTTTTTTCGCGTTTATTTTATTATTTATCAACGTACTCGTTTATTTATAGTTATCGGTGACAAGTCTCGCGCAGGAGATGGCTAAGGTGCCGAATTATCGGTTTAAAAGTTACTTTACATATTCGTTCAATAAGTTAAAGTATTTCAGTTTATACGTTTTACGTTATAAATTTATTTACGAGAATCGATTCTGAATTACTTGTTCCGATTTATATATATATTTTACCGTTCCAATTTTAATTTCTTACATTTTAATCCCTTACATAATTTCAAGAGGTAATTTTCCACCTTATTATTTTAATTCAAGTGTCATTGTATTTTATTTTTATGTTACCCAATTATTATCGATATATTTTATTTCCTACAAAAACCCGATATTTCAAGTTACTACCTCGATTACCATTTAATTACTCCTAATGTTATCATCCTATTATTATTTTTAATTAAGGTTTTAATCTCATTTATTGTTAGCATTGGTAATTGGATGATAGTTTTAAGTGTGTTTTAAATGTTTAGTAGAAGGGGGTCTCAATACACCTCACTTCTTTTCAAATTTGAACCAAACTAATTACTTTTAATTTATTTACTTAAAACTAATTTATTAAAGTTGTATTTTCAGATTTTAATTAAGTTAGTATTGGTGTTTTAAATTAAGTGAGGTAGTATACAATAGTAGTAGTAGAAGTGGGAGGCTCATTTTAACTCAATTCAACACCCATCTCATTTTCTCTCACTACACTCTCAAACTCCTCCCTCTCCCTCCTCTTGGTGTCCACTCCCAGCCAGCTCCGGCCAGTTTCCGGCCACTTTTCCGGCCAGCCGGCGGTGGTTTCAGCGATGCATCCCCCTCTTCCTCTCTCTTGTGTTTTCATCCATTTTTAACTCCAAGGGTAATCTCTCAAACCCCACTTCAATTTCTTTCAAACCTAATCTGAAATTCTATGTTTAATTTATGTTTCTTTGGTGAATTCCATCTCTTTTACTCTCTTTATTCATGAATTCAAGTATATAATTGTTGTGGTTAAGTTAGGGTTTGAGTTTCAAGTTTATGCATGTGTGTTTGGATGAGTTTTTGAGAGGTTCTTGTTGAATTCATGGTGGATGATGAATTAGTGTTGATGCATGTGGATTTCTTGTGAGTTTTTATGTGTTTAAGGGATGAGATATTGTTGTGAGTTTATGAATTAAGAGTTATCATGCTTAATTTGGGTGAATTTGTGAGTTTTGGAACAAGAGTTCAAGAGTGTGTTTATTATGTGAAGTTAATGTTTAATCCATGGATGCATATGGTTTTCAAGGCCTTTGATGAAGAGTTTTTCATGGTTTATATTCTGGAAATATGGTGGATTAAGGTTAGATGAAATTCGGTTAAGTTTTAATATGATTAAGAGTGGGAAAATCCAATTAAAAGATGAGTTTTAGGTGTTTTAGCTACTGTTTTCAATTCTGGAAATTTACAGAATTATAAAAGTGAGATTTTTGCCCAAATTTATACTCCATTGGATAGCTTAAGGTGTTAGCAAACCATAGGCTTTGGAATTTCGAATTTCCGACATGTATAGCCCGAGTTACGACCAAAACCGTAACCTCACGTTTTTAAATGCGAATTCTGAGTCAGTGTTTTGAGGGCTGTTTTTCGTCCTTTTGGAGACCTCTTTGGTTTTTATGGTAAACATGAAAGTTTTAGGCCATGTAGCAAGCTTTCCGGAAAGGTATGGTTCTTTGTCATCCGATATCGGGAGTGTGAGTTACGACCCCGGGAAACCGGGCTGTCCAGAATGGTTTTCTGCTCAAAATAACCTTTGTAAATTATTAGCTTTTGGGCCTCAAATCAACCCAATGAGGGGTTCTAGGTATAAATGAGTCATGGATATATATTGTCATTATAGAGTTATATGTTTAAGGCTAAGTGTACCATCTTGGAGTCCTAAGTAAGTCTTATGTATACTCTTCAAGAGCTAATGTGTTAGTAAGTCCTTATTTCATATATTTCTTTAAGTATCGTGTTCAATATCTTTGCTCTAGCTAAAAGCTCTTTCTAGCTTGATAATCTCTAATGTTATCCAATTCATTCCTCATTTCATCACTCATTTCATAGTTCATTAATCCAAGCTTGCCTTTATTCACATTTGGACATGCATATCTTGCTCCATTTCGTCTTTTCATTCCATATCGTATTATCAAACCATATTTGAACTCATTATTTTCGCATCCGAGCTTCCAATTTATAATCATCCTATTCCTCATTGATTCAAGCCTATTCTCTCGTATTCAAGTCCTTTTATTTGAATCACCTTTTACATCATACTTCTCATGTATTTTCGACCCGAAAAGCTTAAAGTTTCATATATTCAGCTTCTGTCCGGGCCCATTTTGGGGCCCTCCCACTCATTTTTAGCTTCTGGTTCTGTTGACAAAGTTGTAGATTATGATTTTCTCTATTCCGAGATGTACTCTTTTACTTTGTTTCGATTTTCCTAACTCAAGTTATGCTATAAACACTATTTTACTATAACCTGAAATTTTATTCTCAAAAAGTTACTTCATGTTAATTATTAAGTTTCTAAACTTATAAATCTAATTTAAAACTTTATTCGGTTCTTCGTTTCTACTTATTCTTATCTTAGTTGACAAGTTCCCAAAGCCGTCTCCAAGCGGCTATCTTAAAGACTTTAAGCGTTCAGTGCATAAATTGTCCAGCTTTTACTATCTAAGTTATATTCATGGTTCATTCTATTCATGCCATGTCAAGTTTTATGATTTACAATGTCTTTACATTTAATAGTGGACCCACATTCTATGCTTATATTTACTGATTATGTTTTTAGCACTCGATCAGTGCCTTGACACGCTTGATGTCATCGTTTAACGATCAATCATTCCAAGTATAGATCAACTTGGGCATACGCGTGTGTGAGGTGCTTGCACCGATCGTAAGTCCCACTTACTCTATTTTCATGAATTTATGTTTATGCTTATGTTTATGTTCACGTCGTTCAAGTCCTTTTTTTTAACCCCTTCCCCGTTTTCGAAATGATTTTAAATGCCGGCACTAAAACCGTTTTCGAACGGTTTACGTGCTGGAGGTTTACGTACTGAGTGTCTCCCCACTCACCTTTGCGTGTTTTAATGTTTTGTTTTAGGAGGTTCGAGCTCCCAAGGCAAGGATAAGCGATTTGCAAAGTAGTTCAAGGCTATCGAGGTAGTTCTCCATGGAGTCCATCGAGTCGAGGACAAGCAGGATTTCTTATTGGAGTTGTTTAGTTTAAGTTATGTTTAAGTTGTTGTACTTTATCCAAAGATTGTATAAGTTTATGTGAAGGTTGTTAAGTTGGTTTGTGGTTTTGGAAGTTCTTTGATGTGGTTGCCTTGTCTCTTTTGGGAGGCAGCGGTAATGCTGACCTAAGGTGTTCATTTGCTGTCGCGGGCTTAGGGTCTTTAAGTGGAGTTTAACCCCGTGATTAAGGTTGGGGCGTTACAGTTGTGGTACCACAACTGTAACACCCCAACCTTAATCACGGGGTTAAACTTCCACTTAGAGAACCTAAGCCCATGATCTGCTGTGAACACCTTAGGTCGAGGCATCGCCGTCTCCCAAGAGACAAGGCAACCACAACACAGAAACTTCCAAAAACCTTCCAAAAACCACAAGATAACTTACAATCTTCACATTAAAACTTATACAACCTTGGGATAAAAAATACATAAACTTAACATGTCTTAAACTAGAACAATTCCAAAAGATCCTGCTTGTTCTTGATAACCAATAGATTCCACAAAGAACTACCTCGAGATCCTTGAACTATTTAGGAACCGACTTGTCCTTGCCTTGGGAGCTCGAACCTCCTAAAACAAAACATTAAAACATCGCAAAAGTGAGCGGGAAACACTCGATGCGTAAACCTCCGGACGTAAACCGCTCAAAACGGTTTGTGCGACATTTAAATTCATTTTGAAAACGGGGAAGGGGTTAAAATAGGACTTGCATGACATGAACATAAACATATGCATAACCATAAATCAATGAAGATAGAAAGTAGGTGGAACCCTTACGATCGGTGCAAGCACCTCACACACGCGTATGCCCAAGTTGATCTAAACTTGGAATGATTGATCATACTAATGACATCAAGTCAAGGCACTCGATCAGAGTGCTAAAAACATAACTGTAAATATAAGCATAGAATGTGGGTCCACTATTAAATGTAAAGACATTGTAAATCATAAAACTTGACATGGCATGAATAGAATGAACCATGAATATAACTTAGATAGTAAAAAGCTGGACAATTTGCGTACCTTGGAACGCTAAAGACTTTATGCGATACTCGGCTTGGAGATGGCTTTAGAAACTTTTCAACTAAGATAAGAATAAGTAGAAATGAAGAACCGAATATGGTTCTAAATTAGATTCATAAGTTTAGAGGCTTAGTAAATAAAAATGAAGTAGCTTTAAGAATAAAATTTCAGGTTATAGTAAAATAGTGTTTATAGCATAACTTGAGATAGGAAAATCGAAGCAGTAAAGAGTACATCTCGGATAGGGAAAATCATAATCTACAACTTTGTCAACAGAACCAGAAGCTAAAAATGAGTGGAAGGGCTCCAAAATGGGCCCGTACAGAAGCTGAGTATATGAAACTTTAGGCTTTTCGGGTCGGAAAAACATGAGAAATATGACGTGAAGGTGATTCAAATAAAAGGGCTTGAATACAAGAGAATAAGCTTGAATCAATGATGAATAGGATGATTATAAATTGGAAGCTCGGATGCGAAAATAATGAGTTCAAATATGGTCGATAATACGATATGGAATGAAAAGACGAAATGGAGCAAGATATACATGTCCAAATGTGAATAAAAGCAAGCTTGGATTAATGAACTATGAAATGAGGAATGAATTGAATTAGACATTGGAGGTTATCAAGCTAGAAGGAATCTTAGATAGAGCAAAGATATTGAACATGATACTTAAAGAAATATAGGAAATAAGGACTTACTAATACATTAGCTCTTGAAGAGTATACATAAGACTTACTTAGGACTCGAAAATGGTACACTTAGCCTTAAACACATGGCTCTATGATGACAATATCTACCCATGACACATTTATACTTAGAACTCCCTATTGGGTTGATTTGAGGCCCAAAAGCTACCAATTTACAAAGGTTATTTTGAGCAGAAAACTATTCAGACAGCCCGGTTTCGGGGCGAACGCACACTCGATATCGTATGACGATGAACTATACCTTTCCGAAAGCTCACAACATGGCCTAAAACTTTCATGTTTACCACAAAACCAACGAGGTCTCCAAAGGACGAAAAATAGCCCTCGACACCGACTCAGAAATCGTATTTAAAACGCGAGGTTACGGTTTTGGTCGTAACTCGGCTATACATGTCGGAAATTCGAAATTCCAAAGCCTATGGTTTGCTAACACCTTAAGCTATCCAATGGAGTAGAAATTTGGGCAAAAATCTCACTTTTATAATTCTGTAAATTTCCAGAATTGAAAACAGTAGCTAAAACACCTAAAACTCATCTTTTAATTGGATTTTCCCACTCTTAATCATAATAGAACTTAACCAAACTTCATCAAACCTTAATCCACCATATTTCCAGAATATAAACCATGAAAAACTCTTCATCAAAGGCCTTAAAACCCACATGCATTCATGAATTCAACACAAATTCAACATATAAAACATAGCCTTGAATTTCTTGCAACAAGACTTCACTAATTCACCCAAATTAACATAATAACTCTTAATTTATAAACTTAGAACATAAACTCAGCCCTTAAACACTTAGAAACTCATAAGAAACCCACATGCATCATCATCAATTCATCATCTACCATAAAATCAACTTAAAACCTCACAAAACACTTGAAAATCAACATGCATGTTCTTCAAACTTAACCCTAACTTAACCAAAACAATTATATACTTGAATTCATGAATAAAGAGAGTAAAAGAGATGAAATTAACAAAAGAAACATAGATTAAACATAGGATTTCATATTAGACATAAAAGAATTGAAATTAGGGTTTGAGAGATTACCCTTGGAGTTATAAATGGATGAAAACACAAGAGAGAGGAAGGGGGTGGTGCGTGGTGGCCGAGGCTGGCGGCTGGCCGGTGGCGGAAAATGGCCGGAAAACGGCTGGGGGTGGACAGCCAGCAGAGGAGGAAGAGGGAAGGAGAGTGTAGAGAGAGAAAGAGCTTGGGTGTGGGTTTGAAATAAAAAATGGGTCTCTAACACTAACACTACTATTATAAACTCCCTCCACTTAACTAAAACACACTTAACTAAACTTAATTGAAATCTGAAAATATAATTTAAATACCTAATTTTAAGTAAATAAATTATAAGTAATTAATTTGATTCAAATTTGAAAAGAAGTGAAGTGTATTGAGACTCCCTTCTACTAAACATTTAAAACACACTTAAAACTATCATCCAATTACCAAAGCTAACAATAAATAAGACTAAAACCTTAATTAAAAATAATAATAGGATGATAACATTAGGAGTAATTAAATGGTAATTGTTGTAGTAACTTGAAATATTGGGTTTTTGTAGAAGATAAAATATATCGATAATAATTGAGCAACGTAAAAATAAAATACAATGACACTTGAATTAAAATAATAAGGTGGAAAATTACCTCTTGAAATTATGTAAGGGAATAAAATGTAAGAAATTAAAATTGGAACGGTAAAATATATATATAAATCGGAATATGTAAATATTAGCCGTTTCTCGGTAAATAAATTTATAACGTAAAACGTACAACCTGAAATACTTTAACTCAATGCACAAACATGTAAAAGTAAATTTTTAAGCCGATAAATCGGCATCTTAGCCATCTCCTGCACGAGACTTGTCACCGATAACAATAAATAAACAAGTAACTCAATAAATAAATAAAGATAAACGCGAAAAATTTATAACGCGATTTAGATAATTACCGTGATTAATAAATAATTAAACATGATTTTGGGGTGGGTTATTACATCCTCCCCCCCTAAAAAGAAGTTTCGTCCCCGAAACTTGATTGCGATTAAAAACGTGATGGATTACCTCAAAAGAGATGAGGGTAACGTTCTATCATGCTTTCCTCGGTTTCCCACGTGGCTTCTGAGGTATCTTGCTAGTCAAAAAGTTGTGCTCTGATACCACAACTGTAACACCCCAATCTTAAACCACAATTTAAATGCTTACTTAGCACCCAAATTCATGATTAGCGCAGCGGAAAAACTTGACCGGGGCATTACCGCCGTCCCGAAAGAGACAAGGCAACCACAAAACACTAACACTTTTTAAACCACAAGGAAAACTAACTCCAAACCCAATACATAATTGATACAATCCGCTGAAAAATATAGATACATAAACTTAAACATTTGCGAGAGTCTTCCAAAGCGCAAAATTTGGCTTCCATCCATAACTTAGCTTAGGGACTACCTCAACCTGCTGGAGCTACTTTGGAACAAACTTGCTTGGACCCTGAGAACTCGAGCCTCCTAAAACAAAACATTAAAACAACGCGAAAGGTGAGTGGGGAAACACTCAGTACGAAACCTCCAACACGTAAAACCGTTCGAAAACGGTTTCGATCTGCATTTAAATTCATTTTGAAAGCGGGAAAGGGATAAACATAAATAAACTTAATGATTTAAGCATAAGGCATAAATAAGTAAAGCTGAACTTAGCTATATGAATGAAAACGTGGAACCCTCATGATCGGTGCAAGCACCTCACACACAGCGTATGCCCAAATCGATCGAGATTTGGATTGGGTGACCGTTAAGCGATGCGACATCGCCGGTCGGGACACTCTGATCAGGAGTGCTAAAAACATAATTAAACTTTATATAACATAAGATGGATCCACTTTAAAGCATAAAAGACTTGCATAAAGCATAAAACTTGGTAGAACATTAATTAACTCGCACGAAGGCGGTAAAGGTTGGACAATTTGCGTACCTTGAGACGCTAAAAACTTGGGTGGTGCGGCTCGGCTTGGAGATGGCGCTTGCAACTTGACGGCTAAGACGGAAATAAATAATAACGAAGAACCAACAAGGTTCTAAATTAGAATCATAAACTTAGAAACTTAGTAAAATAATTAAAACGACTTTTTAGAAATAAAATTTCAGGTTTAAGTAAAGATAATGTTCAAGGTATAACTCGGGCTAGGAAAATCGGAATAAAGCAAAAGAGTATATCCCGGGATAGGGAAAAATGAGATCTACAACTTTGATGAAAGGGCCAGAGGCTAAAATTGAAGGGAAGGGTCCCAAAATGGGCCCGGACAGCAGCTGAATCAATGAAAATAAAGGGTTTCTAGTTGAAATTATATAGAGAAATTGACGTAGAAAGGTAGAATCAATAGATGGAACTTGTATCTTTTGAAGGATAACATGATTGATGAAAGATGAGATTAAAAGATTAGAGGTTGAATATGAAATTAGAAGAATTCCCTTGAGATTTACTTAGAAGGATAATATTGATGGAGTAAACGATGGAAGAAAGATAGGTAATGTAATTTGAGGGGAAAAATCCATGAGTTGAGACTTTAGGAAACTCATCATAAGAACTATTTAGAACTTGGACGACCTTAGGTAGATAGATACTTTAACCAACTCAAAGGTATCGAATTATTAATTTAATGTTCACCGGGAGACACGTAAAACTTATTCTCAAACTCTTATTTTTGGATAAAAAACTTTGGGACATAACCCGGTTTCTAACTATACTTCTCCACTTAAAGGCTTAACTCGAGGTTATAATCTATAATCATCATTTATCAAGGCTTAAGGACCCTTATTGACTTAGCTTAGAACCTTAGAAATGGGTTTTTTTTACCACTTATAAATTGGGCAGAATATTCACACAGGACAACCCGGTTTCCGGGGCTTATAACTTATACTCCCGATATCGTATGACTACAAACCATACCTTTTCGGAAAGCTCGCGGCATAATCTAAAACTTTCATGTTTTCCTCAAAAACCAAAGAAATCTCTAAGAGGTCGAAAAATAGCTCATAACCTACTGACTTTAAACTCGTATGTAAAAATCTGGTTTCACGGTTTTGCTCATAACATGGTCGATTCAAGACGGAATTTAGAAATTCCAAAGCCTATGGTTTTCTAATACTTTGGGCTATCTAATGGAGCAAAAATCTGGGCAAAAATCCAACTTTAAAAATTCCGAAAATTTCCAGAACTGGGCAGAACGTTTTTTAGCTCTTGAAATTGACTCTAATGGTGATTTAAGCTCCCAAACTTGTAATCATTCTCCATTAAACTCTACTTGGCTAAAATCTACCATATTTCCAAAAATTATAACACTTAAATAAGCTCATCAAAAGCCTCAAGAATGACATGCAACCATGAATTCAATGCCAATAACACATTCTAGTAATTTTTACCTCAAAATACACTTAATTCACCCAAATTAAACCTTATAACACTTGAATCAATAACTTCATACGTTATAATCTGTCCTTAAGCTTAGAAATTCACCAAGAAACAACATGCAACATGATTTTATCATCATCCAACATAAATCCATCAAAGATATCTCAAGAACAACCCAAATTACACATGTATCTCTTTCAAAATTAAACCCTAATAACCATAAACTGAAAACTACACTAAAAGAGAGTAAAAGAAGTAAAAATTGACAAGAATAACATGTAATTATCATGAAAATCAGATTAGGGTATAAAAGAGTGAAATTGGGGGTTTTAGAAATTACCCTTTGGGTTAAAATTGGATGAAATTCAAGAGGAGAGGTGGCCGGCGGCGGCTCCGGCGTGGCCTGGTGGCCGGAAAAGGACGGCAGAGGGTGGTGGCGTGGGCTGGTGAGGCGGCAGCAGAGCAAGATGAGGAGATGGAGTTTGTAGAGAGAGAAAGTGGAGTGTGGGTGTTTGAATTAGAAATGAAGATAATAACCTCTTCTACTATCTAATATACTCCCTCATTAACTAAACCACTAATATATTAACTAAAATCTGAAAATACAAATGAGTAAAATAATTATAAGAGTAGTAAAAATTACCCATTTAGTTTGATACTAGGTAAAATTAATTGGTAACATTTGGGTTGGAATAAGATAGAACTTGAATAGGGAAATTAAATAAAATGGAAAATAAATACCACTTGTACTTAAATTAAATAAAATAAATATAACTCAAATAAAATAAATTGAGTTTTGGAATAATAAAATATGATCTTCTAGAAGTAAAATAATTAAACCCTTTTTCCGACTAAAATTACGTATACGGTAACCCGATACGAATTTACTTAATAGGTAAATAAAATAATTTTGGAACTTATAATTCCGATACTTGATACGCTTTGCCATCTCCTGCACGAAACCTGACACCGATAAAATAGATAATACTTGAAAATAAACGCGAAAAATTTATACGCAATTTAGATAATTACGGTATTAACGCTTAATTAATCGCGATTTTGGGGCGGGTTATTACATCCTCCCCCCCTAAAAAGAAGTTTCGTCCTCGAAACTTGACGATGATCATAAAACGCGTTTGTTTACCTTAGAAGAGATGGGGATATTGTTTCTTCGTGTTTTCTTCGGTCTCCCACGTGGCTTCCGACGTGTCTTGATTCGCCCATAGCACTTTGACTAAGGGAACTTCTTTCGTTCGTAGCTTCTTGATTCGCCGATCCAGAATTTGAATCGGTTGTTGCTTGACGGTTAAATCTTCAGCTAGAAGCGGTGGTTCCCCCACTAGAATATGACTTGGGTCCGGTACATATTTCCGAAGCTGCGACACATGAAAAACATCGTGGATTCCTCCTAAGCTAGAAAAATATATAGTTCTCGATAGTTAAACTGTATATTCTATGGGACAAGCGAGCCAATCTAGGGAAGAGAATTATGCAGATAGGGTAGCCCGAAGAAACCCGACTTTTTACAAAGGGGGTTATGACCCCGTAGTGCTTGAAGATTGGATTCGTGAGATGGGAAAGATCTTTGAGGTGATTGGAGTGCCCGAGGATAAAAGGTTGGCCATAGGGACCTATTATTTAAAAGGTGAAGCTGATATTTGGTGGAGAACCATTGAGGATAAGTACCAAGGAACCACAAAGTCGTGGAATGACTTCTTAGGAGATTTGAGGGCTCAGTTCTACCCTATTTCCCTTAGACGTCAAAAGGAGAAAGAATTTTTAGAGTGGAGTATGTTTAATAAGGACATCTCAGTGGTGCAATATACGGCAAAGTTTAATGAGCTAGCTCGTTTCGCTCCGGATTACGTTGCATCAGAAAGGCTGAAGTTAACCCGCTATGAGGGAGGCCTAGCGCCATACATCCGTAACCAGTTGTCATCCCATCATTTCTCTACGATGCAAGAGATGTATGAAAGAGCTGCCGAAGTAGAAAGAGTGAGAAAGGAGTTGAAAGCCCTGAACCCTGGAAACCAAGGGTCTGCAAAGAGGAAATGGAATGATAAGGGAGCGCCAAGTGCGCCTGTTAAGGGAGATAGTCAAGCTAAGCGGCCAATGCCACCAATTCCGAGAAACCAAGCTACCCCAGCTCTTGCCAAGGAGCCCTGCAAGAAGTGCGGCAGGACTAATCATACTACCGCCCAGTGTCGGGTAGGTACGGGAAACTGTCTATGGTGTGGAGCCTCAGATCATAAGGCATCGGAATGCCCAAAGAGAACCCGAAGACCGGAACCGGGAACCACTCGTCCAACACCGCCAATGAGAGCAACGCCGCAGCAAGGAACCGTGGGTCAAGCCTACGTCATGGGCAGAAAAGAAGCAGCAAAATCTGGTATGGTTGTTACTGGGACAGTTTATATATATGCGCAACCTTTAATTGCATTGTTTGATTCTGGAGCAACCCATTCGTTTATCTCAACCAAAGCTGTTTTGAACCTAAAGTTACAAAATCTAGCCCATGCAGTGAATTACTCTATCAGTTTACCTAATGGTCAAGCGATACCATGCACGACTAGTTTTGTGGGTGTCCCTCTTAGGTTGAATGCAGATATCTTTTCTGTTAATCTTATTCAGTTAGATCTAGAGGAGTTTGATATCATTCTAGGTATGGACTGGTTGGTCTCGACGCAAGCTCAGATTAGGTGCAGCGAGGGAATAGTTGTTCTCAAGAGCGCCTTAGGCAAGGAAGTTCAATTCGTAGGGGACATAGGGGTTAACCCGTGTCCTATCATATCTTACATGAAGGCTCGAAAGTTGCTTAATCATGGGTGCGAGGGTTACCTATGCCTAGTAAGTGAAGATCCCAAAGATCCGCCCAGAATAGAAGAAATCCCCGTGGTACGAGATTTCCAAGATATTTTTCCTGAAGAAGTTGCGGAACTACCCCCGAGGAGGGAGATTGATTTTGAAATAGAGTTAGTTCCAGGGACTATGCCTATATCCAAGGCACCATACAGGATGGCGCCTGCGGAGCTTAAGGAATTAAGAGAGCAATTAGATAATTTATTGAGTAAAGGGTTCATCAGACCGAGCACATCACCCTGGGGAGCTCCGGTATTATTTGTGAAGAAAAAGGATGGTAGCTTAAGGTTATGTATCGATTACCGAGAGCTGAACAAGGTTACTATCAAGAACAAGTACCCTCTTCCAAGGATCGATGATCTATTCGACCAGCTTCAAGGAGCCGGAGTATTTTCTAAGATAGACTTGAGGTCAGGATACCACCAGCTCAGAGTTAGAGCTGAAGACATACCCAAGACTGCCTTTAGGACGAGGTATGGACATTATGAGTTTACAGTGATGCCGTTTGGGCTTACCAATGCACCGGCAGTATTTATGGATCTAATGAATCGGGTATTCAAACCCCATTTGGACAAGTTTGTAGTGGTGTTTATTGACGACATTCTGGTGTATTCGAAGAGTCAAGAGGAGCATGAGCATTTAAGGATTGTACTTCAAACCTTAAGGGAACAACAGTTGTATGCTAAGTTTTCAAAGTGTGAGTTTTGGCTGAAAGAAGTGGCTTTTCTAGGCCATATAGTCACCAGTGAAGGGATCCAAGTGGACCCTAGTAAGATTTCTACGGTTCAAAGCTGGACAAGGCCCTCTACAGTTAGTGAAATCCGAAGTTTCTTAGGTATGGCCGGATATTATCGAAGGTTCGTGCCGAATTTCTCAAGAATAGCTCTTCCGTTGACTAATCTTCTCAAGCAATCCACACGTTTTGAGTGGACCGACAAGTGTGAAGAAGCCTTCCAGGTGCTTAAAGAAAAGCTGACAACCACACCAGTGTTATCCCTTCCCGAGGAAGGAAAGGAGTATGTGGTATATAGTGACGCATCCCATCAAGGATTAGGTTGTGTGCTGATGCAAGATAACAAAATGATCGCCTATGCGTCCGGAAAGTGATGGTCAAACCGAAAGGGTGAATCAGATTGTAGAAGATATGCTACGAGCATGCGTCCTCGACTTTCAAGGAAATTGGGATGAATTCCTCCCGCTCATCGAATTTTCGTATAATAATAGCTATCAAGCCACCATTAAGATGGCCCCTTTCGAAGCACTCTATGGTAGAAGATGCCGAACCCCGCTATGTTGGGGAGAGCTAGACGAAGCACTAATCATAGGTCCAGAATTAATTCAGGACACGGCAGATAAGGTTCGAGTTATTCAACAGCACATCAAGACCGCCCGTGCAGCAAAGAGCTATGCAGATAAGAGGCGGAAACCTCTCGAGTTTCAAGTTGGAGATCACGTTTTTCTCAAGATTTCTCCGACCAAAGGGATCCGAGATTCAATGTCAAAGGAAGCTAAGCCACGCTACATTGGGCCATACCCAATCATAGAAAAAGTCAACCCGGTAGCATACCGAGTGGAGTTACCATCTAGCTTAGGAGGAATCCACGATGTTTTTCATGTGTCGCAGCTTCGGAAATATGTACCGGACCCAAGTCATATTCTAGTGGGGAACCACCGTTTCTAGTGAAGATTTAACCGCTACAACAACCGATTCAAATTACGGATCGCGAATCAAGAAGCTACGAACGAAAGAAGTTCCCTTAGTCAAAGTGCTATGGCGAATCAAGACACGTCGGAAGCCACGTGGAGACCAAGAAAACACGAAGAAACAATATCCCCATCTCTTCTAAGGTAAACAAAGCGCGTTTTATGATCATCGTCAAGTTTCGAGGGAAACTTCTTTTAGGGGAGGATGTAATAACCGCCCCAAAATCGCGATTAATTAAGCGTTAATACCGTAATTATCTAAATTGCGTATAAATTTTTCGCGTTTATTTTCAAGTATTATCTATTTTATCGGTGTCAGGTTTCGTGCAGGAGATGGCAAAGCGTATCAAGTATCGGAGTTATAAGTTCCAAAATTATTTTATTTACCTATTAAGTAAATTCGTATCGGGTTACCATATACGTAATTTTAGTCGGAAAAAGGGTTTAATTATTTTACTTCTAGAAGATTATATTTTATTATTCCAAAACTCAATTTATTTTATTTGAGTTATATTTATTTTATTTAATTTAAGTACAAGTGGTATTTATTTTCCATTTTATTTAATTTCCCTATTCAAGTTCTATCTTATTCCAACCCAAATGTTACCAATTAATTTTACCTAGTATCAAACTAAATGGGTAATTTTTACTACTCTTATAATTATTTTACTCATTTGTATTTTCAGATTTTAGTTAATATATTAGTGGTTTAGTTAATGAGGGAGTATATTAGATAGTAGAAGAGGTTATTATCTTCATTTCTAATTCAAACACCCACACTCCACTTTCTCTCTCTACAAACTCCATCTCCTCATCTTGCTCTGCTGCTGCCCCGACCAGCCCACGCCACCCTCTGCCGCCCTTTTCCGGCCACTGTGCCACGCCGAGCCGCCGCTGGAGCCACCGCCGCCACCTCCTCCTCTCCTCTTGAATTTCATCCAATTTTAACCCAAAGGGTAATTTCTAAAACCCCCGATTTCACTCTTTTATACCCTAATCTGATTTTCATGATAATTACATGTTATTCTTGTCAATTTTTACTTCTTTTACTCTCTTTTAGTGTAATTTTCAGTTTATGGTTATTAGGGTTTAATTTTGAAAGAGATACATGTGTAATTTGGGTTGTTCTTGAGATATCTTTGATGGATTTATGTTGGATGATGATAAAATCATGTTGCATGTTGTTTCTTGGTGAATTTCTAAGCTTAAGGACAGATTATAACGTATGAAGTTATTGATTCAAGTGTTATAAGGTTTAATTTGGGTGAATTAAGTGTATTTTGAGGTAAAAATTACTAGAATGTGTTATTGGCATTGAATTCATGGTTGCATGTCATTCTTGAGGCTTTTGATGAGCTTATTTAAGTGTTATAATTTCTGGAAATATGGTAGATTTTAGCCAAGTAGAGTTTAATGGAGAATGATTACAAGTTTGGGAGCTTAAATCACCATTAGAGTCAATTTCAAGAGCTAAAAAACGTTCTGCCCAGTTCTGGAAATTTTCGAAATTTTTAAAGTTGGATTTTTGCCCAGATTTTTGCTCCATTAGATAGCCCAAAGTATTAGAAAACCATAGGCTTTGGAATTTCTAAATTCCGTCTTGAATCGACCAAGTTATGAGCAAAACCGTGAAACCAGATTTTTACATACGAGTTTAAAGTCAGTAGGTTATGAGCTATTTTTCGACCTCTTAGAGATTTCTTTGGTTTTTGAGGAAAACATGAAAGTTTTAGATTATGCCGTGAGCTTTCCGAAAAGGTATGGTTTGTAGTCATACGATATCGGGAGTATAAGTTATAAGCCCCGGAAACCGGGTTGTCCTGTGTGAATATTCTGCCCAATTTATAAGTGGTAAAAAAACCCATTTCTAAGGTTCTAAGCTAAGTCAATAAGGGTCCTTAAGCCTTGATAAATGATGATTATAGATTATAACCTCGAGTTAAGCCTTTAAGTGGAGAAGTATAGTTAGAAACCGGGTTATGTCCCAAAGTTATTTATCCAAAAATAAGAGTTTGAGAATAAGTTTTACGTGTCTCAAACCTTTAGCATAAACCATAAATATAAACATAAATCGTAAACCTTTAACATAAACCGTAAACCTTTAGCATAAACCATAAATATAAACATAAATCGTAAACATAAAACATAAATTATAAACATAAAACATAAACCGTAAATATTTGCATAAACCGTAACCATAAAACATAAATCGTGAACATAAAGCATAAATCGTAAATATAAAGCATAAATCGTAAACATAAAGGAGCGAAGAGTTGGACAATTCGCGTACCTTGGTTAGACGAAAGCTTTAGCGGCGAGCCTCGAGCTTGAGATGGCGTGGGCGACTTGGAGACTATGAGGAATTTGTAATAAGAGCGTAGTGAAATCGGTGAGGTTCGTGTAATCATACAAAATAGTATAAAATACTTAAACTTGTCTCATAAAAGGTAAGAAAGGAAATAAAATTTCAGATTTTAGCAATTCGCTGTTTCGGCGATAACTTGGGCTAGAAAACTCGGATTTTTGCAAACGAGTACTTTCCGGAATAGGGAAAATCATGACCGACAACTTTGTCAACTGGCCCAAATGCTAGAAATGAAAGGAAGGGCTCGAAAAATGGCCCGGACAGAAGTAGTGCATGAATAAATTATAAAACGGCTTAAAAACTTAGAGTGGAACTCATGGTGAAAATTGAATAACAATAGAGAAGGTTCATGGCTTATGGGGCATTTCAACCATTGGCTTAAAGGAGCATAGAAATGGAGCACTTGAAGGTTCAATAAAAGAAACCATTCGATTAGTGAAAACATGAAGAACGTCGTAACGACGGAATTAAGGACAATATCATGTTTATGGATTTTTTTAGAAACGATTTTCGAATCGATGAACGGTAAATTAGATATGAAGAAAGGACGAGCTTATGGTTACTTAGACATAGAGGGACTCAAGTATAACCCTTATTCATCAACAATACTTACTTGGATCTTAAAACTTCACCGAATTGGCCCATGAATTGCTAAATTACCTATGATCCTTTAGGAGATAATCCTCAACATCAACCCAACTTAAATTAGCTTAGAAAACTCATCCCAACTATCTTGACAACACCACAAAGGTTACAAATTCATAAGAACTCCATAAAAGACCCAATTTACAAATTTTAGGCTAAAAAGGCAATAAAAATTCTGGGCAGAAACTTGTTCCGGACAGCCTTGCTTCCCGGGCTCGTAACTCATACTCCCGACATCGGATGACTACGAATCATACCTTTCCGGAAAGCTTGCAATGTGGCCTAAAACTTTCATGTTCACTATAAAAACTAAAGAGGTCTCCAAAGGGACGAAAAACAGCCCTCAAAACACTGACTCAGAATTCGTATATAAAATTGTACCTTCACGGTTTTGGTCGTAACTCGGGCTATACATGTCGGAAATTCGAAATTCCAAAGCCTATGGTTTGCTAGCACTTTAAGCTATCAAATGGAGTAGAAATTTGGGCAAAAATCTCACTTTTATAATTCTGTAAATTTCCAGAATCGAAACAGTAGCTAAAATCACCTAAAAACTCATCTTTGAATTGGATTTTCCCACTCTTAATCATATTAAAACATAACCACACTTCATCTAACTTTAATCCACTATATTTCCAGAATATAAACCATGAAAAACTCTTCATCAAAGGTCTTAAAAATCACATGCATCTATGGATTAAACATAAACTTCACATAATAAACATGTTCTTGAACTCTTGCACAACAATCTCTCTAATTCACCCAAATTAAGCATGATAACTCTTAATTTATAATCTCACAACATAAACTCAGCCCTTAAACACTTAGAAACTCATAAGAAATCCACATGCATCACCATTAATTCATCATCCACCATGAATTCAACCATAAAACCTCACAAACACTTAGAAATATACATGCATACACTTAAAACTTAAACCCTAACTTAACCACAACTTAAATTCATGCTTAAAACTCATAAAAGAGATGAAAAACAACAATAATAACTCAAATTGAAATAGAATTTCAGATTAGAACTTGATAAAATCGAATTAGGGTTTAGGGAGATTACCACTTGGGGGAGAATTTGAGGAAGAAAACTAAAGAGGAGTGAGGAAGGAGGTGTCGGCCACCACAGGGCGTCGGACCAGCCAGTCGCCGGAAAAATTACCGGAACAGCCTGGGGACGGCTGGGCAGAGATGGCGTGGGAGAGGAGTGAGGAGAGGGAAAGGAGTGAGAGTGAATATAATCTGATTTGGGAACCACCGCTTCTAGTGAAGATTTAACGTCAAGCAACAACCGATTCAAATCGGATCGGAATCAAGAAGCTACGAGCGAAAGAAGTTCCCTTAGTCAAAGTGCTATGGCGAATCAAGACACGCCGGAAGCCACGTGGGAGACCGAAGAAAACACGAAGAAACAATATCCCCATCTCTTCTAAGGTAAACAAACGCGCGTTTTATGATCATCGTCAAGTTTCGAGGACGAAACTTCTTTTAGGGGAGGATGTAATAACCGCCCCAAAATCGCGATTAATTAAGCGTTAATACCGTAATTATCTAAATAGCGTATAAATTTTTCGTTTATTTTCAAGTATTATCTATTTTATCGATTGTCGGTTTCGTGCGAGGAGATGGCAAAGCGTATCAAGTATCGAATTATAAGTTCCAAAATTATTTTATTTACCTATTAAGTAAATTCGTATCGGGTTACCGTATCGTAATTTTAGTCGGAAAAAGGGTTTAATTATTTTACTTCTAGAAGATTATATTTTATTATTCCAAAACTCAATTTATTTTATTTGAGTTATATTTATTTTATTTAATTTAAGTACAAGTGGTATTTATTTTCCATTTTATTTAATTTCCCTATTCAAGTTCTATCTTATTCCAACCCAAATGTTACCAATTAATTTTACCTAGTATCAAACTAAATGGGTAATTTTACTACTCTTATAATTATTTTACTCATTTGTATTTTCAGATTTTAGTTAATATATTAGTGGTTTAGTTAATGAGGGAGTATATTAGATAGTAGAAGAGGTTATTATCTTCATTTCTAATTCAAACACCCACACTCCACTTTCTCTCTCTACAAACTCCATCTCCCTCATCTTGCTCTGCTGCTGCCCGACCAGCCCACGCCACCACCCTCTGCCGCCCTTTTCCGGCCACGAGGCCACCGAGCCGCCGCTGGAGCCACCGCCCCACCTCCTCCTCTCCTCTTGAATTTCATCCAATTTTAACCCAAAGGGTAATTTCTAAAACCCCAATTTCACTCTTTTATACCCTAATCTGATTTTCATGATAATTACATGTTATTCTTGTCAATTTTACTTCTTTTACTCTCTTTTAGTGTAATTTTCAGTTTATGGTTATTAGGGTTTAATTTTGAAAGAGATACATGTGTAATTTGGGTTGTTCTTGAGATATCTTTGATGGATTTATGTTGGATGATGATAAAATCATGTTGCATGTTGTTTCTTGGTGAATTTCTAAGCTTAAGGACAGATTATAACGTATGAAGTTATTGATTCAAGTGTTATAAGGTTTAATTTTGGTGAATTAAGTGTATTTTGAGGTAAAAATTACTAGAATGTGTTATTGGTATTGAATTCATGGTTGCATGTCATTCTTGAGGCTTTTGATGAGCTTATTTAAGTGTTATAATTTCTGGAAATATGGTAGATTTTAGCCAAGTAGAGTTTAATGGAGAATGATTACAAGTTTGGGAGCTTAAATCACCATTAGAGTCAATTTCAAGAGCTAAAAACGTTCTGCCCAGTTCTGGAAATTTTCGGAATTTTTAAAGTTGGATTTTTGCCCAGATTTTTGCTCCATTAGATAGCCCGAAGTATTAGAAAACCATAGGCTTTGGAATTTCTAAATTCCGTCTTGAATCGACCAAGTTATGAGCAAAACCGTGAAACCAGATTTTTACATACGAGTTTAAAGTCAGTAGGTTATGAGCTATTTTTCGACTTCTTAGAGATTTCTTTGGTTTTTGAGGAAAACATGAAAGTTTTAGATTATACCGCGAGCTTTCCGAAAAGGTATGGTTTGTAGTCATACGATATCGGGAGTATAAGTTATAAGCCCCGGAAACCGGGTTGTCCTGTGTGAATATTCTGCCCAATTTATAAGTGGTAAAAAAACCCATTTCTAAGGTTTTAAGCTAAGTCAATAAGGGTCCTTAAGCCTTGATAAATGATGATTATAGATTATAACCTCGAGTTAAGCCTTTAAGTGGAGAAGTATAGTTAGAAACCGGGTTATGTCCCAAAGTTATTTATCCAAAAATAAGAGTTTGAGAATAAGTTTTACGTGTCTCCCGGTGAACATTAAATTAATAATTCGATACCTTTGAGTTGGTTAAAGTATCTATCTACCTAAGGTCGTCCAAGTTCTAAATAGTTCTTATGATGAGTTTCCTAAAGTCTCAACTCATGGATTTTTTTTCCTCAAATTACATTACCTATCTTTCTTCCATCGTTTACTCCATCAATATTATCCTTCTAAGTAAATCTCAAGGGAATTCTTCTAATTTCATATTCAACCTCTAATCTTTTAATCTCATCTTTCATCAATCAAGTTATCCTTCAAAAGATACAAGTTCCATCTATTGATTCTACCTTTCTACGTCAATTTCTCTATATAATTTCAACCCGAAACCCTTTATTTTCATTGATTCAGCTGCTGTCCGGGCCCATTTTGGGACCCTTTCCTTCATTTTTAGCCTCTGGCCCTTTCATCAAAGTTGTAGATCTCATTTTTCCCTATCCCGGGATATACTCTTTTGCTTTATTCCGATTTTCCTAGCCCGAGTTATACCTTGAACATTATCTTTACTTAAACCTGAAATTTTATTTCTAAAAAGTCGTTTTAATTATTTTACTAAGTTTCTAAGTTTATGATTCTAATTTAGAACCTTGTTGGTTCTTCGTTATTATTTATTTCCGTCTTAGCCGTCAAGTTGCAAGCGCCATCTCCAAGCCGAGCCGCACCACCCAAGTTTTTAGCGTCTCAAGGTACGCAAATTGTCCAACCTTTACCGCCTTCGTGCGAGTTAATTCATGTTCTACCAAGTTTTATGCTTTATGCAAGTCTTTTATGCTTTAAAGTGGACCCATCTTATGTTATATAAAGTTTAATTATGTTTTTAGCACTCCTGATCAGAGTGTCCCGACCTGGCCAGTGTCGACCGTTTAACGGTCACCCAATCCAAATCTCGATCGATTTGGGCATACGCGTGTGTGACGTGCTTGCACCGATCATGAGGGTTCCACGTTTTTCATTCATATAGCTAAGTTCAGCTTTACTTATTTATGCCTTATGCTTAAATCATTAAGTTTATTTATGTTCCACAACTGTAACGCCCCAACCTTAATCACGGGGTTAAACTCCACTTAAAGACCCTAAGCCCGCGATTAGCGCAGCGGAACACCTTAGGTCGAGGCATTACCGCCGTCTCCCAAAAGAGACAAGGCAACCACATCAAAGAACTTCCAAAACCACAAACCAACTTAACAACCTTCACATAAACTTATACAATCTTTGGATAAAGTACAACAACTTAAACATAGCTTAAACTAAACAACTCCCGAAAGATCCTGCTTGTCCTTGATTACCGATGGACTCCATGGAGAACTACCTCGAAGCCTTGAACTACTTTGGAACTGTCTTATCCTTGCCTTGGGAGCTCGAGCCTCCTAAAAACAAAACCATAAAACATTGCAAAAGTGAGTGGGGAAACACTCAGTACGTAAACCTCCAACACGTCAAACCATTCGAAAACGGTTTTAGTGCCGGCATTTAAATTCATTTTGAAAACGGGAAAGGGGATATAAAACACTAACTTGAAATGACATGAGCATAAACATATACATGAGTAAAATAACTTGAATTCATAAAGAAAGAACCTGTCACATGAACTTAGAAGTAAATACATAAACTTAAGAGTTTTGGGTCCCCTTTAGATCGATGCAAAGCATCTCGCGCACGTACGCCCAAACCGATCTGGAGTTTGGATGGGTGACTGCTATGCAGTCAGACACTGGCCAGGTCTAGGACACTCTGATCAGGAGTATCTAAAACATAAAAGGCTAGCACTTCTCGTAACTAGCTAGAACATAGAACATAGAAACCATAAAATGGGACCGCTTAAAACCATGAATAACCATAAAAGCATAGATTAGCCCAAACTGTAAACATTTAGCATAAACCATAAACATCTATCATAAATCATAAATCTTTAACATAAATCCTAACCCTTTAACATAAATTGTGAACCTTTAACATAAATCATAAACCTTTGCATAAACCGTAGACGTAAAGCATAAATCGTAAACATTTGCATAAACCGTGAACATAAAACATAAGCGTAAACATAAAGGAGCGAAGAGTTGGACAATTCGCGTACCTTGGAACGCTAAGGTCTTTGGCGGCGCAGCTCGGCTTGGAGATGGCTTTAGAAACTTGTCAACTAAAATAAGAATAAGTAGAAACGAAGAACCGAATAAGGTTCTAAATTAGATTCATAAGTTTAGAAACTTAGTAAATAAAAATGAAGTAACTTTTGAGAATAAAATTTCAGGTTATAGTAAAATAGTGTTTATAGCATAACTTGAGTTAGGAAAATCGAAACGAAGTAAAAGAGTACATCTCGGAATAGAGAAAATCATAATCTACAACTTTGTCAACAGAATTAGAAGCTAAAAATGAGTGGAGGGGCCCCAAAATGGGCCCGGACAGAAGCTGAATATATGAAACTTTAAGCTTTTCGGATCGGAAATACATGAGAAGTATGATGTAAAAGGTGATTCAAATAAAAGGACTTGAATACAAGAGATTAAGCTTGAATCAATGATGAATAGGATGATTATAAATTGGAAGCTCGGATGCGAAAATAATGAGTTCAAATATGGTTCGATAATACGATATGGAATGAAAAGGCGAAAGGAAGCAAGATATACATACCCAAATGTGAATAAAAGCAAGCTTGGATTTATGAATCATGAAATGAGTAATGAAATGAGGAATGAATTGAATTAGACATTGGAGGTTATCAAGCTAGAAAGAGCTTTTAGCTAGAGCAAAGATATTGAATATGATGCTTAAAGAAATATAGGAAATAAGGATTTACTAACATACTAGCTCTTGAAGAGTACACATAAGACTTACTTAGGACTCTAAAAATGGTACACTTAGCCTTAACACATAACTCTATAATGACAATATATAACCATGACTCATTTATACCTAGAACCCCTTATTGGGTTGATTTGAGGCCCAAAAGCTATTACTTTACAAAGGTTATTGTGAGCAGAAAACCATTCTGGACAGCCCGGTTTCACGGTCGTAACTCACACTCGATATCGGATGACGAAGAACCATACCTTTCCGGAAAGCTTGCAACATGGCCTAAAACTTTCATGTTTACCATAAAAACCAAAGAGGTCTCCAAAAGGACGAAAAGCAGCCCTCAAAACACTGACTCAGAATTCGTATATAAAATCGTGAGGTTACGGTTTTGGTCGTAACTCGGGCTAAACATGTCGGAAATTGAAATTCCAAAGCCTATGGTTTGCTAACACCTTAAGCTATCCAATGGAGTATAAATTTGGGCAAAAATCTCACTTTTATAATGCTGTAAATTTCAGAATTGAAAACAGTGGCTAAAACACCTCAAACTCATCTTTTAATCGAATTTTCCTCTCTTAATTACATTAGAACTTAACCTAACTTCATCTAACTTTAATCCAACAAATTTCCAGAAAATAAAACATGACAAACTCTTTATCAAAGGCCTTAAAACCACATGCATCCATGGATTAAACATTAACTTCACATAATACACACTCTTGAATTCTTGCTCCAAAACTCACAAATTCACCCAAATTAAGCATGATAACTCTTAAATTATAAATTCATAACAATATCTCAGCCCCTAAACACATAAAAACTCACAAGAAATCCACATGCATCAACACTAATTCATCATCCACCATGAATTCAACAAGAACCTCCCAAAACTCATCCAAACACACATGCATAAACTTGAAACTCAAACCCTAACTTAACCATAACAATTATATACTTGAATTCATAACTAAAGAGAGTAAAAGAGATGAAATTTAGCAAAGAAACATAGATTATACATATACTTTCAGATTAGGGTATAAAAGAGTTGAAAAAGGGGGTTTGAGAGATTACCCTTGGGGTTAAAAGCGGATGAAATTGCAAGAGAGGAAGAGGGGTTGCGCGTGGGGCGGCTGGCGAGTTGGCGGAAATTTGCCGGAAACGGCCGGCTGCTGGCTGGGAAGAGGCTCGGCCAAGGTGGAGAGGGAGGAGAGTGGGGGTGCTTGAGAAGAGTTTGAAATGAATTGCTAAAAAGACTAAAACTCCCTCACTTACTTATTTATATCAAAACCTCTCTTAATAAAACTAACACATACTAATACTAATTTATTTAAAAGCTGAAAATATAATGTAAATAAGTTAATCTTAAGTTTAATAAATTTAAAGTAAGTAGTTTGATTCAAATTTGAATGAAGTGAGGTGTACCTAGCCCCCTTGTAACTACAACATTTAAACCCATTTAACACCATCTCCAAATACCAATGCTAACAATAATTACTATAAGAACCTTAATTAAAATAAGGTAAAATGATAACAATAGGAGTAAATATATTGTAATTGTTGTAAGAACTTGAAATATTGGGTTTTTGTAGGAAATAAAATATATTGATAATAATTGGGTAACAAAAAAAAAATAAAATGCAATGACACTTGAATTAAAATAATAAGGTGGAAAATTACCTCTTGAAATTATGTAAGGGAATAAAATGTAAGAAATTAAAATTGGGACGGTAAAATATATATATAAATCGGAACATGTAAATATTATCCGATTCTCGGTAAATAAATTTATAACGTAAAACGTATAATCTGAATTACTTTAACTTATTGAACGAATATGTAAAGTAAATTTTAAGCGATAATTCGGCACCTTAGCCATCTCCTGCACGAGACTTGTCACCGATAACAATGAATAAACAAGTAAATCAATAAATAAATAAAGATAAACGCAAAAAGAAATTTATAACGCGATTTAGATAATTACTATGGTTAGTACGTAAATAATCATGATTTTGGGGCGGGTTGTTACACCCTCCCCCCCTAAAAAGAAGTTTCGTCCCCGAAACTTGCGGCTGGATTGATTGCGAACGAAATACCTTAGAAAAGATGTGGGTAGCCTTCCTTCATTTCTTCCTCGGTTTCCCACATGGCTTCCGAGGTATCTTGGTTTGTTCCAGGCTCTGGTCGCCTAGTCCTCTTGGGGCACTCGGCCGCCCTATGATCAGATCCTCCGCACCATAAACAATTGTTCGTGCCCATCCGGCATTGTGCGGTTGAATGGTTCGTTCTTTCGCATTTCTTGCATGGTTCCCGGGCGGTAGGCGTCGTCTCTCCATGAGAAGATACATTCGGAACGATGGGTCGTCCCGTGATGAGCGGTGAGAAATGTAGACGAACCGTCACGGCGAAACGTGTGGTGGCGTGATTCTGCGTTGGAGGCGCCGTAGTCCTAGCATCTCGTGGAGAAAGGTCATAGCTTACTAACATGGAGAGTTAGCGACTGCGCGGCTTGCGTGATCATGACTTCCATTGCTATCTGGTTCCATGCCCCGATGTAGTTGAGGCACCATGCGTGGTGCCCTGGTTCTCCTCGACATAGTAGCTGACAGTACCGGTCCCTGATGTCATCCCACGAGCTCTCGTGGGAAAGAGTTGCTAGCAAACACCGAGCTCGACAACCATCGTCGTTATATTCAGATTGTGGGTTCGCGGCGCAATGTGCGTCCAGAACGTCTTGTAAGGCCTTAAGGTGGTCTTGGACGTTAGAATCGGGGTCCATAAACATTGCGAAAGGATTCGGGAGGGAATTGCCGTTGGCGTCCATCCAAACCATACATAGAATGCGAAGCAAGGTTTTATAACTCGTATCATAACAAAAAGAACTCGTTAACGTAAATAGAACAAACAACTTCTCAAGCAATCCACACGTTTTGAGTGGACCGACAAGTGTGAAGAAGCCTTCCAGGTGCTTAAAGAAAAGCTGACAACCACACCAGTGTTATCCCTTCCCGAGGAAGGAAAGGAGTATGTGGTATATAGTGACGCATCCCATCAAGGATTAGGTTGTGTGCTGATGCAAGATAACAAAATGATCGCCTATGCGTCCGGAAAGTGATGGTCAAACCGAAAGGGTGAATCAGATTGTAGAAGATATGCTACGAGCATGCGTCCTCGACTTTCAAGGAAATTGGGATGAATTCCTCCCGCTCGAATTTTCGTATAATAATAGCTATCAAGCCACCATTAAGATGGCCCCTTTCAAGCACTCTATGGTAGAAGATGCGAACCCGCTATGTTGGGGAGAGCTAGGCGAAGCACTAATCATAGGTCGAGAATTAATTCAGACACGGCGGATAAGGTTCGAGTTATTCAAGACATCAAGACCGCCCGAGCCGCAAAGAGCTATGCAGATAAGAGGCGGAAACCTCTCGAGTTTCAAGTTGGAGATCACGTTTTTCTCAAGATTTCTCCGACCAAAGGGATCCGAGATTCAATGTCAAAGGAAGCTAAGCCCACGCTACATTGGGCCATACCCAATCATAGAAAAAGTCAACCCGGTAGCATACCGAGTGGAGTTACCATCTAGCTTAGGAGGAATCCACGATGTTTTTCATGTGTCGCAGCTTCGGAAATATGTACCGGACCCAAGTCATATTCTAGTGGGGGAACCACCGCTTCTAGCTGAAGATTTAACCGTCAAGCAACCGATTCAAATTCTGGATCGGCGAATCAAGAAGCTACGAACGAAAGAAGTTCCCTTAGTCAAAGTGCTATGGGCGAATCAAGACACGTCGGAAGCCACGTGGGAGACCGAAGAAAACACGAAGAAACAATATCCCCATCTCTTCTAAGGTAAACAAACGCGTTTTATGATCATCGTCAAGTTTCGAGGACGAAACTTCTTTTAGGGGAGGATGTAATAACCCGCCCCAAAATCGCGATTAATTAAGCGTTAATACGTAATTATCTAAATTGCGTATAAATTTTTCGTTTATTTTCAAGTATTATCTATTTTATCGTGTCATGTTTACGTGCAGGAGATGGCAAAGCGTATCAAGTATCGAATTATAAGTTCCAAAATTATTTTATTTACCTATTAAGTAAATTCGTATCGGGTTACCGTATACGTAATTTTAGTCGGAAAAAGGGTTTAATTATTTTACTTCTAGAAGATTATATTTTATTATTCCAAAACTCAATTTATTTTATTTGAGTTATATTTATTTTATTTAATTTAAGAACAAGTGGTATTTATTTTCCATTTTATTTAATTTCCCTATTCAAGTTCTATCTTATTCCAACCCAAATGTTACCAATTAATTTTACCTAGTATCAAACTAAATGGGTAATTTTTACTACTCTTATAATTATTTTACTCATTTGTATTTTCAAATTTAGTTAATATATTAGTGGTTTAGTTAATGAGGGAGTATATTAGATAGTAGAAGAGGTTATTATCTTCATTTCTAATTCAAACACCCACACTCCACTTTCTCTCTCTACAAACTCCATCTCCCTCATCTTGCTCACTGCTGCCCGACCAGCCCACGCCACCACCCTCTGCCGTCCTTTTCCGGCCACCAGGCCACGCCGGAGCCGCCGCCGGCCACCTCTCCTCTTGAATTTCATCCAATTTTAACCCAAAGGGTAATTTCTAAAACCCCCAATTTCACTCTTTTATACCCTAATCTGATTTTCATGATAATTACATGTTATTCTTGTCAATTTTTACTTCTTTTACTCTCTTTTATTGTAGTTTTCAGTTTATGGTTATTAGGGTTTAATTTTGAAAAAGATACATGTGTAATTTGGGTTGTTCTTGAGATATCTTTGATGGATTTATGTTGGATGATGATAAAATCATGTTGCATGTTGTTTCTTGGTGAATTTCTAAGCTTAAGGACAGATTATAACGTATGAAGTTATTGATTCAAGTGTTATAAGGTTTAATTTGGGTGAATTAAGTGTATTTTGAGGTAAAAATTACTAGAATGTGTTATTGGTATTGAATTCATGGTTGCATGTCATTCTTGAGGCTTTTGATGAGCTTATTTAAGTGTTATAATTTCTGGAAATATGGTAGATTTTAGCCAAGTAGAGTTTAATGGAGAATGATTACAAGTTTGGGAGCTTAAATCACCATTAGAGTCAATTTCAAGAGCTAAAAAACGTTCTGCCCAGTTCTGGAAATTTTCGGAATTTTTAAAGTTGGATTTTTGCCCAGATTTTTGCTCCATTAGATAGCCCAAAGTATTAGAAAACCATAGGCTTTGGAATTTCTAAATTCCGTCTTGAATCGACCATGTTATGAGCAAAACCGTGAAACCAGATTTTTACATACGAGTTTAAAGTCAGTAGGTTATGAGCTATTTTTCGACCTCTTAGAGATTTCTTTGGTTTTTGAGGAAAACATGAAAGTTTTAGATTATGCCGCGAGCTTTCCGAAAAGGTATGGTTTGTAGTCATACGATATCGGGAGTATAAGTTATAAGCCCCGGAAACCGGGTTGTCCTGTGTGAATATTCTGCCCAATTTATAAGTGGTAAAAAAACCCATTTCTAAGGTTCTAAGCTAAGTCAATAAGGGTCCTTAAGCCTTGATAAATGATGATTATAGATTATAACCTCGAGTTAAGCCTTTAAGTGGAGAAGTATAGTTAGAAACCGGGTTATGTCCCAAAGTTATTTATCCAAAAATAAGAGTTTGAGAATAAGTTTTACGTGTCTCCCGGTGAACATTAAATTAATAATTCGATACCTTTGAGTTGGTTAAAGTATCTATCTACCTAAGGTCGTCCAAGTTCTAAATAGTTCTTATGATGAGTTTCCTAAAGTCTCAACTCATGGATTTTTCCCCTCAAATTACATTACCTATCTTTCTTCCATCGTTTACTCCATCAATATTATCCTTCTAAGTAAATCTCAAGGGAATTCTTCTAATTTCATATTCAACCTCTAATCTTTTAATCTCATCTTTCATCAATCAAGTTATCCTTCAAAAGATACAAGTTCCATCTATTGATTCTACCTTTCTACGTCAATTTCTCTATATAATTTCAACCCGAAACCCTTTATTTTCATTGATTCAGCTGCTGTCCGGGCCCATTTTGGGACCCTTTCCTTCATTTTTAGCCTCTGGCCCTTTCATCAAAGTTGTAGATCTCATTTTTCCCTATCCCGGGATATACTCTTTTGCTTTATTCGATTTTCCTAGCCCGAGTTATACCTTGAACATTATCTTTACTTAAACCTGAAATTTTATTTCTAAAAAGTCGTTTTAATTATTTTACTAAGTTTCTAAGTTTATGATTCTAATTTAGAACCTTGTTGGTTCTTCGTTATTATTTATTTCCGTCTTAGCCGTCAAGTTGCAAGCGCCATCTTCAAGCCGAGCCGCACCACCCATGTTTTTAGCGTCTCAAGGTACGCAAATTGTCCAACCTTTACCGCCTTCGTGCGAGTTAATTCATGTTCTACCAAGTTTTATGCTTTATGCAAGTCTTTTATGCTTTAAAGTGGACCCATCTTATGTTATATAAAGTTTAATTATGTTTTTAGCATTCCTGATCAGAGTGTCCCGACCTGGCCAGTGTCGACCGTTTAACGGTCACCTAATCCAAATCTCGATCGATTTGGGCATACGCGTGTGTGAGGTGCTTGCACCGATCATGAGGGTTCCACGTTTTTCATTCATATAGCTAAGTTCAGCTTTACTTATTTATGCCTTATGCTTAAATCATTAAGTTTATTTATGTTTATCCCCTTTCCCGTTTTCAAAATGAATTTAAATGCGACCAAACCGTTTTCGAACGGTTTTACGTGTTGGAGGTTTCGTACTGAGTGTTTCCCCACTCACCTTTCGCGTTGTTTTAATGTTTTGTTTTAGGAGGCTCGAGTTCTCAGGGTCCAAGCAAGTCTGTTCCAAAGTAGCTCCAGCAGGTTGAGGTAGTCCCTAAGCTAAGTTATGGATGGAAGCCAAATTTTGAGCTTTGGAAGACTCTCGCAAATGTTTAAGTTTATGTATCTATATTTTTCAGCGGATTGTATCAATTATGTATTGGGTTTGGAGTTAGTTTTCCTTGTGGTTTAAAAAGTGTTAGTGTTTTGTGGTTGCCTTGTCTCTTTCGGAATGACGGTAATGCCCGATCAAGTTTTTTCACGCTAATCATGAATTTGGGTGCTAAGTAAGCATTTAAATTGTGGTTTAAGATTGGGATTATTCTGATTGTGGTATCAGAGCCAGTGTGAAGTCTCTAACTTGACGAAAAATGAGCATATGTAAAAATATGGTTCGATAATCCATAGTATGGCAAGGTGTCGTCCTAAAAAGTCTTTGATAGTTTACAAAAAGATTACAAGCAAGTCCCAAGTGGGATTTGGTATAAGTTAAAATGAGTTCTAAATCATAGCACGGAAATAAAATCTTTAAGGAAACCAAAAATGGTACAATTTATGGGATTTAGGAAGCGTAAAGAAAAGTTTAAGGCAAGTTTAAAGTTAAAGTAAGAGCCTTTTTAAGTTGCTCATAAGGGGTTAGTTGGTTGAGTCTTGAATCTCGTTATAAGGTTGTTTCTTTTTACGTTAACGAATTCTTTTATTACGTGGATTTTAAGAGCTTGTTTCGTTTTATATGTGAATTAGATGGATACCAGCGGCAATCCTCTTCCGAATCCCTTTGCGATGTTTATGGACCCCGACACCAATGTGCAAGATCATCTCAAGACTCTACAAGATCGTTAGATGCGCATTGTGCGGCGAATCAATTCGAATACCATGATGACATCTGCCGAGCGGTGCTTATTAGCGACTCTTCCCACGAGTCCGTGGGGCGACATCAGGAATCGATACGGTCAGTTACTCCGTCGAGGAGAGCCAGGGCGCCACGCATGGTGCCTCAATTACGTCGGGGCGTGGAATCAAATCGCGATGGAAGTTATAATCACTCAAGCCGCGATCACTAACTCTCGCGTTAGTAAATTAGGCCCCTTTCTTCATGAGATGTTAGGATTAACGCGCCACCCAACGCGGAATCGCACCGTTGCGTGTTCTCACCACCAGCGGATGAAGTTACGCCTACATTTCTCGCCACTTATCACGGGCGACCAATTGTTCCAAACGTATCTTCCCATGGAGAGGCGACCCTACCGCGCGAGCAGTAGCGGAAGAAGAAGATCCTAGCATGGATCATGATCAAGATGAGGTACGGCGCAACCTAGGCAACCCGAGAGAATGAAGCGGGAGCGTCTACACTGTGGCCGGTAAACCTTGAATGGACCACCTTGGGACCCATAATCCGCCACACTGCGCAAGAACGTCGTCCTTCACGACTACGGCGCGTGGAAGGAACTAGGGAACAAGAACAGGAGGATCGAATTCCCGTGTTTAGTGGAATCTAATGGTGACTAGGTATCTTGTTTTGGGTCATTGATGAAATTGGCCGAACTATGATTAATTTTGTAACCTCCCTATGATTATGTTGTGAACGGGAGCATGGGTTGTAATTTGAACGAACCAAGGAGTATTATTTTGGATTTTTTGATGAAGTAAGAACAATGACGTGGGGACTGTTACCTTTTTAAATATTATGCTTGGGTGCAATGGTATGATGGGATTTGCGACCTCATGAATTATTATGCTTTATAATATTATGGGATTACAAGAATTTTATTGGTATTTTAAGCATGCATGTATGTATGTGGGTAATGTGATTTTATAAAGAAACAAGGATCCTAAATAGGGATGTTTAATTAAAATTTGAATTTTATGGAAAGGGGGTATAAAAGAGGACAAGAATAGGTTATATGGGGAAATAATATGTCTGGTGTAATCTTGTAGTATGTCATGAGCTCAAGAAATCGCCCTCCCATGAAGAACGGAAATGAGGTGTCGGGGGTAATCAACTCGAATTGCAAGGACCTCGGCTTAACCGGGAGTGGTTAGTCACCCCGAATCTTCTTTAGGATCCGTCCTCTCAATCCACCCCAATACCCGGACCCTTTTGGGATATTCATGCAAGAATTACTCAAACGCGTACCCCTTCCATCTATGGGACAAGCGAGCCAATCTAGGGAAGAGAATTATGCAGATAAGGTAGCCCGAAGAAACCCGACTTTTACAAAGGGGTTATGACCCGTAGTGCTTGAAGATTGGATTCGTGAGATGGGAAAGATCTTTGAGGTGATTGGAGTGCCCGAGGATAAAAGGTTGGCCATAGGGACCTATTATTTAAAAGGTGAAGGCGATATTTGGTGGAGAACCATTGAGGATAAGTACCAAGGAACCACAAAGTCGTGGAATGACTTCTTAGGAGATTTGAGGGCTCGTTCTACCCTATTTCCTTAGGCGTCAAAGGAGAAAGAATTTTTAGAGTGGAGTATGTTTAATAAGGACATCTCGGTGGTGCAATATCTGTGCAAAGTCAGTGTTTTGAGGACTGATTTTCCCCATAACTTTTAATCCCGACAAGACTAATAACCATAAATCGACTTAGTTAGACACGTAAAACTTATGAACCATACCTTTCCGGAAAGCTTGCAATGTGGCCTAAAACTCTTATGTTTATCACTAAAACCAATAAAGTCTCCAAAGGGACGAAAAAAGGTCATCAATTCAGACATACACTCAAGAATTCTGGGCAGAGGTCAGATTGCAACCCTTCACAGAAACTCCATATCTTTTAATCCCGACATCGTATGGACGCATATGATACATTTCCGGAAAGCACAGAATGTTAGCTAAAACTTTCATGTTTACCACAAGGACTAAGTAAGTTTCTAAAGGTCCGAAAATCAGTCCTCAAAACACTGACTCAGAAATCGTATATAAAAACGTGAGGTTACGGTTTTGGTCGTAACTCGGGCTATACATGTCGAAAACTCGAAATTCCAAAGCCTATGGTTTGCTAACACTTTAGGCTATCCAATGGAGTGGAAATCTGGGCAGAAATCCCACCTTTATACTACTATAAATTTCCAGATTCGAACCAGAATCGTTAACCACTAATATCTCAGTTTTTAATTTAGTTATTCCACTCTTAATCATATCAAAACATAACCAAACCCCAATTAACCTTAATCCACTATACTTTCAGAATATAACCCATGAACATCCACTCATTAAAGGCCTCAAAAACCACATGCATAAACATATAAACATCATCCACCATGAATTCAACCCTAAATCTTCATAAACACTTAGAAATACACATATTTGTACTCAAAACTTTAACCCTAACTTAACCAATACAATTATATACTTGAATTCAAGATAAAAGAGAGTAAAAGGAGTAGAAATTACAAGGAAAACATATATAAAACATAGATTTTCAGATTAGGGTTCATAGGAATTGAAATTGGGGGTTTTAGACATTACCCTTCAAGGTGAGAATGGATGAAAACTTGTAGAGAAGGGAGAGGGTGGTGCACGGTGGTCGTGGCTGGTGGCGGCTGGCCGGAAAATGGCCGGAAACAGCCCAGCAGTGGCTGTCCCTGCTGCTCGGTCCAAGAGGGAGAGAGGAAGAGGTTTAGTGAGAGAGTGTGGAGAATCAAAATGAAATGTAATTGAAATAAACCCCCCCCCCCTTAAACTTATACACATATAAACTCCCTCTAATACTTAGTACCATTTAGAATAATCAGATTTTGTAAAATAAAATACCATAATCGCGCATATAGTAGCTTAAAAGAATTACTTTGTATCAAATAAAAACAATTGGGTAAATTAAAACAAACCTTGGATGAAGGCTTCCATGCATGTTTTATTTTTGTTATCTTTTAACTGCTGCCTGCTGGCATATAAGGTGTCTAATCAAGATTTTCCAGTGCTAAATTGTTTTGCATATGAGCATCTTTGTGAGCATGCGCTCTTTGGGGCCAATAAAGAATCGTTGACAATTAGCCTAAATACAATGCACACAAATCATGCACTTCATTTTGAAGCTATCTTTGTCTATGGATTCCAATATTAGCAATTGATTCACTAGCCCAACGAGGCTTAGCTCGTTTACTATGCTAGTTGTGCCTGCTGATGGGAACCTAGTAGTTTGGCCACTTTGTGACTTTAGATGTGCATTTTGTTATGGGTGTAGGCGTTCGCTTCATTCTCCCAGGTTGCCTAGGTTGCGGCCGTACCTCATCTTGATCAAGATCCATGCTAGGATCTTCCTCTTCTGCGTAATTCGATGCGGTGAGGGTCGCCTCTCCATGGGAAGATCGTTTGGAACAATTGGTGGCCCGTGATAAGTGGCGAGAAATGTAGGCGAACTTCATCCGTGGTGGTGAGAACACGTGCAGCGGTGCGATTCGGCGTTGGGTGGCGGTTAATCCTAACATCTCATGAAGAAAGGGGCCTAATTTACTAACGTGGAGAGTTAGTATTTGCGGCTTGAGTGATTATAACTTCCATCGCGATTTGATTCCACGCCCGGCGTAATTGAGGCACCATGCGTGGCGCCTGGCTCTCCTCGGCCAGATGGCGGCCGTATCGATTCTGATGTCGTCCCATGGACTCGTGGGGAAGAGTCGCTAATAAGCACCGGGCTCAACAGATGTCATCATGGTATTCGGAATTCGGATTCGTCGCACAATGCGCATCTAACGCATCTTGTAGAGCATATTTTTCCCTTTCCGAAAAGTACTCGCATAGAAATCCGAGTTCTATAGCCCGAGTTACGATCAAAATATCATTGTCTTTAAAACTGAAATTCCTACGTTTTATTGCCGAAACTTTATTGCGAGGTCCTACGCCCTCATCTTTTCATGGCTCCTATTTTAATACCGAACTCTATTGTTATAGCTCAAAGTCCTGCTTCGACCCAAGCCATTCCCCAGCCGAGATCGCCACCGAGCAACTCACTCGCCAGTGCATAAATTGTCAACTCTTTTTCTATTTAAAGTCAAAGTGCGTTTTATTGCATAAGTTATATTCTAACGATTTTAGTGTTTTATAAGTGGTCGATACCTATTCTCTGTAGCTAGGCGAAGCCTAGCCTTTTCTGACTCCTATCGGAGTAATCTCGACTGGCGTGTCTGCCTAGCGATCACCCATCAAACTTCGAGGTCGGTTTGGGCGTGCGTCTGAGATGCTTGACATCGATCTTAAAAGGGACACCACAGTTTTACTTTATGAAATCATTTTATTGTTAAGCATAGTATATGCATAGAACTTTCATAGCTAAAGTATTCAATGGTTTAACATGTTTTATGTCCCCCTTCCCGTTTTCAAAATGAATTTAAATGCCGGCACTAAAAAAACCGTTTCCGAACGGTTTGACGTGTTGGAGGTTTACGTACTTTAAGTTTATCTTGAACCTTATTCATTATAAAAAGGAACTCTTGTCCCTTCTCATAAACCATCCTAGAACCACCTTAAACCTTTGTGTCATATAATACCTTTCAACCTTTCACCAAACATTTTGATAAGGTACCTTGCCCTTATTTTGAGCTTCGCACCAATCCCACTTGGAATTGGATTTTATGAATCCTTATTTGAATTGATAAAGTCTCTTTTAAGACTAACTCAACATACTTCACATCTACGCTACACTCATGCTCATGACATACTTTTCTAGGTCAATCTCTTACGTTGCCCTTAACTTGCCCTTTAATTTGCTTAAATTGCCACTAAACTCCTGATTCCTGGAAAAATTAATGACACTTCCCTATAAACTGGACTATCCCAAATTTTTACATATCTTCATACTTGCAAGAAAACATATGCACCATATATATACATCCACTTGGAGCTTCAAGCTCATCATCCAAACCAACCAATGCACATATCTCTAATATCAGTCCATAAATGGACGCATAAACTACACATAAAAACCCAAAATTACCATACTCAACTCATACTTCCTATAAACTTTTAATTTTCCCAAATACTTCTTATAGCTCCGCTCTGATACCACAACTATGGCATGACCTTAATCGCAAGATTAAGACTATACTTAGAATCCCAAACCTGTGATTAGCGCAGCGGAACACCTTAGGTCGAGGCATTACCGCCGTCTCCCAAAAGAGACAAGGCAACAACACCAAAGAAACTTCCAAAACCACAAGATAACTTACTAACTTAAAAACCGTCACATATAAAACTTATACAACCCTTGGATAAAGCATATAAACTTAAACATAGCTTAAAACTAAAACAACTTCTTCCATAAACATGGTTACTTCAAAAACATGCGACTCCCAAGTCGATCAGGATACTTTAACCATGACTACCTTGCTTGCAACACGCGATTACCCCTGCTTGCCTTTGCCTTTACTTTGGGTACTCGGACCCCCTAAAACAAAACATTAAAAACATTGCGAAAAGTGAGTGGGGAAACACTCAGTACGTAAACCTCCAACACGTCAAACCGTTCGAAAACGGTTTTAGTGCCGGCATTTAAATTCATTTTGAAAACGGGGAAGGGGTAATAAAACATTAACTTGAAAAGACATGAACATAGACTTATACATGAGTAAGAGTAACTTGAGTTCATAAAGAAAGAACCTGTCACATGAACTTAGAAGTAAATACATAAACTTAAGAGTTTTGGGTCCCCTTTAGATCGATGCAAAGCATCTCGCGCGCGCACGCCCAAACCGATCTGGAGTTTGGATGGGTGACTGCTATGCAGTCAGACACTGGCCAGGTCTAGGACACTCTGATCAGGAGCATCTAAAACATAAAAGGCTAGCACTTCTCGTAACTAGCTAGAACATAGAACATAGAATCCATAAAATGGGACAACTTAAAACCATGAATAATCATAAAAGCATAAATTGTAAACCTTTAACATAAATCGTAAACATTTATCATAAACCGTAAACATAAACATAAACCGGAAACCTTTAACGTAAACCATAAACTTTCAACATAAATCGTAAACATAAAACATAAATTATAACCATAAAACATAAACCGTAAACATTTGCATAAACCGCAAACATAAAACATAAATCGTGAACATAAAGCATAGATCGTAAATATAAAGCATAAATCGTAAACATAAAGGAGCGAAGAGTTGGACAATTCGCGTACCTTGAACGTGTGGACTACTCGGGGGTGATCTCGGCCGGGGAATGGCTCGGGTCGAGGCTGAACTTTGAGCTTAAAATGATAGAGTTCGGTATTAGAATAGAAGCTATGAAAAGGTGAGGGCATAGGGCCTCACAAAAGAGTTTTGAAATAAATCGTATAAAAATTTCAGGTTTTATGACAATAGTATTTTGGTCGTAATTCGGGCTATAAAATTCGGATTTCGCTATGCAGTACTTTTCGGAAAGGGAAAAAATACACTCTACAAGTTTGTTGGCGGGCCAGAGGCTAAAAAGGATGAGAAGGGCTCGGAAAAAGCTCAGGACAACAGTGAAATACTGAAATATACTCTTATATGCGGTTTTGTCGTTTAGACCAAATCCATAGAACTATGTAATTTCCTTTAAACTCAAAGGAGCTCTATGACTTAAAGAATACTTGTAAAATATAGACCTTAAATTTCTCAAAGAGACTTTAAAACTCTAAAGTAAAATGAACTCATATCCTTAAATTTATGAGTTTTGGTAAATTAAAGCAGTAAGCGTAGAATAGTTTAAAAGATCTCGGGGTTCCTTAAAACCTTTAAAACCGAGTTCCATGGTTCCTACTTATGGAATATATCATAAAGGTATTATGACTTAAGTTATACACCCATAAAACCAATTATAAGCTCAATATAATAACCTTTAACCCAATTAATGCATTTATCAATTACCCAGAAAATTCCAGTTTCGCAGCCCCGCTTCCGGGTGCTATAACTCACTCTCCCGATATCGGTTTGACTCATACCATACATTTTTTGAAAGCTTGAAATGTCTCCTACAACTCTTATGTTGAACACTTTCTCAAACTCCAACTCCATATGGACGGAAAATGCCCAACAAAACACTGACTCCAAATTCGTATATAAAAACATACCTTTACGGTTTTGGCTCTAACTTGAGCTATACAAATCGAAAACCCGAAATTCCAAAGCCCGGTGTTTACTAACATTCTTGGCTACATTTTTACACCATATTCTGGGGTCAAAACTAATTTTAACATCTCCCATAAAAATCACATTTTGGGCAGAATGTTTAGGGTCAGATTTTGCCCTCATGCATAGCTTACTTTCATCCAACCTTTACACTAATGAAACACCTATTGCATATACCCAATTCCTCATAAATTTCCAGAATTTAAGCCTCTAAAATTAGCATCCACACTTGTAAAATTCACATGCAACAACACCAAGTTACATGCACTTAGATCACACCATAGCTTTCACAATTTTCCTCACTAATTACACATAAAAAACCCAATTAAACATGATTAATCTATTTACCCCTTTCAAAACAGAAACTAACCTTCAAATTGTCATCAAATACCACATGCAAAAACCATAAATATCAATCTCTTCAACAAGAAACACAACTCTCTCAAAAGATTCACCAAACCTCACTAAACAAATGTAGTTTGTCCCTAAAATCAACTCTACTAACATATACTTTGAAATTTATGAAAAAGAGAGGTGATTAGAAGGATGAATAATAGATTAGTACATGTAAAACATCAAAAACTCAGATTGTATATCAATGGAGATGAAGGAATAAGATGAATACCACTTGAAAGAGATGACAAGAATGAGCAAGGAAGTGTAGAAATGGAAGAGGAGCAACCGGCCGCCGGAATCTTGGCCGGAAAAGCTGCCGGCGCCGGCCAAAAACACAGGGACAGGGGGGTGTTGCTGCTCGGTGATGTGGGAGAGGGGAAGGGCTGAGATGAGTTATCAATTTTTTTGAAAAAACAAAGCCCCTTTGACTCCCTCTTAACGTATTAATACTAACCCTCCCAATTAACTTAACTAATAATACTAAAAATAATAATATCATTACTCCAATTATAATACTAATAACTTAATTAAAGAGACATAAAATTGGTAGTAGATGATAGCTATAAAATGTATTTAATTTATGCGGGTTAAAAAGACGGTAAAATCGGTAAATTAAATTTAAACCGTTTGGCCGTAAAAATCGAAACAGTACTTAACCCGACTTTAAAATAAAGTTATAGAACCTACAATAATTATATTATAAGGTCCAAAATATACTGTAACAAAATTCGATTAAGAATTTTGATCGGTAAAATTTGCCGCTTCGCCATTCCTCCAAGACCTGTCACCATTAGCTAACCACAAGGTACAAAGTATTTAATTAACAAATTATAACTAATTAAAATAAATTAACTACTGTAATGTCGTATGATTTAGGCGAGTATTACATCCTCCCCCCCTTAAAAGAAGTTTCGTCCCCGAAACTTGCTGTTGTATTAATCGTGAACGAAAAACCTTAGGAAAGCTCGTTAACATAAATAAGAGAAACTAGGCAAGGTGCGAGTCTCAACTATCTTGAACCTTATTCATTATAAAAAGGAACTCTTGTCCCTTCTCATAAACCATCCTAGAACCACCTTAAACCTTTGTGTCATATAATACCTTTCAACCTTTCACCAAACATTTTGATAAAGATTAGTGAGTATCCTTGAGTTGTTTGGATGAATTACATGAAGTTGGGAAGAAAAACCATGTTATTTGTGGTGTAGTTTAAGTACAAATGTATGTGAGTGGTTGCATGTGAATTATACAAGTATGGATGCTAATTTTAGAGGTAAAAATTCTGGAAAATAGTGAGGTTATGCATAGATTACATTGGGTGTATATTTGGTATAAAGTTTGGATGAAAACAAGCATGCTTGAAGGCTAAATTCGGTCCAGAACCTACTGCCCATTTTGTGATTTTTATAGAGGATGCTAAAATTAGTTTCGAGCCCAGAATTTAGGGTAAAAAGGTAGTCTAAGATGTTAGTAAACACCGGGCTTTGGAATTTCGAGTTTTCGATTTGTATAACCCAAGTTAGAGCCAAAACCGTAAAGCCGCGCAATTACATACGAATTTTGGAGTCAGTGTATTATTGGGCATTTTTCGACCAAATGGAGTTTGATTCTGGAAAAGTGTTCAACATAAGAGTTTTAGAGGACTTGACGAGCTTTCCGAAAACGTATGGTATGTCGTAAACCGATGTCGGGAGAGTAAGTTATAGGATCCGGAAACAGAGCTGAAAAACTGGAAATTCTGGGTAATTGCATAAGTACATTAAGGGGTTAAATGTGGTTATAAAGGACTTATAAGTGGGTTTAAGAGTGGCTAATCTAAGGACTATAGTATTTGTGATATACTTGGTTGTGGAAACCTATGATATGTATGATAAAAGGTTGTACAATGTGTGTGTACTTTAAGTTTAGCAGTTGGATTGTATGGAGTTTGGTACAGTTCTATGGTGTATTGTTATATTGTGGTTTTGTGTTTTGCCTTTTCCCGAGTAGGGACGGCGGTAATGCCTCGACCTAAGGTGTTCCGCTGCGCTAATCATGAGTTTAGGTTCCTAAAGTATAGTCTTGATCTTGTGATTAAGGTTGGGGCGTTACTTGTGCTCGATACCACAACATGCGCCCAACCTTAATCACAAGATTAAGACTATACTTAGAATCCCAAACACGTGATTAGCGCGTGAACACCAGGTCGAGTATTACCCGTCTCCCAAAAGACAAGGCAACAACACTAAAGAAACTTCCAAAACCACAAGATAACACTAACTTAAAAGCGTCACATATAAAACTTATACAACACTTGGATAAAGCATATAACTTAAACATAGCTTAAAACTAAAACAACTTCCTCCATAAACATGTCTACTCCAAAAAAGTGCGACTCACAAGCCGACCAAGATACATCAACCATGACTACCTTGCTTGCAACACGTGATTACCACAGCCTTTGCCTTTACCTTGGGTGCTCGGACCCCTAAAACAAAACATTAAAACATTGCGAAAAGTGAGTGGGGAAACACTCGATCGTAAACCTCCAACCGTCAAACCGTTAAAGCGGTTTTAGTGCCGGCATTTAAATTCATTTTGAAAACGGGGAAGGGGAAATAAAACATTAACTTGAAATGACATGAACATAAAACTTATATATAAGTAATAGTAACTCGAGTTCATAAAGAATTTATAAACTAAAAAGTATCGGGTTTTACCGTTTACGCTATTTTCTTAACCGAAAGTGAGTTTTGGGTTTGCTTCCTTGCAATTCGAATTGCAAGGAAGAATTTGGGTGCTAAGTTTAACAGTTGTGCTCTAAAATAAGGAAGCAAACCTATGATATGTATTTACCTATTAAGTAAATTCATATCGGCTTAAATATTATCACAAGATCATACATATCATAGGTTTCCACAAACTTAAGGTGTGTATATTTTGGGCCGGAAAATATACGCCCATTTGCCATTTTATCCACTTAACTTTACAAATGTAACACCCCAACCTTAATCACGGGGTTAAACTTCCACTTAGAGAACCTAAGCCCGCGATTAGCGCAGCGGAACACCTTAGGTCGAGGCATTACCGCCGTCTCCCACAAGAGACAAGGCAACCACAACAAAGAAACTTCCAAAAACCTTCCAAAAACCACAAGATAACTTACAATCTTCACATTAAAACTTATACAACCTTGGGATAAAAAAATACATAAACTTAACATGTCTTAAACTAGAACAATTCCAAAAGATCCTGCTTGTTCTTGATAACCAATAGATTCCACAAAGAACTACCTCGAGATCCTTGAACTATTTAGGAACCGACTTGTCCTTGCCTTGGGAGCTCGAACCTCCTAAAACAAAACATTAAAACATCGCAAAAGTGAGTGGGGAAACACTCAGTACGTAAACCTCCAAAGACGTTCGAAACGGTTTCGGTTTGGTGCGGCATTAAATTCATTTTGAAAGCGGGAAGGGGTTAAAATAGGACTTGCATGACATGAACATAAACATATGCATAACCATAAATCAATGAAGATAGAAAGTAGGTGGAACCCTTACGATCGGTGCAAGCACCTCACACAGCGTATGCCCGAGTTGATCTAAACTTGGAATGATTGGTACTAAGCGATGCGACCTTGGCAGTCAAGGCACTCGATCGAGTGCTAAAAACATAACGTAAATATAAGCATAGAATGTGGGTCCACTATTAAATGTAAAGACATTGTAAATCATAAAACTTGACATGGCATGAATAGAATGAACCATGAATATAACTTAGATAGTAAAAAATTGGACAATTTGCGTGCCTTGGGCAGCTAAAGACTTTGTGTATTTCGGCTTGGAGATGGCTTTAGAAACTTGTCAACTAAGATAAGAATAAGTAGAAATGAAGAACCGAATATGGTTCTAAATTAGATTCATAAGTTTAGAGCTTAGTAAATAAAAATGAAGTAGCTTTAAGAATAAAATTTCAGGTTATAGTAAAATAGTGTTTATAGCATAACTTGAGATAGGAAAATCGAAACGAAGTAAAAGAGTACATCTCGGGATAGGAAAAATCATAATCTACAACTTTGTCAACAGAATCAGAAGCTAAAAATGAGTGGAAGGGCTCCAAAACGGGCCCGTACAGAAGCTGAGTATATGAAACTTTAGGCTTTTCGGGTCGGAAAAACATGAGAAATAATACTTATAAGGTGATTCAAATAAAAGGGCTTGAATACAAGAGAATAAGCTTGAATCAATGATGAATAGGATGATTATAAATTGGAAGCTCGGATGCGAAAATAATGAGTTCAAATATGGTTCGATAATACGATATGGAATGAAAAGACGAAATGGAGCAAGATATACATGTCCAAATGTGAATAAAAGCAAGCTTGGATTAATGAACTATGAAATGAGGAATGAATTGAATTAGACATTGGAGGTTATCAAGCTAGAAGGAATCTTAGATAGAGCAAAGATATTGAACATGATACTTAAAGAAATATAGGAAATAAGGACTTACTAATACATTAGCTCTTGAAGAGTATACATAAGACTTACTTAGGACTCCAAAATGGTACACTTAGCCTTAAACACATGGCTCTATGATGACAATATCTACCCATGACACATTTATACTTAGAACTCCCTATTGGGTTGATTTGAGGCCCAAAAGCTACCAATTTACAAAGGTTATTTTGAGCAGAAAACTATTCTGGACAGCCCGGTTTCCCGGGGGCGTAACTCACACTCCCGATATCGTATGACGATGAACTATACCTTTCCGGAAAGCTCACAACATGGCCTAAAACTTTCATGTTTACCACAAAACCAACGAGGTCTCCAAAGGGACGAAAAATAGCCCTCAACACACTGACTCAGAAATCGTATTTAAAAGCGAGGTTACGGTTTTGGTAACTCGGACTATACATGTGGAAATTCGAAATTCCAAAGCCTATGGTTTGCTAACACCTTAAGCTATCAATGGAGTAGAAATTTGGGCAAAAATCTCACTTTTAAAATTCTGTAAATTTCCAGAATTGAAAACAGTAGCTAAAACACCTAAAACTCATCTTTTAATTGGATTTTCCCACTCTTAATCATAATAGAACTTAACCAAACTTCATCAAACCTTAATCCACCATATTTCCAGAATATAAACCATGAAAAACTCTTCATCAAAGGCCTTAAAACCCACATGCATTCATGAATTCAACACAAATTCAACATATAAAACATAGCCTTGAATTTCTTGCAACAAGACTTCACTAATTCACCCAAATTAACATAATAACTCTTAATTTATAAACTTAGAACATAAACTCAGCCCTTAAACACTTAGAAACTCATAAGAAACCCACATGCATCATCATCAATTCATCATCTACCATAAAATCAACTTAAAACCTCACAAAACACTTGAAAATCAACATGCATGTTCTTGAGCTTAACCCTAACTTAACCAAAACAATTATATACTTGAATTCATGAATAAAGAGAGTAAAAGAGATGAAATTAACAAAAGAAACATAGATTAAACATAGGATTTCAGATTAGACATAAAAGAATTGAAATTAGGGTTTGAGAGATTACCCTTGGAGTTAAAAATGGATGAAAACACAAGAGAGAGGAAGGGGGTGGTGCGTGGTGGCCGAGGCTGGCGGCGGCTGGCCGGAATTTGGTCGGAAAATGGCCGGAAAACGGCTGGGGGTGGACAGCCAGCAGAGGAGGAAGAGGGAAGGAGAGTGTAGAGAGAGAAAGAGCTTGGGTGTGGGTTTGAAATAAAAAATGGGTCTCTAACACTAACACTACTATTATAAACTCCCTCCACTTAACTAAAACACCCTTAACTAAACTTAATTGAAATCTGAAAATATAATTTAAATACCTAATTTTAAGTAAATAAATTATAAGTAATTAATTTGATTCAAATTTGAAAAGAAGTGAAGTGTATTGAGACTTTCTTCTACTAAACATTTAAAACACACTTAAAACTATCATCCAATTACCAAAGCTAACAATAAATAAGACTAAAACCTTAATTAAAAATAATAATAGGATGATAACATTAGGAGTAATTAAATGGTAATTGTTGTAGTAACTTGAAATATTGGGTTTTTGTAGAAGATAAAATATATCGATAATAATTGAGCAACGTAAAAATAAAATACAATGACACTTGAATTAAAATAATAAGGTGGAAAATTACCTCTTGAAATTATGTAAGGGAATAAAATGTAAGAAATTAAAATTGGAGCAGTAAAATATATATATAAATCGAATATGTAAATATTAGCCGTTTCTCGGTAAATAAATTTATAACGTAAAATGTACAACCTGAAATACTTTAACTCAATGCACAAACATGTAAAAGTAAATTTTAAGTAGATAAATCGGCATCTTAGCCATCTCACACGAGACTTGTCATAGATAACAATAAATAAACAAGTAACTCAATAAATAAATAAAGATAAGCGAAAAATTTATAACGCGATTTAGATAATTACCGTGATTACTAAATAATTAAACATGATTTTGGGGTGGGTTATTACATCCTCCCCTAAAAAGAAGTTTCGTCCGAAACTTGATTGCGATTAAAAGCGTGATGGATTACCTCAAAGAGATGAGGGTAACGTTCTATCATGCTTTCCTCGGTTTCCCACGTGGCTTAGGTATCTTGATTTGCCAGCACTTTGACTAATGGGACTTCTTTCGTGCGTAGCTTCTTGATCCGTCGATCGAATTTGGGTAGTTGTTGCTCGAGCGTTAGATCTTCGCCAAAAGCGGCTCTTCCGCTAGAACATGCTTGGTCCGCACGTACTTCGGAGTTGCGACACATGAAAAGCGTCGTGGGTCCTTCCTAGACTAGAAGGTAACTCTATTGGTAGGCTACGGGTTGATCTTTCCTATCACCGGATATGGCCCGATAAAGCGTGGGCTTAATTTCCCTTTGATATTAAATCTCGAACCCCTTTCGTTGGAGAAATCTTAAGAAAAACTTGATCACCCACTTGAAATTCGAGAGGTTTTAGCCTTCTATCTGCATAACTCATTTGCCGACTTTGGCGATCTTGATGTCTTTGTTGGATGACTCGGACCTTATCGGTTGTGTCTTGGATTAGTTAGGACCTATGATCAACGCTTCATCTAACTCTCCCCATAGTGGGGTTCGACATCTTCTGCCGTAGAGTGCTTGAGCGGGGCCATTTTAATAATGGCACAGTAGCTATTATTATATGAAAACTCTACGAGTGGGAGAACGATCCGGTTCCTTGAAAATCCGAACACATGCACACAACATATCTTCCACAATGGTTAACCCTCTCGGTTTAACCATCACTCTCCGGATGGTATGAGCTACTAACACCAGTCGCGTGCAAAAGCTTTCTGCAACGCGCTCAAAATCTTATGGAACTGGTATCCCTTTATGACAAGATTATCCATGATTCTCTTGAGTTCGAATCATTAAATGCATTACATCTTGATTTCCTCAATGATAGATGGCTGAAGAGATAAAGCGACTAACTACGGTCACTTCTTCTTGCTTAACTAGCTCAATATTTTCTTTGCATAGCTCTTGTTGCGACTTTGGGAGAACCTCTAGGCAGTCAACTTTCCATCTGAGTCTTCCTACTCGAGGCATCAGCCACTACATTTGCTTTGCGGGATGGTATTGGCGACCCTACCGCGCGAGCAGTAGTAGAAGAGGAAGATCCTAGCATGGATCTTGATCAAGATGAGGTGCGGCCACAACCTAGGCAACCCGGGAGAATGAAGCGGGAGCGTCTACACTGTGGCGCGGTAAACCTTGAATGGACCACCTTGGGACCCATAATCCGCCACACCGCACGCAAGAACGTCGTCCTTCACAGCTACGACGCGTGGAAGGAACTAGGGAACAAACGGGAGGATAGAATTCCCATGTTTAGTGGAATCTAGTGGTGACTAGGTATCTTGTTTTGGGTCATTGATGAAATTGGCGAACTATGATTAATTTTGTAACCTCCTATGATTATGTTGTGAGCAGGAGCATGGGTTGTAATTTGAGCGAACCAAGGAGTATTATTTTGGATTTTTATTTTGATGAAGTAAGAACAATGGCGTGGGATTGTTACCTTTTAAATATTATGCTTGGGTGCAATGGTATGATGGGATTTGCGACCTCATGAATTATTATGCTTTATAATATTATGGGATTACAAGAATTTTATTGGTATTTTAAGCATGCATGTATGTATGTGGGTAATGTGATTTTATAAAGAAACAAGGATCCTAAATAGGGATGTTTAATTAAAATATGAATTTTATGGAAAGGGGGTATAAAAGAGGACAAGAATAGGTTATATGGAGAAATAATATATACATTGTAATCTTATAGTATGTGCAAAGCTCAAGAAATACGCCTCCCATGAAGAACACGGAAATGAGGTGTGAGGGTAATCAACTCAGTGCAAGGACCTCGGCTTAACCGGAGTGGTTAGTCACCCGAATCTTCTTTAGGATCCGTCCTCTCAATCCACTTTGATACGGACCCTTTTGGGATATTCATGCAAGAATTACTCAGCGCGTGCCCTTCCATCTATGGGACAAGCGAGCCAATCTAGGGAAGAGAATTATGCAGATAGGGTAGCAGAAGAAACCCGACTTTTTACAAGGGGTTATGACCCGTAGTGCTTGAAGATTGGATTCGTGAGATGGGAAAGATCTTTGAGGTGATTGGAGTGCCGAGGATAAAAGGTTGGCCATAGGGACCTATTATTTAAAAGGTGAAGCGATATTTGGTGGAGAACCATTGAGGATAAGTACCAAGGAACCACAAAGTCGTGGAATGACTTCTAGGAGATTTGAGGCTCGGTTCTACCCTATTTCCCTTAGGCGTCAAAAGGAGAAAGAATTTTTAGAGTGGAGTATGTTTAATAAGGACATCTCGGTGGTGCAATATACGGCAAGTTTAATGAGCTAGCTCGTTTCGCTCGGATACGTTGCATCGGAAGAAGTGAAGTTAACCCGCTATGAGGAGGCTAGCGCCGTACATCCAGTAACGGTTGTCATCCCATCATTTCTACGATGCAAGAGATGTATGAAAGAGCTGAAGTAGAAAGAGTGAAAGGAGTTGAAAGCCTGAACCACAGAAACCAAGGGTGCAAAGAGGAAATGGAATGATAAGGGCGCCCAGTGCGCTGTTAGGAGATAGTCAGCTAAGCGGCCAATGCCACCAATTCAGAAACCGAGCTACCTGACTCTTGCGAGAGCCTGCGAAGTGCGGCGGGACTAATCATACTACGCCCGATGTCGGGTAGATGCGGAAGCTGTCTATGGTGTGGAGCCTCGGATCATAAGGCATCGGAATGCCCAAAGAGAACCGAAGGCGGGCAGGAACCACTCGTCAACACCGCCAATGAGCAGCGCCGCGAAGGAACGTGGGTCAAGCCTCGTCGGGCGAGAAAAAGCGACAAAATCTGGTATGGTTATTCTTGGGGAGTTTATATATATCGCAACCTTTAATTGCATTGTTTGATTAGAGCAACCCGTTCGTTTATCTCAACCAAAAGTTTTGAACCTAAAGTTACAAAATCTAGCCCGTGCGATGAATTACTCTATCGGTTTACCTAATGGTCAAGCGATACCATGCACGACTAGTTTTGTGGGTGTCCTCTTAGGTTGAATGCAGATATCTTTTACTTAATCTTATTTAGTTAGATCTAGAGGAGTTTGATATCATTCTAGGTATGGGTGGTTGGTCTCGGCCTATGGCTCAGTTAGGTGCGTGAGGAATAGTTGTTCTCAAGGCGCCTTAGGCAAGGAAGTTCAATTCGTAGGGGACATGAGGTTAACCGTGTCCTATGATATCTTACATGAAGGCTCGAAAGTTGCTTAATCATGGAGTGCGAGGGTTACCTATGCCTAGTAAGTGAAGATCCCAAGATCCTTGAGAATAGAAGAAATCCCGTGATGTACGAGATTTCCAAGATATTTTTCTGAAGAAGTTGCGGAACTACCCAGGAGGAGATTGATTTTGAAATAGAGTTAGTTCGGGGACTATGCCTATATCCGAGGCACCCATACAGGATGGCGCTGCGAGCTTAAGGAATTAAGAGAGCAATTAGATAATTTATTGAGTAAAGGGTTCATCGGGCAGGCACATCACCTTGGGAGCTCGGTATTATTTGTGAAGAAAAAGGATGGTAGCTTAAGGTTATGTATCGATTCAGAAATTTGAACAAGGTTACTATCAAGAACAGTACCCTCTTCCGAGGATCGATGATCTATTCGACTAGCTTCAAGGAGGCGGAGTATTTTCTAAGATAGACTTGAGGTCGGATACCACCATTTCGAGTTAGAGTGAAGACATACCAAGGCGCCTTTAGGGCGAGTATGGACATTATGAGTTCTGATGATGCCGTTTGGGCTTACCAATGCCGTGGTATTTATGGATCTAATGAATCAGGTATTCAAACCCCATTTGGACAAGTTTGTAGTGGTGTTTATTGTGACATTACGGTGTATTCGAAGAGTCAAGAGGAGCATGGCGACATTTAAGGATTGTACTTCAAACCTTAAAGGAACAACGATTGTATGCTAAGTTTTCAAAGTGTGAGTTTTGGTGAAAGAAGTGGCTTTTCTAGGCCATATAGTCACCGATGAAGGGATCAGTGGACCTAGTAAGATTTCTGGTTCAAAGGCTGGACAAGGCCCTCTACGATTAGTGAAATCAAGTTTCTTAGGTATGGCGGATATTATCGAAGGTTCGTGCGAATTTCTCAAGAATAGCTCTTAGTTGACTAATCTTCTCAAGCAATCCACACGTTTTGAGTGGACGACAAGTGTGAAGAAGCCTTCCAGTGCTTAAAGAAAAGTGACAACCGCGCGATGTTATCACTTGCCGAGGAAGGAAAGGAGTATGGTATATAGTAGCGCATCCCATCAAGGATTAGGTTGTGTCTTGATGCAAGATAACAAAATGATCGCCTATCGTCCGGAAAGTGATGGTCAAGCCGAAAGGGTGAATCAGTTGTAGAAGATATGCTCTGAGCATCGTCTCGACTTTCAGAAATTGGGATGAATTCCTCCGCTCATCAATTTTCGTATAATAATAGCTATCAAGCCACCATTAAGATGGCCCCTTTCGAAGACTCTATGGTAGAAGATCTTGGGAACCCGCTATGTTGGGGAGAGCTAGGCACACTAATCATAGGTCGAAATTAATTCGGGACATGCGGATAAGGTTGAGTTATTCAACGACATCAAGGCCCAGCGGCAAAGAGCTATGCGGATAAGAGGCGGAAACCTCTCGAGTTTCAAGTTTGAGATCACGTTTTCTCAAGATTTCTCCGACCGAAGGGATCAGGAGATTCAATGTCAAAGGAAGCCCAGCTACATTGGGCCATACCCGATCATAGAAAAAGTCAACGGTAGCATGCAGTGGAGTTACCATCTAACTTAGGAGGAATCAGCGATGTTTTTCATGTGTCGCACCCGATATGTACGGACCCAAGTCATATTCTAGTGGGAACCACAGCTTCTAGTGAAGATTTAACCGTCAAGCAACAAGCGATTCAAATTGGATCGGCGAATCAAGCTACGAGCGAAAGAAGTTCCCTTAGTCAAAGTGCTATGGCGAATCAAGACACGCGTCGGAAGCCACGTGGGAGACCGAGAAAACACGAAGAAACAATATCCCCATCTCTTCTAAGGTAAACAAGCGCGTTTTATGATCATCGTCAAGTTTCGAGGCGAAACTTCTTTTAGGGGAGGATGTAATAACCGCCCCAAAATCGCGATTAATTAAGCGTTAATACGTAATTATCTAAATTGCGTATAAATTTTTGGCGTTTATTTTCAAGTATTATCTATTTTATCGATTGTCGGAGTTTAGTGCGGGAGATGGCAAGCGTATCAAGTATCGAATTATAAGTTCCAAAATTATTTTATTTACCTATTAAGTAAATTCGTATCAGTTTACCGTATCGTAATTTTAGCCGGAAAAAGGGTTTAATTATTTTACTTCTAGAAGATTATATTTTATTATTCCAAAACTCAATTTATTTTATTTGAGTTATATTTATTTTATTTAATTTAAGTACAAGTGGTATTTATTTTCCATTTTATTTAATTTCCCTATTCAAGTTCTATCTTATTCCAACCCAAATGTTACCAATTAATTTTACCTAGTATCAAACTAAATGGGTAATTTTTACTAATCTTATAATTATTTTACTCATTTGTATTTTCAGATTTTAGTTAATATATTAGTGGTTTAGTTAATGAGGGAGTATATTAGATAGTAGAAGAGGTTATTATCTTCATTTCTAATTCAAACACCCACACTCCACTTTCTCTCTCTACAAACTCCATCTCCCTCATCTTGCTCTGCTGCTGCCCCCGACCAGCCCACCACCCTCTGCCGCCCTTTTCCGGCCACCAGGCCCACTTGGAGCCTTTGGAGCCACCGTGCCACCTCTCCTCCTCTCCTCTTGAATTTCATCCAATTTTAACCCAAAGGGTAATTTCTAAAACCCCAATTTCACTCTTTTATACCTAATCTGATTTTCATGATAATTACATGTTATTCTTGTCAATTTTGCTTCTTTTACTCTCTTTAAGTGTAATTATCAGTTTATGGTTATTAGGGTTTAATTTTGAAAGAGATACATGTGTAATTTGGGTTGTTCTTGAGATATCTTTGATGGATTTATGTTGGATGATGATAAAATCATGTTGCATGTTGTTTCTTGGTGAATTTCTAAGCTTAAGGACAGATTATAACGTATGAAGTTATTGATTCAAGTGTTATTTGGTTTATTTTGGGTGAATTTAGTGTATTTTGAGGTAAAAATTACTAGAATGTGTTATTGGTATTGAATTCATGGTTGCATGTCATTCTTGAGGCTTTTGATGAGCTTATTTAAGTGTTATAATTTCTGGAAATATGGTAGATTTTAGCCAAGTAGAGTTTAATGGAGAATGATTACAAGTTTGGGAGCTTAAATCACCATTAGAGTCAATTTCAAGAGCTAAAAAACGTTCTGCCCAGTTCTGGAAATTTTCGGAATTTTTAAAATTGGATTTTTGCCCAGATTTTTGCTCCATTAGATAGCCCATAGTATTAGAAAACCATAGGCTTTGGAATTTCTAAATTCCGTCTTGAATCGACCATGTTATGAGCAAAACCGTGAAACCAGATTTTTACATACGAGTTTAAAGTCAGTAGGTTATGAGCTATTTTTCGACCTCTTAGAGATTTCTTTGGTTTTTGAGGAAAACATGAAAGTTTTAGATTATGCCGCGAGCTTTCCGAAAAGGTATGGTTTGTAGTCATACGATATCGGGAGTATAAGTTATAAGCCCGGAAGCCGGGTTGTCCTGTGTGAATATTCTACCCAATTTATAAGTGGTAAAACCCATTTCTAAGGTTCTAAGCTAAGTCAATAAGGGTCCTTAAGCCTTGATAAATGATGATTATAGATTATAACCTCGAGTTAAGCCTTTAAGTGGAAGTATAGTTAGAAACAGGTTATGTCCCAAAGTTATTTATCCAAAAATAAGAGTTTGAGAATAAGTTTCGTGTCTCGGTGAACATTAAATTAATAATCTGATACCTTTGAGTTGGTTAAAGTATCTATCTACCTAAGGTAGTCCAAGTTCTAAATAGTTCTTATGATGAGTTTCCTAAAGTCTCAACTCATGGATTTTCCCTCAAATTACATTACCTATCTTTCTTCCATCGTTTACTCCATCAATATTATCCTTCTAGAAGTAAATCTCAGAAATTCTTCTAATTTCATATTCAACCTCTAATCTTTAATCTCATCTTCATCAATCCAAGTTATCCTTCAAAGATACAAGTTCCATCTATTGATTCTACCTTTCTCGTCAATTTCTCTATATAAATTAATTTCAACCGAAACCCTTTATTTCTGTTGATTCAGCTGCTGTCGGACCCATTTTGGGACCCTTCCCTTCATTTTAGCCTCTGGCCCATTTCATCAAAGTTGTGAATCTCATTTTTTCCTATCCCGGGATATACTC